>JAOTNS010001400.1:0-260000 GCA_028476615.1 Culter alburnus
ACAGATACTAAGTAAAAAAAAAAAAAAAAGCTTTGTTGATTGACCATTTTTTATGCTTTTAAAATGAAAGGTATTTGATCATAATAATCAGGAAATACCTGTAAAATAACAGCGTTTTTTTGGTTTATTAAATTAGGATATTTTTTACTTCAGGTTTTTGGCTGCCATTCATTTGACAGTTTTACCATTTAACTGTTTTGTTACTGTTTAATTACTGATTATTTTTGTAATTTTACATTTGTTTGTAATTTAAGAAAACAGAAAAAATACTGTATAAAAATACAGTAAATTTTCTGTAAAAAATATGTGAATTACTGTAATTTTTCATTAATATCTTAACACATAAAATAACAGCAGAGTTGTTAATTTACATACATTGTTTGTAATTTTGCAGAGTTTTGAGTATAATTTAAAATAAAAGAAAATGACTGTAAAAAATCAGTTATTTTCCATAAAATTAGTTTTGTTTTGTTTTTTGTGTAGGAGCCATACAATTTACTGATGACTTAATTAAAAAAAAAAAAAAAACTGTTCTATTGCGCTTCTGATTTGGCAGTGAAATTGTGAAGATGTGAAGGATTCTATGGTCCAGTTAGTATTTTCACCCCCTAATGGCGGCTGCGCTACCGGAGCGCCATCTAGTGGTTGTTACCCAAAAAGTATCAAAGTGTCGCTTCTTGTGTTCTAAGCTCTTTGCTCTAAGCTCTTCTGAAACTTACAGGATATTCTTGTAGTATGATGACCTCTTATATGTCAAAAGCTCAAGGAAAATTTAATTTCTCAGTTCATGACCCCTTTAAAATGTTTTTATTGAACTCTAAAGAAATAAGTTCATAGTAATAATATGCTCATATTATTAGCATATAATAAAAATTAGTTTGTAAATTTAAATGGCACTCTGACAGTTTGAAGCAGTTGGTTTCTGCAAATGAAATGAGGTAATGAGTTTTAATTTAGTGCATGGTATCTTTACAGTACCATAACTGCACAATCAACAGTGAATTACTGGCAACAGTGTTGCCAGTATTTTACTGTAAATAAGGTCTAACAGTGCACGTACATTTATTCCCTTTCCAACCACTTCATTCGCTTTCTCTACTGTACTCAGGAACAGCACAACTGAGTTGTTCATTCTGGACGCCGCAAACACACTGCCCTCCAAAGGTTTGGAAATGTCTAATAAAAGTGGAGTTTTGGACAATATTGGTATGAATCCTTTTTGAATTTGTGATAATTTTGCACTGATAAGGGACAACACAAACTACAAAATCATATTTTATTACATAAGTTTATACATAGGAAAAACTTGAATTTTTGATTCCTCAAAATATCCACCATTAGCAGCTATCTGACCTAAACTGGGTTCAAATGGTTCATTGTATTCTAAACTTAATTGGCAATCAATTGTTGAACCTATTAAGGTGTGCTGACCCAAAAATCTTTTACAAACCTGGGTCAAGTTTAAACCAGTAACCAGGCATCACAGCTGGCAAATGGGCATGTCTAACTTTGACATGTATATATTGCCATTATTATCTAATCAAAATGAAAATTATTATTGCTGGTAATGTCAAGTTACTGTAATGTATTTGCAATGATTTATGCTGATATCGTCCAAAAACACACTTTGCCAGGGGTGTTTCCAAACTTTTGGAGGGCGGTGTACAGCCCTCCACACTCCCCACAGCCAACACCTTCACTCCGTGGCGTCACGTGAGTGAATCTAGAGCATTAGCTCCCTGAGTCGCCATGATTCCAGTACAAAGACTGGTTTAGGCGCTCAGAATAAATAGGTTCATTTCTCTGTTAATTTCACAACAAAATAAAACTTTAACCCAAAAACAACAACAACAAAAAAGGAAAAAATAATCTTTTAAAGCCATGGCAGGCACAAAAGACCACACACTCACTCAACAAACGCCAGCACATGTGCACAGAAAGAGAGAGAGAGAGAGAGAGAGAGAGAGAACACTGTGTCCAACACAACATCTGTTAACTATCATCCAATCACATTGCTGCTACATCACCCGTTAAGCAAGTTCTTGCCTCTTTCTTCATCAGCGGTGGATGACTTAACACACGGTTGTGTTAAGATATAACACAGGTTGTGTTAAAAAACAACACAACCTGTGTTATATTAACACATCCGTTGTCTAGTTTAGGACGACACATTTGTGTTACTTTTAACTAACCAGTGTGTTATTCTTCTTAACACAGGCAATGTGTTAAAATATTTAACACACTAATGTGTCATTAAATCACACAATTTGTGTCATAGATGTGCTATTTTTTGACCAGTTAAAATGAATTGCAATACACCTCTTAGAAAGGATGTGTTAAAACTGACTCAAAATGTGTTAAATTCTTACACATCAGTGTGTGAGTTGAAATTAACACTTGTTGTGTTAATTCTGACACATTCACTGAGTCAATGATTTTAACACAGTAAATGTGTCAGGAAGGTGAAAAGGAGAAAATCACGATTTTAAAATCACCATCACAGAGATCAGGGTTTGCTTTAGTTGAGCTCTTGATCCTTGTCTTTTTAATATCAGATTTTGTTGGGCTGCTTTAAACTGAGTTATAACAGCCAGACAAGCAAAGGGGGCAAAAAAAAAAAAAAAAAGATCAGGTGGTGTGGTTATGTTTTCATATAACCTAGTTTGACTGAATCACTGAATCAGTTAGAGCCCAATCTTGGTAGATTTACATTATTGATTACAGCAGAACTGTGATTCTACAGCAGAAGATCAGCTTTATCAATATAATCCAAAGGATTTCTTAACAAGTTGATTTTTTAAGGAAGCACAGATGTATCCTTTGCTGCTTTTGATTGCTGCGTGACAGCTGAGCTTAAAATAATTAATTATTAAAATTGAAATGTAAATGTTTAACCAAAGGTTTCCTCTTTTGATTTAATTTCTAGCAAGATTTACATTTGCTTAGTTTTCATCAAAGCTCTCTCTATTTTAGCATCTATCATTAGCATCACACCTTTTCTCTTTTCAGTTAATAAACTGCCTCTGTGTATATAAGCTTCAGTTCTCTTCTGTTCACCATCTTGTGTTAAGTTAGGTGGATTGTGTGGATCTGTATTTGTTAAAGTCTTGTTTATCGTCATTCTGCGTCAAGCATCATCTTTTAGACTATCACGCTAACTATGCAGCCCATGACACATGCAGGCTATTTTGTATCTGTAATTTATTGCACAAATAAATCTGTCTTTGTTTAAAAAATATATACATTCCATCTGACATTTACGCAACAAACTTACCCATTTTTGTCTTTGGAAGCGCATTGCAGACTGATAAGATAACTGAATGCTAAAAAATATTTACATTTACAACATTTAGCATACGCTCTCTATAGAGACTTATTAGAAATATCATGTTTGTTTTTCCACTTGTTGATTTCCAAAGAACTGCAAAGTGTTACACACGAACCCATATTGCACACACTCACATGCGCCCACAAACATTTACAAGTTTGTAATTGTTTTAACAAAAGTTTCTAAAATAAATACATAAAAGAGTTTAGATCAGTGGTCTCAAACTGCCGGCCCGCGGGCCATTTACGGCCCGCCCTCCCCCTCTACCCGGCCCGCAACTGATCTCAAAAATAAAACATAATCCGGCCCGCTAGAATATTATTATTATTATAGTATTCTTAGTGCACTTGTTGAGTAGGCAAAGAAAAAAATTGGTCGTTTCAAAGGGGGCATTCACATATCGCGTCACATAAGCGGCCGCGCCGCATTCTCCTTCTTTCTTTTTGCTTTCGCTCCAGTGGCGTCTTTGTGCTATGCAACCATGAGCCGCGCCTCAACCGCGTCGCTGTTATTATGAGCGCCTTGCCTGAAAGTACAGTTTTTTAAAAGGAGGACTCGACTTTTAAGTTCGACGAGAGTCGATGTTTTAAACCACGCGAAAAAGCGGAAAGCAATGCAACCTTAAACGTTACTGAGTGCTCTTGGACGAAATGTTGTCTCAGCTGTGTGAGGCAGGACAGCGCTGCAAGGAGTGGCAAGAAGACAGAAGAGTGTACAAAGAGTCTTCAGATTGTATTTGTCAATTACGACAGTGTGTTCAGTGCAAGTTTTAATGTTATTGTAAGCTAACATAAAGTAAGGGAAAATGACTTCACTAAATGTTAAAACTAGATACGTATGTAACAATGAGAGATTTTTATTTTTTGGCAAAATAAAGTTTATATTAGACCAAGTTTTTTGTTTATTTCTGAGCCCTCCACGCCACAAGTGTTGCTGGTTTGTTTAAATTACAAATTTTTTGGCTCTCCTATGAGGTGTCAATCACAGAAACGGCCCCCGCCAAATTTGAGTTTGAGACCCCTGGTTTAGATGATGAGGGTTTTTCAATTGGCTCTATAGTGTGTATGACTGACTAACATTCAGGGCACAGTATCGGGCTAAGACATTCAGTGATCAGACGGTTTTTCTCTTGCAAAACAAGTAACCATAAAAAAAAGGAACAACCACAACACTTCCCTTACATCTGTTTGTGGCCAGAAAAATCACGTGCAATAACTAAAGGATCCTCGAGGACATTGAATTAGCATGTAAACATTTTTTTTTTTTAAATTTTGAATACAGATTTTGTTGTTGATTATCACATACAAAAAGCAAAGTTTTATTAAAGAGAAACAAAAAGAACATGCCTGCTGAAAACACAGGATATTTTCACTGATATACAATACAGGAGATGTTATAAAGTATTGAAGAGCTTATGATAAAAAATCACTGCTTGCTTAGGTGGTTATTTCAATAGGTCTGTACTGAAATATTGTTATATCAAAAGATTAAGAGCGCACTCCAGACCCCTACTTTATTTTTTTTGTCCCACTCCCACACTGTGTAGGTGTAACACAATAACTTTACATACAGCTGAACATAGGCAACCTAAATCTATGTGTAAACCGAAGTATGTGAGATTTTCTTTCATATGCAGAACACAAGAATATATTTTAAATAATGTTTGCATGGACTTCTATTGTTTTTAGATCAGTAATGATAGTTTCTCTTGCCTAACCCAGCCCTATACCCCTAAACCTACCCATCACAGAACATGTGCAGAACACTAGACTTAAATAAAAACATGTTTTGGTTGATTTATAAGCTTTTTTAAACACACTTGGCCCTCAGAAATATAGCCAAGCCTGTACATTATAACACTTTTGTGTTCCACAGAAGAAAGAAATACATACAGGTTTTGAATGACATGAGGGTGAATAAATTATTTTTTTGGGTCAACTATCACTTTTAGAAGGTTGGTTTAAGATGACGTACAGTATTCATTCTTTATAGTTTCCTTATTAAACCATCATTTATCATTAGCAAGTAAATTATGAAAGCTGAAGTTTCTGTTTCAAGAAATATCTACTGTTTAACTTTCTCATGAAGATCCTCCCCTTTTGATAAGCTATAAAATGAGCACTGAAACAGACGTTATTTCATTTTCCTCCTGATCAAAGATGGATCTGCAAATCTCAGTTTTTCTTCTCTTCATTCTTTTCACTGCAGGTACAAAGACAAATAATGTTTGTGATGTTACATGATAACAGATCACTGATGCATCTCTCTCTTTATTACTAAAGGACACTCTCTCCGCTGTTATGAGTGCAATGTTGTGATAGCTTCTTGTGCAGAACAAACGGTAAAAACATGTCCCAGTGGATCTTCTCATTGTGTGACTTCAACAGCAGTGGTACAAGTTGGTAAGTCCAATATGATTGAAACTTATTGTTTTGAATGAATTTACAATTTCAGTCACAGAACATTCTACATATATTTCTGATATTTAATTTGTTTTCTCTCAGATTGTTATGATTTTGTATTTTAAAAAATAGCTTGAAATTGAAAAAAAAATTCTTTTTGCCATATTTATAAATACATTTTCCATCAAAATAATGTGCAGTGTAATTGGTCTTTCCTGTATCATTCATGTATTTTAGGTGACACTAGAGCAGAAGCGACGATTAAAGATTGTGCTCCTGCCTGTCAAAGATTGTCCGCGAACTTTGGCGTTTTAAAGACAACTGCTACCTGCTGTGACACGGACGAGTGTAACCTCCAAGATGCAGGTATTGTACTGACCATGAGCAACTGACTATCTTCTTTAAAGTCAACACTCATTCCAGAGGACATTGGGACGTTGTGAACTGATTGAATGGAGCAACTAAGGAGTGTTGTTTTGACAGAAAATAAAATTAAAGTAATAGATATTAGCGAGTATATATATTTATAGTATATAATATATATATATTAGATTATATATACTTGTTTCCTCTGGTAAGATACAGCAGTGAAGCATAGCCCAATGGAAGACAAGTGTTCGCCGGGAGGGAAGAGCTGCTCAGAAAGTCTGTGACCTGTTAGGGAGCTGAAGACCGCTGCGTTAAAGCAACAGGTGAGAAACTGGAAAAGGTAGAAGAGAGTAAGAGTCATGATCTTTGTAAATCTCTTAGTTAACATTGACACGAGAGATCACTTATACCCTGTACCGGCTAGGACTGAATGAACCTACTGTTGTCTTTTCTGGCGATCAGCGACGGAATTTGAGGCCAGTCAATTGCTGGTAACAGGTGTGTGTAGAAATCGAAATTTGTACTGACACAGCGATCAGTGATAATGTTCGGACATCTCTGTGGGGGAGGGAAGTGTGTAACGGTGCTCAGAGCGTCTCCAGAGCGTCCTAGTTCGCTCTGCTGTTCTCTGCGATCCTACTTAGGCTGACTGAAATACAGCAGCTCTTCATTACAATCGAGACACAAGCGTTATATATTCAGGAGATCAGGTATTGATCTTTTACTATCCTTTACGGTATTCAATGATGAACGAGATTAGTTATTATTTTATTTGAAAGGGAGCCTGGGAATGGTCTATCTATTTTTTTTGTAACATTAAATGTGTTCCATTCAGCATAGCTCGGATATTTAGCTAAACAAAAATAGATAAACTAGAGACAACAAACAGTTCGCAACACACAGCACAGACCACACGAACAAACGTACACACACACACACACACACACACACATCCTTCTGTATCAGGGTCAAAAATAAATAAATAAAACAAATAAAAAAATATTAAGGAGTCAATTAAATTACAACCATGTCAATGTTTACAGAGTTGGGTAAATTTTAAAAAAAGATTTAAGCTTCAATTTAAAAATACCAATAGATGTACATCCTTTTACAGTATATCCTAAAGAAAGCCAAACCATTTAAAATGTTATATACCATACGCAAATGTGAAAAAAATCTGAAATGGTCAAAACCCAAAAATGTGTTCCTCTAAGATCCTACAATGATGATAGTGATTTGTTTTTTATCTAAAATTTTTAAAGTAGGCTATGTTTATATTGGGATTTAAGGATTTAATCAGTTTCACCAGCTTGACCCAACATGACAAACAGTATAAGAAAGGATCGTAGCGTGTTTGGCTTTTAGGCTAAGTCTTTCATGCTCGATACGATCTTTTCTTATACTGTTTGTCATGTTGGGTCAAGCTGGTGAAAAGTGATTAAATCCTTAAATCCCAATATACACATAGTTTACATAGCTTTCTTCAAAAAGCTTACGCCGAATGTCCTACACCTTTGCCTATTCAACTTACGTAAAAAAACGAAACTGGCCCCGCGTTTGTTCCGTAGAATAGGGAAGGCGTAGGACATAGCGTAAGCTTTTGAAGAATACAGAAAGCAGAAGCACGTACAAGGCGATCATTTGTGTTTATAAAGCATATACAGTTGTATTTTTTTAGAAAATGACAGATCGTTTCTCTAGATAAGACCTTTATTCCTCGTCTGGTATCATTTAAAGCCCTTTTAAGCTGCACTGCAGATGCGCTGCAGATGAAGACAGTAACTGAACTTAGCTACTCTTAGCTCTCAAATAACTTCATTCTGCAGACCTTTATAACAATTTCTCTTCCAGAGTTAATGCTGAATCCCTATTTTCACCAGCTTCCATAAATTCTCATTGAACCATGGTGAATTATTTTTTTGCTTGATTTTTTTCTGAACTCTAACAGTAAATTTATCTCTTACAAAATGAATCCTATTAAAAATGTCCTTATGACACAATCACCAGCTGGTGTGCCCAGGATAAACACCAGAGAGGCACGCCAAAGTCATACAGGCCAGGAAAGTAGTTATGTTTGTAAAGCATGTAAAAAATAAAAAAAAAAATAAAAAAAAAACAATCTAAACATGATGTTACTTTGCTGCAACTTGGTTTTAATTAATAATATGTTAATTTAAAAATATTCACATTATTCAGAAACTGTGTAAACAACAAATGAAATGAAACAAGTAGTTAGACTAAAAGACTTTCTTGTTTTCAGGAGTAAACGCTCTCAGGCAGCTAGAGTGCATCCACTCACACAGCACAAATCCAGCCACAGATACTGTATATGAAGAGCTTGACTACAAATGCAGTATCAAAAGCACAATATGCATGTTTCTTTGTAAACGTATTGTAACAATATGACCTTACAAGGACTTCCAAGAAGCATCATGTTCTTTCCTACTAAGTGATACTCGCACAACCACAGACACACATTGTACTCAAACACACAACCACAGACACACATTGTACGCACACACACACACACACACACAGACCACATTCATTTGTCTGATGTGACGCAAGTAACACAGCTCTTTTATGGTCATTCGTTGATAAACATGTGTTTTTTCTATTAAATATAACAGCCTTTTCATCCAAAATGTAAAACCAGAAAACAGTTTACATTATTTTCAAACAGAATTAAAGTCTTCCTATGACTGGCATGTACAGGCACAACAGGGCTAAAGTTCCTTAAGGGTTAAAAGCCTTTTGGTTTTTTTCCCATAAAACGCTAAACTGCAACAAAAACCACCACAACACTTCCTTATACACCTATTTGTCACTATATGCATTAAAATAGTCCACAAAGTCACTGCTTGCAGGTTTATGTAGCTACTAAGAATCTCTGAAATACATATTGAGACAAATGACTCTGAGTTCTAAGTTCTGCTTTAAATTTAATTCACCCAAAAATGAAAATTCTGTCATTTATTACTCACCCTCATGCCATTCCAACACCCGTAAGACCTTCATTGATCTTGGAACACAAATTACTATTTTTTGAAATCCGGTGGCTCCGTGAGGCGAATCATGATTCGGATCGTGCGTCAAACTGCCAAACGGCTGAAATCACGTGACTTTGGCGCTCCGAACAGCAGATTCGATATGCTGATTCATTTATGATCCGAAGCTTCCTGAAGCAGTGTTTTGAAATCGACCATCACTAAATAAGTCATTATTTTGTTTTTTTGGCACACCAAAATATTCTCGTTGCTTTATAATATTAATACTGAACCTGATGACTATCTGATTTAAATATGTGTTTAGGACCTTTATGGATCTTGAGAAGGAAATTCATTGCTCCCTATAAGGCCCTTCCGAGCCAGCGGATTCCCTAAAATATCTTATTTTGTGTCCCAAGATCAACAAGGTCTTACGGGTGTGGAACGCATGATGTAAGTAATAAATGACAGAATTTCATTTTTGGGTGAACTAACCCTTTAAGTTTTGTTCAAGGTAATCATTTCAATATTTTTTTCAGTAAGTTCTGAATAGGTAAAAGGATAGTATTTTGAATAAAATCCCCCTTGTTTAAAGAGCTACAGACGCCCTGATGTCGAAGCTGAAGACCAATGACACCCAAAACACCATAATTTGGCAGAAGCTGAAGATTTATGCTTATATAATCAATACACTGCACTGAATGCAAAATACAGCAGATCTTATGAAATGGTAAAAATGAGGAAATTATTCACTTTCCTCTTAAAGGTATAGTTCACCCAAAAATGAAAATTATCCCATGATTTACTCTCAAGCCATACTAGGTGTATATGACTTTCTTCTTTCAGCTGAACACAATCAGAGTTATATTAAAAAATATCCTGGCTCTTCCAAGCTTTATAATGGTATAGAATGGGGCTCAAGATTTTGAAGCCCAAAAAAAAAGCGCACCCATCCATCATTAAAGTAATCCACACGGCTCCAGGGGGTTAATAAAGGACTTATATACTTATAAGAAAAATATCCAAATTTAAAACTTCATAAACTGGCTTGTGGCAACACCCAAGTCTACTTTTGGTGGAAGAGTGACCTCTGATGAACACAGAAAGACATGTTACTCTTGTAAAAAAATTTAATAAATCGAAATAAATATATTGAACTTGTCAGTTGCAAATGGGCTCCATTCCAATCCTGCACAAATCTAACATCATCTCAACACATAACCTGATATATCATCACAGAATGTGTACTGAGAAATCAGTGTATTTATTGAGCCCAATCAAACTGAAAAAATATAATGATCTGAGAGTGAGTTGAGTTTTAGTGACCCCCGAGTTCAATTCGTTATGACACCTGCTGAGGTTTTGAGGATCCAAAAAAGTGGTGATATTATCAAAAATAGTAAAATGAGCAACAAACCATAGCATGAATATGTTTCTTGAGTTTTGTACTAATTTTTGAAGCAATGTAAAAAAAAAAAAAAAAAAAACACCTATGAGATTTTGATGTGACTTGGTTTTAATATGTTATAAAGTGCATTTTGTTCCATGTCACTGACCCAGAAACTGTGACCTATTTGTAAATGGAAAATTAATGTTCTAAAGAAAAAAATACCCAAACCACAGAAGGGACTTCGCCTCCTCTTTTCACAAGAATAATGTGCATCCTCTCAACTCTACACAACTCTGATCTGCAAACACTATATGAAGAGCTCCTAGTGCATGCATTAAATACACAACTATATGTTATTTGTAAACTTAAACAATACAACCAATCCATAAACACACACTGTCATGATCATATTCTGTTTTGTCTGTGTAATTTTTTTTAAGTCTTTGTTTTTTGTTACTGTTTGCTTTAGTTCAGCTCAATCATTAGTTGTCAGGGTCTGTGTCTGAAAACTTAAAGGTGCCATCGAACATTTTTTTACAAGATATAAGTCTAAGGTGTCCCCTGAATGTGTCTGTGAAGTTGCAGCTCAAAAATACCCCTAGAATTTTTTTTTAAATAAATTTTTTTCACTGCCTATTTTAGAGCATAAGTAGAAATTGCAACCGATCAGCGCGCCACCGTTAAAATCGCGCGCTCTCCGCCCCCTCCCGAGCTCCTCGACCTAAATCACTGCATAAACAAGTTCACACAGCTAATTAACCCTCACAAGGGATCTTGAACAAGTGTTTCGTCAGGCAGCCTGTCTAATCGCAGTAGTATGGTATTTATTTGGATGTTTCATTTGATTCTGAATGATTTGATTAGTGCTCCGTGGCTAAAGCTAACAGTACACCACTGTTGAGAGGATTTATAAACGAAATGAAGTTGTTTTTAGTCATTATAACCAGACTGCAAGTGTTTATAATGAAAAATAAGATGGCTCTCTTGTCTCCGTGAATACAGATACACATGGTAACTTTAAACCACATTTAAACAGTACATTACAACATTCTAAATGAAATTAGAAAGACAATTTACAATATCACTAAAAAATCAGATATCATGGATCATGGTCAGATTTATTGCTCCATCTGCCATTTTGCTATTGTCCTTGTTGCTTACTAGTCTGATGATTCAGCTGTGCACGATCCAGACGTTAATACGGACTGCCCTTGTGTAAGCCCGATCATGACTGGCATATGCAAATATTGGGGGCGTACATATTAATGATCCCGACTGTTACGTAACAGTCGGTGTTATGTTGAGATTCGCCTTTTCTTCGAGGTCTTTTAAACAAATGAGATTTATATAAGAAGGAGGAAACAATGGCGTTGAGACTCACTGTATGTCATTTCCAGTCCTGAACACTTGTTATTCAAACTATGCCGAGGTAATTAAATTTTCAATTCGATGGCCCCTTTAAAAATGCTGCCTTTGGAGGATGCATTCCAAAAGGCACGTGAATCCAATGTTAAGCTTCACTTCCTGTCTCCTGAGATGATTATCTGATTTTTAAAAGCAGTATCCGTTGCTGCCTTTTGATATCCCACATCCTATGAGCTAAAAATAAAGTGGTGTCTGAAGTTGCAGTTGGTGGTCAGTTTGTGTGTAAATGTGTCCAAGCTTTGGTGAAAACCAAACAATATTTATTACTACAGTAGTAATTTTGTGCTAGAAAATGACATCAAAAGTTGGAAAATGTTGCTCAAAAAATGTACTTTACACAAACGACAGCAAGCACAACTTTCGGAATGCCATCTTTATTTTTCTAGCTCAACTGTCACAGAATGGAAAGCACAGGATTGTGGGATATCAAAGGCAGCAAAGGACACATCTATGCTGCCTTCAAAAATCGATCAGAGGAAGGTATCTCAGAAAACAGGAAGTGAATCTAACATTGCATTTGGACGTGCCTTGATGCCTTCCTACCTTGAAATGTGTCCTCCAAAGACAGCATTTTCCAGTTTTCAGACGCAGCCCAAGTTGTTTTTGGATGTTAGCATCACACCTGTTTCCTTTTCAGTTGATTACCTGCTTCTGTGTATATAAGCCTTCAGCTCCCTTCTGTTCATTGTCTCATGTTAGAGTTTCACCCCATTTCATCCCTTAAAACTCATATTTGATCACCAAAATTACTAAAAAATTTTCCTATGAAAATAATGTCTTTATGCCTTAAAATAGCTTGAATGTAACTCTACACTCTTGCTTCATTTGGTATATGTGGGCACATATGCAAATTAGTCTCCGCCTCCACTCAATCACACCAGCTCAGAGATCCACTCGGTCAACTTTACTGTAGTAAACGCTACACAATGGCAAGCGGAAATATTGGTTTAATTCACCCATATATGTTTGGACCAGAAACTGATTCAGAAAAAGACGAGGAAGAGTGAATTATACATGCTTGTCTACAAGTCAATGTATCAGAATGGTAATGCATTTTATCTATCGCTCTCTACAACGTCGGACACATAATGGTAATTAATATAATTAGCCTTTTGCTCGACTATGTTATCAAACAGCTAATAATGTGTTGCTATAACTTTACACAAACCATGTTCACGTTCGGCATCTCAAAGTCAGCTGCCTTCTAACGATCAGAATCCAGTGGAGAAAGGCATAATCATAACATCGTAATATACATAATTCACCTGCTATATTGCTAAATGTACCTGATTTTTCATATTAACAGAAAAACATACCAGGATAACATGGCTTCTTCTGCTTCAGAGGTTAGTTAATGATATGCTAAAGCCTGTTGACGTGATTGGTTACAAGGTAGTTTGTGATGTAAGAAATTTCAAACCGCGTTTTTGATACCCAACAATGGTGTTGACTTATGAATTTGCACATAGTTTGCCTTAAGATTTCTTAAGATATCTCTAGGCGTTTATTAAAGTCTTGTTTATTGTCATTCTGCATCAAGCAGACTATCACGCTACAACCATGCAGACCGTGATATAGAGACTTACAAGAAAGATCATGTTTGTTTTTCCACTCATTGATTTCTAAAGAATTGCAAAGTGTTACACAGACCCACACTGCACACACTCACATGCACCCACACACATACAAGTTTGCAATTGCTTTAACAAAAGTTGAGAATGTCAGTTTAAACACTGAATGATCTCTTGAGTTTGGAAGCTTTCTCTTCTAAAATTAATTCATAAAACAGTTTAGATGACGAGTTTTTCAGTTGGTTCTACTGAGTAACATTCAGGTCACAACAGGGCTGAAAAAATTCAGCGGTCAAAAGGTTTTTTCTCTTGCAAAACAAGTAGCCATAAAAAATAAATTAAAAAAAACACCGCAACACTTCCTTTACATATGTTTTTCACTATGCAAAATCACATGAAATGACAAATGGATGCTTGAGGTCATTTGATCTACCGTAATAAATATTTTAAATTTTGTATGCATATTTATGTTGCTGATTATTACATATAAAAATATTTTCTTAAAAACACTACTGTTAGGCAGAAGAGGGAGATTTACATGAGAATTACAGGAGATCTTATAAAATATTTAAAGGGTTAGTTCAACCAAAAATGAGAATTCTGCTTACCATAACTGATGTGTGAGTTGAATATTTTTATGCGAATAAAAGTCTAAATTCAATCTGTTCATCATATAAAGCGTTAGTGTGTCTTTGGACTAAAACGCTCAGTTCATAAGGAATTCATTTTTACAATCTCTTTATGAACTTTTTGAAGTGTCAAATTGGTAGTTGCATAGTTGTCAATGGAGGGACAGAAGACGCTCAGATTTTATTAAAATTTTCTTCATTTGTGTTCTGAAGATGAACGAAAGTCATAAAGATTTGGAGCGACAAAGGGTGAGTAAATGATGACAGAATTAAAATTTTTGGTTGAACTAAACCTTTAAGAGCTTATGATTAAATAAACAGAAAATTCACTGCTTGCTTAGGTGATTAATGCCTCCATTGCACTAGGACTGTATATGACTAGATTTGATTAGAAATGATTGGTCTGTGTGATAAATCCTACCTCTTATTTTCATGGACATTCACGAATCATATAAAATTATCAAAATTATGCCATTAATGGGAGGGCTAAATAAAAAGTAAAAAGCTTAGAATATCAGCGCGCTTTATGAAATGTCAAAATCAAACTTGAAATGGCCTAAAAAACATGATGACTGGGTTTTTTTTAGTGAGGAATCAGCTTGGTGAAATTAAAGGTAGGGTAGGCAATTTCGGAGAGGCTAGCAATAGCAAGCTAGCATTGAAAGCATAAGATCCCACCCTCCCTTCAGAGCGCGCTCCAAAGCCATGCCTCTTTCAAAACACATGAATGGACACAGCCAGGGCAGAGTCTGCAAAGTGTCTTGAAAGCTTTAACTTATCTCAAAGCACATAACATTACAATAGTAATGAACGTAAACAACTTACAGAGCTCTTAATTGTACCACCTGACTGCTGCTGATTCTTTTCGGCATTGATAGTTTTGACATAGAAACACATAAATCCGAGTCTGAGGACTTGAAAAGCTCTGGGTAGAACGTCACGGGTTGCCATCTTGTGGTTACGACATGGTGTGAATGCAGCATAAGCTCATTGTTTTAGTTCAGGAGGAACTGTAAAATGTGTCTGCTGTTCATTTGTGAAGATATATGTACATGTTTTAACATTTAGACTACTTCTGTTATTGATAGCTATCAGGATGTGAAGAGAGTTTCTACCAGTATAACAAAAAGTGTTTATAAAAATTACCTACCCTACTTTTAAAGGTACTTTGTGTCTGTGACCAATGTTTACAGAGCTTGATGACTGATGAAAATACAAACCCGATTCCAAAAAAGTTGGGACACTGTACAAATTGTGAATAAAAACAGAATGCAATGATGTGGAAGTTTCAAATTTCAATATTTTATTCAGAATACAACATAGATGACATATCAAATGTTTAAACTGAGAAAATGTATCATTTTAAGGGAAAAATAAGTTGATTTTAAATTTCATGGCATCAACACATCTCAAAAAAGTTGGCCATGTTTACCACTGTGTGGCATCCCCTCTTCTTTTTATAACAGTCTGCAAACGTCTGGGGACTGAGGAGACAAGTTGCTCAAGTTTAGGAATAGGAATGTTGCCCCATTCTTGTCTAATACAGGCTTCTAGTTGCTCAACTGTCTTAGGTCTTCTTTGTCGCATCTTCTCTTATGATGCGCCAAATGTTTTCTATGGGTGAAAGATCTGGACTGCAGGCTGGCCATTTCAGTACCCGGATCCTTCTTCTACGCAGCCATGATGTTGTAATTGATGCAGTATGTGGTCTGGCATTGTCATGTTGGAAAATGCAAGGTCTTCCCTGAAAGAGACGACGTCTGGATGGGAGCATATGTTGTTCTAGAACTTGGATATACCTTTCAGCATTGATGGTGCCTTTCCAGATGTGTAAGCTGCCCATGCCACATGCACTCATGCAACCCCATACCATCAGAGATGCAGGCTTCTGAACTGAGCACTGATAACAACTTGTCCTTGTCCTCTTTAGTCCGGATGACATGGCGTCCCAGTTTTCCAAAAGAACTTCAAATTTTGATTCATCTGACCACAGAACAGTTTTCCACTTGCCACAGTCCATTTTAAATGAGCCTTGGCCCAGAGAAAACGCCTGCGCTTCTGGATCATGTTTAGATATGGCTTCTTTTTTGACCTATAGAGTTTTAGTCGGCAACGGCGAATGGCACGGTGGATTGTGTTCACCGACAATGTTTTCTGGAAGTATTCCTGAGCCCATGTTGTGATTTCCATTACAGTAGCATTGCTGTATGTGATGCAGTGCCGTCTAAGGGCCCGAAGATCACGGGCATCCAGTATGGTTTTCCGGCCTTGACCCTTACGCACAGAGATCGTTCCAGATTCTCTGAATCTTTGGATGATATTATGCACTGTAGATGATGATAACTTCAAACTTTTTGCAATTTTCTCTGAGAAACTCCTTTCTGATATTGCTCCACTATTTTTCGCCTCAGCATTGGGGGAATTGGTGATCCTCTGCCCATCTTGACTTCTGAGAGACACTGCCACTCTGAGAGGCTCTTTTTATACCCAATCATGTTGCCAATTGACCTAATAAATTACAAATTGGTCCTCCAGCTGTTCCTTATATGTACATTTAACTTTTCCAGCCTCTTATTGCTACCTGTCCCAACTTTTTTGGAATGTGTAGCTCTCATGAAATCCAAAATGAGCCAATATTTGACATGACATTTCAAAATGTCTCACTTTCAACATTTGATATGTTATCTCTATTGTGAATAAAATATAAGTTTATGAGATTTGTAAATTATTGCATTCCTTTTTATTCATAATTTGTACAGTGTCCCAACTTTTTTGGAATCGGGTTTGTAAGTTGACTATTAAAAAGAACAGCTGAACATCAGTTCACCAAAAAAACGATATTGTTTAATAGGGCCGGGTCAATAAATCGTTGAATAGCGAATTGAGAAATGATTCTGGATTGATTCTGAGATTTTCCAAATGCATCACGATTTTCTCTGGAATTGATTCTGAGCTTAGTTTTTAACAGCAGATGGTGCTGCGTGCTTCAGAAACAGCCGTACTCTGCTTGCTTCCATTTCCTATACACACACCACTTAAACTGTCAATAAAATAATTATTTATAAAGTTCAAAAAGGTTGAAGCAAATTACACGGGTGTTTGCAGTGGGCTGTTTACATTAATCTAAGTACTTAGCCAAATGCATGAGTGCTCTTCTTCGTGAGCATTTGAGCGTGCGGTTAAAAACTAGCTTAGCATGTGCTAAAATCTAAGCTCAGAATCGATTCAATAAAGAATCGCGATGCATTCGGAAAATCTCAGAATCGATCCACAGAATGATTTATTTTCCCAGTCCTATTGTTTAAATTTAGTTATTATTTCAGAATAAATGTAAAATGCGTAACTTGCTGAGATTTATTCTTGGTTTTAATAAATAGAACAAAATAGAACTGTATTTGGTTCCTCTTTTTTAATGTAATGATTATTTATCCAGGAAAACGTGACAACTTTAAGTCTAACTGGTACATGAAACAGAAAAACAAACAAACAACAACAACAACAAAAAACAGAAAAAATAAACCATTTAAAAAACTTTCCTCCTCATTTCAGAAAACCACACACCACTGGTTTTACAATATGACTGTTAAATGTACAGACAAAATCCACCACAACACTTCCTTAAACAGGTGTTTTAGCTAGTTGCAACAATACAGGATATTGAAATGAAAAGAGAATGGAAACTAATCTTGACCTGATTTCTCAGTAACTTCCAATCATCACCACCCAGTGAACCTGATTTCACCAAGTACAACATGTTCCTGCATCACCATCCCTGTTGACCCTGAACATTATTCGAATAAAAAAATAAATAAAAATGTAAATTTAAAAAAAAAAAAAAAAAAAAATCAGATTTGATGGATAGGTCTACAGTTAATATCAAATTTAGGCTTACAGCAAGGTTAGGGTTCTTATTCACCTCTCACTTCAGTCTGATTTTAGGTTTTAGGTTTTATATATATATATATATGGGTTGTATCTTAAACTGAAGTCTTAACTGGCTGGTTTGAAGGTTTATACAGTATAAACATGCAGTTAAATCTCTATACCTCACTGAAATAAAGCAACCTTGACCTATATCAATTTCCTGTTTTTTTGGAGGTTAGCACAATAGTTTAATGCTGGTCTATAGTTGGTCGATCAGAAAAGCAATGCTGATCATTATCCAAAAGATCTAAAACATAAATTAATTTGATGTTACTGGTTAAGAACTTTGACAGTTTGTGTTTAGTTCACCCAAAGTCATTGAAAATCTTAATTTTCTGTCATTTCTGATTAATGATTAACAGGTTGGCTTAAGAAGAACTATGTTTAAAAATAGAAAGAATGATATATTTATTCAAATTCACTTTGTCATTAACTGACAAGTATGCAAGCTTAAATTCCTATTTTATAAAGTATCTACTTTCATTTTATTCCTGATAAACTCTCATTTTCTCATGAAGACCCTCCCCTTCAGACAAGCTATAAAAATGGACACTGAAACAGACACATTATTTCATTCTCCTCCTGATCGAAGATGGATCTGCAAATCTCAGTTTTTCTTCTCTTCAGTCTTTTCACTGCAGGTACAAATAGCTTTTTATAATTTTTACTAGGCAAACATACAGATCATTGGATGTCTCACTTTCTCTCTGACTCTTTTTTTATTACTAAAGGACACTCTCTCTACTGTTACGAGTGCCTGACGGAGAATTGTAAAGAAAATCTCGTGAAATGTCCAATTAATGCTACTCGGTGCGAGAGTTCAACTGTGGTGACACAAGTTGGTAAGTCCAATATGATGGATTGTTATTATGAACAGATGGAGATAATTTATTGGTGCTGCAACAGTGGAAATGTAACTTACCACTAGACCAACTTATTTACCTGCCGAAATTCATGAATGCAATCACAGAATATTCTATATAGATATCTGATATTAAATTTGTTTTTGTTTTTTTAAATTTAGAAAAATGCAAAATTTTTGCAATAAACACCTTTTTTTTTACTTTCACTGCTTCTTTCTACTTTCAACTTATAAGTACCTTTTCAATCTAAATATTGTGCAGCTGATCTGCTCTTTCCTGTATCATTCATGTTTTTTCAGGGTTCTTTAGTTCCACAGTGAAGGTTAAAGGTTGTGCTATTGCTTGTCAAAGCGGGTCCATGAACCTTGATGTGGTAAAGACGTCTACTTCCTGCTGTGGCTCTTACTTTTGCAATGTCGAAGATGCTCCAGGTATTGTACTTTACTAAGTACAAATGACTACCTTCTTTAAAGTGAACACACTTCCATATGACATTTAATCAGGAAATAAAGTGTGGGGTGGGGCTTGATTTTTTCTTCAAGAATTGGAGCTGCTAAAGGAGTGTTGTTTCATTAGAAGTTCTATTTGTAGAGGAAATAAAATAAAAAGAACACTTCTTTCCTGCTGTAGATCCCAGAGCTAACATCCCCAATGGAAACACATGTTACTATTGCGATAAGAAGAGCTGCTCAAACATCATGAGATGTTCAGGGACCGAAGATCGCTGCATTTCAGACAGAGGTGAGAATCTGCAAAAGGAAGAAGATTAAAAGTCATAATTTGTGCCTCTCCATCATTAATGGGTGTTATTTTTAAACTTTACATTTCTGGTCAGCTAACTCCCTTTGCTTTCTTTCCTTTCATCAGGAACTTTTGGAGGCCAGTCAATGATTGTAAAAGGCTGTGTCTCTAAATCCATCTGTGATGCCGCAGCATCTACTAACGCTCAGGGCGTCTCATGTTGTGAGGGGAACCTGTGTAACGGTGATAAGAGCTTCACTCAGAGCTACATCCAGAGCGTCACCCAGAGCTACACCTTTAACGGTGCTTAGAGTGACACAGAGCTTGATGTACAACAGTGTCACCCAGAGCTTCCTGTTCTCTGCTCTCCTACTTCCTGCTGCACCGAATCCAGCAGCTCTTCTGATTCTACAATGAGACATGCTGTACTGAATATAGAGCTTGTATTTCTTTGTACTATCCTTAACTGAATTTATCACAGATATAAATCCTCTATAAAAAAAAAAAATGAGTCTGAGATTTCACTGATTACAGAGCTGGTAAAACTATAGGGAAAAGCCCACTTTAATCATACATTTTGAGAAATGAACAGATGTAATATAAAAGTCTACTATATATAAACTATGTATAAAAGGCTACTATAATGAGACCGAAACGTTTGTTTGATTTTTGTTGCTGCTTGAGTCTGTATCACGGGATTATATTTCTTAAGCATTCATAATGGCTAGAAAATAGAGATAAAGGCTGTGAAACTAATGTTTTCCACCAGAGGGAGGCAAATAAAAAATTAGGCAGTAGAGAAGGCAGGTGGCGACTGCCTTGACATGTGAGATGTATTGTTTATTTGAACTGCAAAGGTCAAACATAAATTAAAATTATTCTGACAGATGTGAAGATGGAGGTGAAGCTGGCACATTGTTCACTTTGAGTGTAGATCCATTACCTGCGACATGTGAGACTACAGTCATTTTCCTATTGGTACATAATAATTCGATACGAGTACAATTTAATACAAACCTTAATTTCATTGAGGAAGTTCCACAAGTTTTCTCTCACAACAAAACACAAAATGACAAATGCAACAAGTTTTAACCAGTTTGGCACAGACTACCCAACATTGGGTTACACTGACCCAGCTGGGTAGAAATATTTAAAAAAGAACACAATAAAATGACCCAACAGCATTTGGGTAAAAAAAAAAAAATAACCCAATTAAGGTTTTGGAGCAGTTATATCAGTGTGCAGACATCCCATTTTTTTATTTTATTTATTTTTTTAAAAAAATAACGACTAAAGCAGCTCCTGAAGCAGTGTTTTGAAATCGGCCATCACTAAATAAGTCATTATTTTGTTTTGTTTTTTTGGCGCACCAAAAACATTCTCGTCTCTTTATAATATTAATAATGAACCACTGTACTCACATGGTCTGATTTAAATATGTTTTTAGTACATTAATGGATCTTGAGAGAAATGTCATTGCTGGCTATGAAGGCCTCACTGAGCCATCGCGTTCAACTAAAAATCTTAATTTGTGTTCTGAAGATGAACGGAAGTCTTATGGGTGTGAAACGACATGAGGGTGAGTAATAAATGACATTATTTTCATTTTTGGGTGAACTAACCCTTTAAGTGTGCACAAATATAAATGAAACAAAAACATACAAGAAAAGAGAACTTGAGGATTGGGTTGGGTAAAAGAATGACAAGTGAGCGACAAAAAAAAAAAAAAAAAAACAACCAAAAAAACAAGTGTGTGCAGGCATTATTTTGAAGTTTTGTGGGTTGATGGTCATCACCTTCCTCTGCACCACCCTTTTGGTCCCCTTGCTGACTCCCTGTCTGGCACTTCGTCTGTCTGGCATTATGGGGTGAAAATACTAACTGGACCATAGAATCCTTCACATCTTCACAATTTCACTGCCAAATCAGAAGCGCAATAGAACAGTTTTTTAAATTAAGTCATCATAGCTCCTACATTGTAAAAAAAAATCCTAATTTTATGGAAAATAACTGATTTTTTACGGTCATTTTCTTTTATTTTAAATTATACTCAAAACTCTGTAAAATTACAAACAATGTATGTAAATTAACAACTCGGCTGTTATTTTATGTGCTATGACATTAATGAAAAATTACAGTAATTCACATTTTTTACAGAAAATTTACTGTTTTTATACAGTATTTTTTCTGTTTTCTTAAAATACAAACAAATGTAAAATTACAAAAATAATCAGTAATTAAACAGTAACAAAACAGTTAAATGATAAAACTGTCAAATGAATGGCAGCCAAAATAAAAGTAAAATATCCTAATTTAAATAAACCGAAAAACGCTGTTATTTTACAGGTATTTCCTGAATTATTACGATCAAATACTTCACTTTAAAAAGCGTAAAAAATTACAAATTGGTAAAAAAATAATATTTTAAATTACAACTGATATTAAACAATTTAGAGACCATGCAGTGAGTCAGACCACTTTATGATGATTATCATCACTTAAAAAGTGACTAACATCAGCTGATCTGAGATTTTTCTTTTTTGTTATAACAAACATGTATCAAAAACACACAGTTAAAGCAATCTGAGAAAAACTAACGTTAAAGTGTCAAGGGTCAAGAGCTCAACTAAAGCAAGTACTGACCACCAGAACGGTGACTTCAAACTTTATTATTTTATTCAATAAAACATCAACATCTAAACCTCTGTTAATTCTCAATAATAACTTTAATATGAAATAAAGTCAGGATTGTAATAAGTAAAGATGCTGAGATCTTGAGAGATCTGTTAGTGTTTCTTGTTCTGTTGGGATTTAGAGGGTTTCTATCGTGTGTTTTGTGGGTCACCATTGTGCTGGAGAGTAGAGCCTGTGCTGAGCCAGAAAACATCAATGTTATGCTGCATGTTGCTTTAGTTCAGAGGCAGTAATATATAGTTACAGTCGTTCATGTGTGTTCTTTCTGGTTAAATACAAGAGATTTAACAGACCTTAGACAACACTGCAAAATCAAGTTATTTATTGTCCAACATTCCCAATTTTTCTGATGCATGTTCTCAATTTAATTTTATTTGTTGTTAATTCAGTGTTTATAATGTTAATACTTGAACTTCAAAGAATTTTAACCCAAACTGACTGGGTTTCTATAGAGCAAAGGTTTTATAAAAAAAAGTGGAAGATTTAAACACAAAGTGTGTAAAATAAACTGTAAAAAAGATTTGATGATCACTAGTGATATTCTGAGGGAGTATTTTATTCTGTGTTGTCATCATTCAGGTTGGATTTTAGCTTTCAATGGAGCTTTCTATCAAGTGTCGCTTCTTGTTAGTGTTTATTCTTTGGCCTAAGTAACAAAGGCCTACGTGGTGCTAAACCAGATCGATAAAACATGCCGTTGAGGATTATATTGTGCAGGACCTGGACTCGACAGTAACAACAACATGTCAGTAACTATTCTAATGCCTGATCTGATATTAATGATTCATGTACAGTCAGATGATCTTTGTCTGTGTGTCATTAAATCAAACCCGTGACTAAACGTCAACTTGCGTTGTTTCTCTTAGTAGGATGAAAATAATCTGTTATTTATTGTGATTAAATTATATAAAGAAAGCGATCAAAGAAAGCCTCCTTTCCAATCGTTGGAGCAGCGCGAGCTGAAGCTGTCAATCAAACAGCGCGAGTTTATCAGTGACTGACGCGCAAAACTCCCGTTTTATTCAACTAATCTTTTAGTTATATCGCGTTTGCATTGTTAGTGAAGATGAAAGCATTTGTTAGTGTGCAGAAATTGAGTTGCAATGACGAGATCACTGCTTTCATTCACTCAACATGTCTGTGATCAGCTACAGTGTTCATCTCTGCAACCTTTCATGCCAAGATCTAAATATAACGCCATAGATCTAAATGTAATGCAACAGTTTTCACGATTAGTTAACCTTAGAGCTGTAATAGTAAAAACACGCTAAAAGAGAGAGTAATACTTGTCCATTTTATACGCAAAGATGTTAGCCAATCACAGCAGTGGGCGTTTACACTGAACTCTCACAGCAGACACGCCCCTTAAAACAGAGACTAAAATCATAATTTATTTATAAATTATGACAATTTTGGATGTTAAAAGCATAATAACATTATAAGTGCACCCCAGGAAACATTATAAAACAATAAACCAACGCAGTTCATGACCCCTTTAACACTGCCTGTGTTAAGAAGAATAACACACTGGTTGAGTAAAAAAAAGTAACACAAAATGTGTTGTCCTTAACTAGCAGAGGTGTATAGTCCAGGGGTCAGAAAGTAGAAGTCCTGCCATATTTTTTATTCCACCCACTGAAGCGCTGTTAAAGTTAATGAGTTAATTAAGTGATAAATTAAGTGATGATTGACCATTATTGAAAACACCTGATGTTAACAAGCAGAATCACCAAAAGAAAAAAAATCACAATTTTTAAGCCACCATCACAGAGATCAGGGTTTGCTTTAGTTTGGCTCTTGACCCTTGACTTTTTAATATTAGATCTTGTTTGGGCTGTTAACTGAGTTGTAACAGTCAGACAAATAATTAAAAAAGATGGTCAGGTGGTGTTGGTTATGTTTTCACATAATCATTATTTGATCTGAATCACTGAACTCATTTAGAGCCCAATCTCTGAGTTAGATTTACATTATTGATTACAGCAGCACTGTGATTCTACAGCAGAAGATCAGCTTTTCCCATGTAATCCAAAGGATTTCACAAAAGTTTTTCTGAACAAAAAAAAATTCTTTTAGGCACACACAGACATCAAGAATCAGCCTGTGAATCTCAACGACGGTGACAAGCAACATATTCTGATCAACAGATCAACTCTGAACATTAAAAAACAAGCTACTAAAAGTCACATAAAAACAGCAAAAAATAAAATAGTGAGAATAAAGGACATTACTAAACAATTAAGCTCATAATTGATTCATGCAGCAATGCATGATGGGAGCCATGGATGAATTTTGATTGGTGGCTCCCAGAATGCACTGCAACATGCTTTATGATGGCCACCACTGTTGAGATTCACAGGATGATTCTTGATGTCTGTGTCTCTAAATGAAAGCAATTTTTTAGAACACCTTTTGCAAAATCTTCAGATTATATTGATAAAGCTGATCTTCTGAATCACAGTGCTGCTGTAATCAATAATGTAAATCTAACTCAGAGATTGAGCTCTAAATGAATTCAGATCAAATTATAATTATGTAAAAACATAACCAACACCTGATCATCTTTTCTCTTTGCTTGTCTGGCTGTTATAACTCAGTTAACAGCTTAAACAAATCTAATATTAAGAGTCAATGGTCAAGAGCTCAACTAAAGCAAACCCTCATCTCCACAATGGTGGCTTAAAAATTTTGATTTTCTCCTTTGGTGATTCTGCTTGTTAACATCAGGTGTTTTCAATAATGCTCAATCATCACTCAATTTATCACTTAATTATCTCATTAACTTTAACACCGCTTCAGTGGGTGGAATGAAAAATATGGCAGGACTTCTACTTTCTGATCCCTGGACTATACACCTCTGTTAACTAGACACAAGGGTGTGTTAAGATATAACACAGGTTGTGTTGTTTTTAACACATCTGTTTTAGAGTGTATTGGATCATTACTCATCAGATCCTCAGTACTGTTATGATGATCTCAGGCACAAAGTTAATTTTACTGAGATAAGAAGCAGCTCACTCAGATCATTATTTCAAGTCATTTTGATTCAATTGGGCTCAAGGAGGCATTAAAGATGTTGATCTCTGAAACAGTGTCTAAACAGTGTTTGTCACACCTCTCAAGCATGTGTGATTTCTCAGAACACATTTTATGTCATGTCAGTTCATGTGTGACGATGTGTCTGTGGTTGTGTCACTGAGTAAGAAAATAAATATGTTAATTTTGCAAGTCTCTCTGGATAAATGTATTTTTAAAGGCTTTTTTTTTTTTTTTTTTTACAATTGCTGACAAGCGTTTAAAGTATTAATTACCTTTTTTATTTTCTATTCATGGCAGAAATAAGCTTTCATACCAGATAAAATCCATTGTTAATTAATATTGGTTTATTCTGGCTTCAGATCCATCATAACATGATGTAATTACATGATATTTACATTTTGTAAATATTTTATCATATCTTTTCATGTGACAACACTGAAAAAATGACTCTTGCTACAATGTAAAGTAGTGAGTGTACAGCTTGTATAACAGTGTAAATTTGCTGTCCCCTCAAAATAACTCAACACACAACACACATGTCTAAACCGCTGGCCACAAAAGTGAGTACACCCCTAAGAAAATGTCCAAATTGGGCCCAATTAGCCATTTTCTCTCCCCAGTGCATACTGGTCAGTGGAAGTTAAACATGGCACCTCATGGCAAAGGATCCGAAAAAAGAATTGTTGCTATGAGTGCTGCCAGCATTGCTGCACTCTCAGAAAATAAAGTACATAATTGTACCTTTAGGGGTACAATGGCTTGTCACTGGGGCTGTACCCTCAAGGGCACAGTTTTTGTACCCTTGTGATTTGTACCTTTGGTGACAATTTTGTACCTTTATTTAACAGTACAAAAATTGACCCTTCAAAAAGGGTAAAAAATTGGCAAAATTGACAAAATCTTTATTTTCTCCGTGTGTTTAAGATTTTAATTCAAAATGCCTGATCTGTTGCATGAAAGTACTGTTGTTAAAATAACTTAATAATGAACGAACAACCACTTTCAGTCAGTGATGGGATTAGATTTTATTATTTATGGTGTAAACTCTATCACCAGACTGCTCTTATCTGACGTCTTATTTGTATAAAATTATATGTTTTTGTAAATATAGTTACAAAGTGTTTAACATAATCTTAACATAAACTTAACATAGAGACCAAGAGCAACTGCCTAACTAAAGGAAGCACTGATCACCATAATGGCAACCAAATATTTTCAATCAAACCTCTGTTAATTCTCAAAAAGAACTTAACTGTTAATAATAATAATAATTATAATAATATCAAAATCCGTAGAAATACATTAGGAGTCAATCACCTTCAGAGTCAGTCACATGCTCTGTTTAATCTACTTAACATTTGTCTACTTGTTTTAGACTTATCATGCATGCGGTTTTTTATTTTAATTAACACTCTCAGAAAATAAAGTACATAATTGTACCTTTAGGGGTACAATGGCTTGTCACTTGGGCTGTACCCTCAAGGGTACACATTTGTACCCCTAGCATAGGGTACAAATTTGTACCCTTGTGATTTGTACTTTAAGAGACCAGTTTTGTACCTTTGGTGACAATTGTGTTTATTTAACAGTACAAAAATTGACCCTTCAAAAAGGGTACAAAATTGGCTTTGACAGCGTATAATTGTTGACTATAATGATATATATATATATATATATATATATATATATTACACACACACACGCTGAACTAAAATCAGAATTTATTAAATCCTTTTCCTTTTCACATTTTACAACATTTCATTTTAAACACATTTTTAAACATTCCATATGAGTCCATCTTGCCGGGTGTTACCAAAATGCTCTTGACCCATGACTTTTTATACATCGGGTTTTACTTAAAACTTTTTTTGCAAGTCACATTTGTTATGGCAGAAACACCAACCTCCATTATGGTGACCTCAAACGAAACATTTAAACTTCTGTTAATTAAAACAAAGATATGTTTAGTTTTTAATACAATATTTGCATTCAATGTCAAGATTTTTCTGTTCACAGTTACAGATCACAAAGACATCTTTATTGTTTATTTTAACCTATAATATACACTGATAAGCCAAAATATTATGACCAATCACATGTGAAGTGAATATCATTAATCATCTGCTGACAAGGCCTCATATTAAAGGGATAGTTCACACAAAAATGACAACAGTGGAAATGTAACATTTTGTAAAAAAAAAAAAAAAAAAATTGCTAATTAATTTCATCAATCTGAGTTATGGCCCTGAAAGTTAAATCTTATCTATTTCAAATAAAATGAACTGCTAGTATACTAAATATAACTTAACATGGAAATGTAATACTTTTCATCCGCATTGATGCATCATTTCACTTAGTTAATTTAATATATACCATCATGAAGCCACCCGTGTCCTAACCACACGCTGCACTCTTCAGCACAATGGTAACCACAAATCCAACACAAAACTCTTCAAGGGTTAGTTCACCCAAAAATGAAAATTCTGTCATTTATTACTTACCCTTAACTAAACTATCTTAATTTGTGTTCCGAAGATTAACGAAGGTCTTACAGGTGTGAAACGACATGAGGGTAAGTAATAAATTACAGAATTTTCATTTTTGGGTGAACTAACTCTTTAAGATGTCAACCATAACAGCTCTAAACAATAACAAGTGTTTCTTTTTACTAAAAAACACATAAATTAACAATTTCAACATGTATTACTATCCAGTCCTATGCTACATTATTAACTGCTCATTACTTGTTGTGGAAGAGAAAAGTTCTAGCATGAACTAGAGAAACAGACACACATGTAATGATGTACATTATTGAGCGTCCACATCAATCAACCAGATAGAAATCAGAAATGTCTATTAATCAGCCAGAGCAGCCTAACAATGTCAGAACACCCCTATAGACACCAGCTAGAACAGCACTGCAACCTTTTTTTACTTTTTTTTTTACTTTCTTTTAAAATCATTCACTTAGATTACTGTAATCCATTATTTAAAACTGATCATTATTTTGGAATGGAAAACATTTATCATGAGTGTCTGAATGTGTCAAGTGTGTGCAGGACAAACCCACCCCTTTCTGAACAGACATAAAAGGAACGGAAACATTGTGATTTCATTCTCTTCCTGACACAAGATGGATCTGCGAGTCTCTGTTGTTCTTCTTTTCTTTTTTCTCACTGGAGGTACAAAAACAGCAAGTATTGAATGTATTATTTGGTACACAGAGATCACTGAATGTCTCTCTCTGTCTTTAAGGATATTCTCTCAAGTGTTACTCGTGCACATCTGATTTGAAGGATACCTGTGATGCAAAAGAGAAAATATGTGCAGATGGATTTTCTAAATGTGCAACCGGTACACTGGAAAAATCAGCTGGTAAGTTCAATGTGATGTGGTGTGATGTGAAAGTGATAATATGAAGTAGAAATATATATATGTTAATCTCATCACATAAGTGCAATTATTTGAGAAACATGATTTCTGGAATTGTTTCTTTAACTTATTTAGGAAGTTTGTCCTTTTTGCAGGTTCTGCTAAGATCCCAGTTAAATCGTGTGAATCTGAATGTAATCCAGGGACCAAAGAGCAGACAGAATTAGGGACAGTGACTTTTGACCACTGCTGTGACACTGATCTCTGCAACGCAGCAGGTATTGTTCTTTATTTGACTGTCTGTTAATTTACATTTACATGTATTCATCTATCAGTTGCCTTTTCCCATAACCACTATTATAATAATTCAAGCAAAAGTGATTGTTCATAAGGAGCACAATATTTCAAGAGTAGTCAATATAGTGTAAAGCATGAACAGGATGAAAATGAGTTTTTGAATCAGTCAAGTGCTTTCTGAGAGTTTTTTTTTTTGTTTGTTTGTTTGTTTTTAGAAAACTGTGACAAAACTTATCAACAATGGACATGCCATTTTAATTCATTATTATTATTAGTAGTAGTATAATACTATTTTCTTCATCATCTTGATTAGATGGAGTGTTTAAGGGAAGCTTCCTCCTGCTCTTCTCTCCTCTGCTCTTCTACTTCCTGTTTCAGTGAGTCCAGATTCAAGACTTCAGATTCTACAGTGAAGATCAGCGAATATGAGACACATTCTGATGCATTACTATAGTTTACTGGATAAAGCTTTTGTTGCTCTGCTGTTCTTTGTATCATGATTTGAGAAACTCAAAAATATGCATTTTAATAAACAAATATGAAGCAAATATACTGCATCATCATTATAAGCAGATTGTCTTTATAGCCAAATAATTATTCATACAAGAATCAAAACACAAACATTTCTTTCATACACAGAAAACGAGATACTTTAAGATGAGTAAGAGTATGTGAGATGTGTTTTTCATTTGGAAACGTGTATCTACAAATCATGAAAATGTGTTTTTGGGTGAACCAATCAAAGCTTTATAATGTTTAGAAACAATATGACTATAATCCACAACTGCTCACATTTACATTTAAGACATCAAGCCTTTAAAAAGATATTTGTCCAGAGAGAATTACAAGATTAATATATTTATTTTCTTACTCAGTGACACTCACACAACCACAGACACACATGAGTCCATCTTGCCGGGTGTTAAAAAGTAACACTGAAGCAGTGTTAAAGTTAATGAGATAATTGATTGATGATTGAGTGATGATTGACAATTAGTGGAGACACCTGATGATAATAAGCAGAATCACTGAAGGAAAGAGAAAAAAGGTGTGAATTAATGTTTTATGGAATGTTTCATTTCAAGTCACCATGAAAGAGGTCAGCGTTTGCTTTAGTTGGGCTCTTGACTCTTTACCTTTTGTTATTAATTTTTCTCTGGCTGCTCCAACTTTGTGTTTGTAAAGCACATTTGTTATGGTCACAATATAATTTGATGATGATATAATCATCATGCGATGGCCTGATGTCGTTTAAAGTCTAAATCTCTGACTCTGTGCTTGATGTGTAGTTTTAGTATTAATGATTGTAGTCCTGTGAATTTACAGCTTGAGATCCAACAGCAGGATGACTTTTTTTTTTTTTTTTAAGAATAACACATTATGCACTGAAGCTTCAGTGTTTAAACACACACAGACATCAAGAGTCAGCATATGATTCTCAAGAACGGTGACGATAAATAAATACAAAATACTGACAAACAGATCAACTCTGAACATCACAAAACAAGCTACTGTCACAACAATACAAAAGAAAAATAAAAGTAAACATGATCAATCTACGAAAATTACAGGACAATTCAGCTGCATAATTTATTCATGTTGCAATGCATGATGGAAGCCATGGATGAGTTTTGATTGGTGGCTCCCATCATGCACTGCAACATGAAGCACTTTGTTTGATTGTCACCATTGTTGAGGGTCATATGCTGATTCTTGATGTCTGTGTGTGTTTCAAAAGAAATCCTTTAGCTTATAAAAGTTCTGCTGGATCTCAAGTGGTAACAGATTTACTAAAGAAATAATATAACATCTATATCACCAGTTAATACTGGATGTCACCACTGAATCTGGCCATTTCACAATGAGAAAACACAACCATTATGACTGTGCTTCCCAAAGCATTGTAAACCTAAACTGATCAACTTTGGCTCACAGCACTTTTGGGAAACACAGCTCAGATCATAGTTTCTCTGGCCATAACAAATGTGTCTACAAACACAAAGTTGGAGCAGCCAGAGATAAATTAATGTGAATAAATAGAGTCAAGAGCCCAACTAAAGGAAATGCTTTTCACCATCATGGTGACTTCAAACTAAACTTTCATTAAAACATTAACATCTAAACATCTGTTCATTCTCAGTAAGAGCTTTTGTTGATGTATGACAGAAATCAAATCAAACTGGTTAATAATAAGTGTAATAATGTTTAATGGCTGGAAGTCAGTTGTAGTTGTTGTGTCTCTCTCTTTTTCTCTTGTTGTTTCTTCAGTGATTCTGCTTATTAACATCAGGTGTCTCCACTAATTGTCAATTATCACTCAATCATCAATCAATTATCTCATTAACTTTAACACTGCTTCAGTGTTACTTTTTAACACGCGGCCAGATGGACTATAAAATGTTTAAAAATGTATTTAAAATGAAATGTTGTAAAAGGTGAAAATGAAAAGGATTTAATAAATTCTGATTTTAATTCAGCATGTGTGTGTAAAATATATATATCTCATTATAGTCAATGATTGTACGCTGTCAAAGCCAATTTTGTCCCCTTTTTGAAGGGTCAATTTTTGTACTGGTACAAAATTGTCACCAAAGGTACAAAACTGGTCTCTTAAGGTACAAATCACAAGGGTACAAATTTGTGACAAGCCATTGTACCCCTAAAGGTACAATTATGTACTTTATTTTCTGAGAGTGCAGCTAATTTTATTTTACACTTGTGTGTTTAGCAAGCCAAAGTGGAGTGTCTAATTGCACTGTTTACTCTGTCCTGTAGATCAAATCATGTTTGTATGTTTTTCCCATACTCAGTGGTACCCACACAACCACAGACACTTATTTTACGCATTTCACTCATGTTCATCCACATTTACATCTGCACTGACACGCACACACACGCACACACATTTACATTTTAATTCATACAATTTAAACATACAAATTAGTACGAGTGAGGTTGTATGGATTCGTATGAATTAGCCACCTCGTAAAATACGTACAAATTGCTGTGAGATCGGGTTGGAATTTCAGTACACACACACACACACACACAAAAACAAACCACACACACTGATCCTTATCTTCTGTTATTCTGAGCTCTTGTGTCTGGGAAAGTTTAACAGTACAGGTTAAAAGTTGTTCTCTGAAATATAGATTAACTAACATATGTGGATAAAGGCCTTGAAGGATTCAAGGCTTTTTGATTTTTTCTCAAAAAAATACTATGGGCCAGATTTACTAAAGAGTTGCAAACAAGCAGAGCCGATGATAATCAGATGTGTGTGAATAATCAGGCACAGAGTGGCTATGATTATTTGGGCGTTAAATAATGCCGCAAATAACAATAAACTTACTAAAGGAGGCTGTACTGTACCAACAGGGGACTAAATGCCACTAGGTGGAACAAACTGTAATTTGCTATTCAGTCTGTTCAAAATAAATGAAAAGAAACCTAGCTTTGTGGATTTGTTGCTTTTTCCGGTAACACTTTAATTTAGGGTCTAATTCCCACTATTAACTAGTTGCTTATTAGCATGCATATTACTAAAATATTGGCTGTTTAATAGTACTTATAAAACTTTATTCTGCATGACCTTATTCTCTTAATCCAATACCTAAACTTAACATCCTTAAAGGGTTAGTTCACCCAAAAATGAAAATTCTGTCATTTATTACTCACCCTCATGCCGTTTCACACCCATAAGACCTTCATTCATCTTCAGAACACAAATTAAGATATTTTAGTTGATGCTTCATGAAGCAGTGTTTTGAAATCGGCCATCACTAAATAAGTCGTTATTTTGTTTTTGGCAAAATATTTTTGGCGCACTAAAAATATTCTCATTGCTTTATAATATTAATATTGAATCACTGTACTAACATGATCTGATTTAAATATGCTTTTAGTACCTTTATGGATCTTGAGAGAGGAAATGTTATTGCTCCCTATGAAGGCCTCACGGAGCCATTGGATTTCAACTAAAATATCTTAATTTGTGTTCTGAAGATTAACGAAGGTCTTAAGGGTGTGGAACGGCATGAGGGTGAGTAATTAATGGCAGAATTTTCATTTTGGGTGAACTAACCCTTTAATAAGCAGTCATTAGGGGGTTTATTGAGGCAGAAGTTAATAGTTAGTTAATAGAATTGGACCCTAAAAGTGTGACCATTTTTCCTATTGTACCAAAATCGTACTGAACCCTGACCCCAAAACCGAGGTACAGTACATACCAAACCGTGACTTCTGTGTACCGTTATTTTCATTGGGTGAACGTTCTTTGGGTGAGCGTACCTATTCTTGTTTTATAAAGAAACTACAAAACAAATAATTGCATAAAGCTAACCTGTTGTTAGTGTTTTGACAGTGTCAAAGTTTGTGTGTGTGTGTGTAACAACCTTATGTATGAGGCATGTATGTGGTAATTTGTAGCATTTTGACTGAAATTTACTGCTGTGCCAAGCTGAATGTTGGCTAAGAGAAATGTATGAATACGTTAAAATAGTTGGTTACTGTTCTATAGCTTTTCAATAGCTTAAAAAGTGGCCTAAGAATTAAACAATGTGTCCTAGCCATTCTAAAGAGGTGTACTTTATGTTTGTGCCCCCTCTACAGGTGAAGAGGGTGAAGGTGATCAATGTGTAAGTGCAGCTCAAGGCCACAAGAGGGCGCTGCGAGAGCAGACGCAGGTCTTCACTGTGCAGTATGGACATTTTTTCGTTGTGCTTTTCACACATATTTTTGTTTAAAATGGCGCGAGCTTCACTCCTGCTTTGCATTTCCCCATCTTTTAAGAATCCACACACATCCACACATGCAACTTCTGCATGATGTGGTTAGAACTTCCATACTCTCCAGTGTCTGCTTTTTCTGAGTGTTGGGAGCTTTTAAACAAAGGTAAATAACATCACTTCTGACATTTTAAGAAAATAACTTATACTACAATATTTTATATATATCCTAGTAATCAGTGTCAATGTTTGCAGTGCAAAAGCTTTAACAAATTTGCTTAAACATTTGTTTGATGTCATAAGCTTCTAAATGCATTCTACCGCGGTTTGAACGAATTGCAATCAGTGCACATCATTGCTAAAACATTCAGTGATCAACGGATATTTTTTTTCTTGCAAAACAAGTAAAAAAAAAAAAAAAAAAAAAAAAACACCAACACAACATGTTAAAGGTGCCCTAGAATTAAATATTGAATTTACCTCAGCACAGTTGAATAACAAGAGTTCAGTACATGGAAAAGACATACACTGAGTTTCAAACTCCATTGTTTCCTCCTTCTTATATAAATCTCATTTGTTTAAAAGACCTCCGAAGAATAGGCGAATCTCAACATAACACCGACTGTTACGCAACAGTCGGGATCATTAATATGTACGCCCCCAATATTGCATATGCCAGCTCATGTTCCAGGCATTAGACAAGGGCAGCCAGTATTAACGTCTGGATCTGCACAGCTGAGACTATGGTACTCATCAGACTAGGTAAGCAAGCAAGGACAATAGCGAAAAATGGCAGATGGAGCAATAATAACTGACATGATCCATGATTACATGATATTTTTAGTGATATTTGTAAATTGTCTTTCTAAATGTTTTGTTAGCATGTTGCTAATGTACTGTTAAATGTGGTTAAAGTTACCATCGTTTCTTACTGTATTCACGGAGACAAGAGAGCCGTTGCTATTTTCATTATTAAACACTTGCAGTCTGTATAATTCATAAACACAACTTCATTCTTTATAATCTCTCCAACAGTGTGTAATGTTAGCTTAGCCACAGAGCACAGCCTCAAATCTTCAGAATCAAATGTAAACATCCAAATAAACACTGTACTTACGCGATTAGACATGCTGCATGACGAACACTTTGTAAAGATCCATTTTGAGGGTTATATTAGCTGTGTGAACTTTGTTTATGCTGTTCAAGGCAAGCGCGAGCTCTGGGGGAGAGGAGCACGAGAATAAAGGGGCCGCAACCTATATATCGGTGCATAGTTAATGATGCCCCAAATAGGCAGTTAAAAAAAATGAATAAAAAAAAATCTATGGGTATTTTGAGCTGAAACTTCACAGACACATTCAGGGGACACCTTAGACTTTATATACATCTTTTAAAAAGACATTCTAGGGCACCTTTAAGCTAGATAAGACCCTTATTCCTCGCCTGGTATCGTTTAAAGCCCTTTGAAGCTGCACTGAAACTAATTTTGACCTTCAACCGTCTGGAGTCCATTGAAGTCCATTATAAGGAGAATAATCCTGGAATGTTTTCATCAAAAACCTTAATTTCTTTTCGACTGAAGAAGAAAGACATCTTGGATGACATGGGGGTGAGTAAATTATCAGAAAAATTTTTCTTTGAAAGTGGACTAATCCTTTAAAGAGGTGTTCCACATCATTAGGCAAGTCACAGTTCTCATTATAAAATGGGGAAGAAGAAACATCTTTCTGAAGATGGAAAGCCTGAAATGGTGCAATGTCTTACAAAAGGCATGAAAACAACAAATATTGTGTGAAAACTGAATGAATACATTTAAAAAAAACGTTCTTGCTTTCATCCTACTCCTGGCTTTTTTGTTAAAAACCCATATAAAATAAAGATAATAAAAGATAAAAATAAAATATTAACAAAGAAAAGAAAATTTTACCCAAAAGGCTCCAGCATCCCTGTAACCCTACATATGACAAGCTTGTGAAATACGTCTTTTAGTTGTGTACTTGAAAATGTGATCAAACTGATGAAACTCTGGTGTGTTTTAGTGTCTTTAAAGGGTCAGTTTTTGTGTTTCACAAAAAGTCTCAAGTCTGTTCCCGATTTTAGAGGAAATAAACTTCTGTGGTTCCGTTTGATCATTCAGGACATTTAATGTCCCACCCGACATATGCAGGGGATGGTCATATACTGCTTACTGTAACTGCAATGTTTAAACTGGTTTCCTGGATCCTCAGTAACTTTACGTCATGGTCACAAATCCCTAAAGCCCATGCAAACTATGATTTTCTTTCTTCTGCAGAACATGTTCTACATGAGGTTGAGTGAATGATTTCTGGGTGAACTATCACTTTAAGAATGTTGCTTTAGATAGATCTATACAGTGCTTTTCATTTCCTTATCAAACTTTTATTTAATTTTTAAGTGGCAAGTAAATTGTGTAATCTGTTTCTCTACTTTCATTTGCTCATATAAAAACCCTCCTCTTGTGCTAAGCTATAAAATGAGTGCTGAAACAAGCACATTATTTCATTCTCCTCCTGATCAAAGATGGATCTGCAAATTTCAGTTTTTCTTCTCTTCATTCTTTTCACTGCAGGTACAAATAATCAATAATACAAATATTGTTTGTCCTGTTTTCTCTTTTGTATTGGATCTCTTCTCCCGGTCTCTGTTTCCTTACTAAGGCCACCTCTATCAGTGTTCTGAGGTGGTGCGTAAGGGTTTATTTTGTGCTTACCGTTTGGCTAGCGCCTGCAGTTCAGAAGAAGTTACGGGAAAATGGTCCAAGTGGATCTCCATTTGGTGCAAAGGATTGGGGGTTAGGCCGGTGGTAGTACAGAATGGCAGGGGAGGTGGTAAAAGTACCTGGCATGACAGAGTGCGTGGGGTGTTTGGGAAATCTAATGGCCGGAGCTTAGCTGATAACGCTTGACTCCTGGGGTTCTGGCAAAAGTGTACAAAAGGTTCAAGCCACTGGTAGAGGATTTATGGTATGTCTGATATTTAGATTAGAAAGGTATAGATTAGACAGATGTCTCTTATCTATTTTAATTTCAATAGCAAACTGTTTTAAAAAATTTGTTTTTGGAAAGTAGTAACATTTACTTTTTTTGGCTGCCTACCTCAATATAAGTACCGGCAGTTTGCTGATTTCTATCATTTTTTTATGCTGTATTTATTATCTTATTGTGAGCTTAGTTCTGATTGACTATAAGGTTGTTTTCCAGCTGCGCTGGCTTCAAGATACACTGAGTCCAACTTTGATGCAGTTTCAGAGGGTACTACGAGGATGCTTTCTGGCTTAGCTGGAGCTTTTGTTAACCTCCGTTAGTATTGTCTTCCAGTTATTTCGCTGCTTTGTTCCCTGATCCTGTGGACCACACCTCACTATCTTCTTTAAAGTCAACCCTCATTTTTACTTTCTCAAATGCCTCTTTCGCAATTTCGGCGTAGTTTTCTGATACAATCACACTAGGTGCGTGTCTCGTCTTCAGTGAACTGTTGATATTGGAGGCGGTCGTTTTAAAGGTGGTTGTTGTTTCCATTCGATGTGTAAGAGCATTTCTATCTAGACTTGTTCCCTTTAATATTATAGCCTGTTTTCCTCTGTGTAGTCACTGTCTTGTCCCCATTGCGAAGTTCGGGGCTAATGTTAGCTCGTGTTATTTATGACGTCAATTTCCGCACTCTTTACACCATGTTTTGAGCTGTTCAGGAAACTGTAAGAGACGCTGCATTTTAAGGAAATTTTCAATGTTGCGGGAGCGATATGGTAAAAGGATATTGAGACCGCCCCTGTTGTGTCCTCCCCTGTTCTCTCGATTGCTTTTCTAGTATTTGATTGCAATAGTAGCATGTCACATAGTGTAAAAAAAACACCAAGTAGTAACCATATAACAGCAGACCCATAAACCGGGTAATACATTCCCAATGCGGGTAAGGGAGGAGGTGTAAACCCAGAAATCCATCACCATTCATTCTTTATCTCGTATCTCCGTTAAAAGCACGGTGAATAATCACCGTTAATTGTAGAGTGGGATAAAAACTCTTGTTTTGACTGTAATAGAGAAATGTGTGATATCATTATTTATATAACCTTGCATCTGCTGTGAAAACAAACCTTTCTACTGTCTCATCTCCTCCTATACCCTCCTCCCCCATCATGATGAGACATCACTCACTGTGTAGCTAATTAATCTATTCATTGTAATGTTGTAAAATGGGTCTAAAAACTTATTGATTTACTGTGTGCTACGATTTGAGCTAAAAACTACATGCTTTTTGTGGTGGTGGGCGACATTGGAGGATCATGAGTGGGTTATAGAATCTGTAAGGATTTTTAAGGCAAACTAACACATCATTCATCTTTTACAGAAAGAACAGATGTTTAACAAAAAGTCCCAGCTATACGTCTACATGCTGGCAGCGCGTTACCCCCCTCACTCTTCGGATGGATAGCCCGTAGTGCAGATTCATTGGCTTTGTTATTAGGTTTCCGTTCGGTCAGAGACCACCCATTTTGAAATCTATCGAGTCCAAACACATGTTTTAAAATATAAATAAAGTCTGTCTAAATTACGTGTTAATACTAACTTTTCGCCGCAATGTCCATCGCTTGGTGGTCGATGGACCTGTGTACATATTCTCTTTCATATCAGTGCAATTATTTGATATCTTAACTACTTCGAGGCGAATCTGTACAATACAATACGGTCATACTGTTTTCCTCGTCTTCAAATCTTTCATTCCTTCCAAATTTTACCTTATGGTAGACAACCCCGCTTTTGTTTTCCTAACCAAACACCTCATGCGTAGCAAAAAATCACTCCAAACCATATACCTACTTCGTCATTATACGCCGGTCCAATGGGTCCTTTAAGATGCATAGAAACCGCCACAGTTTTTGAATCTGAACCTTCGTGACGTATCACGTAGATATGTGGCCCCCGCTTCACTCGACATTAGTTTCCTCACTGACCCCAATATTTTTTAGAACGGTTGCCGTCCTTCACCCACACGCAAGTGCGCCCCCCTCTATTCCCTACCGACCGGAGTTGGGTATACCTCCTTATTAGGTTGTGCCTTGATGCGATGATTTCTTGGTCCTCCTTTCATGTTGCGTAATTTGTCTACTCTAAGTCCTTTCTGGTCTGCAGTGGACCACTTGCTCCACATTTTCCGCGCACACCCATGTTCTTTAATATGTTTACATATTTTTTTCCCCTTTCCTTTATAGTTGCCTTGTTCCCACTCCTTCATTGCCCCATCCTATGATTCCCCAACTATTTTTTTTTTGTTGACACCCCCCACTCCAGAGAGCAATACAGACCTCTAAGTGCCCATTTGACATTTCTTCCAGAATTATCATTTTATCAGCTTGTATATTAAGTTCAATAATTCACTTCAAATGGCAATGCAACTACCTATTAGTGTCGTTTAAGGACGTAGAACGCGACACAAGCAAAATACCCCGTGTACATTAGTTCATGAAACCACCCAAGTGAGGAAACATCCACATATGAGCCTTTACGGGTGGCGACCACGAAATTGAAAACCCCTCTATGTGGCGTATTTTGGTTGTTATATTTTTCCCCTTTGACTGGTTACCTCCTTGCCCTGGAATGACATTATTTTTTGCTAATGATCCTGTAGGATTTTTGCTTTGTGAGTTATTGCGTGACAATAGTGGGCAATCTCTGTGTAAATAGCTTGAGACCATGCTGCCGACTTTTCACAAGAGGGACGGAAACACGAGCGCGGACACACACTACATAACTGACCTCTGTCCAGACATCAACTTATTTACACTTCTCATTACCCGTTTGATGATCTGTAATACCTCAACACAAGTTCTTACTGAGAATGAACGATGTTAGATGTTACATGTTTGAATACCAAGTTTAGTTTGTTAAAGTCACCATGACTGGTGAAATAGAATTTTTCTTTCGCTGGGCATTGCCTCTCATTAACATTAACTTATCTCTGGCTTGGCCCTTCCAACTTTGGTTTTGTCACGACATTTGTTAGGGCTCAGAATGAACACTATTAGTTCTCTTTTCCGGCTTTGGGCACGAGTGTCACAACACCGACACGCGTGAACATACACAACAGGTTATCACATTTAGGTTTACCTGCTTTGGGACTCACCGTTCCTGTGGTTTTGTTTGTGTGACATCTCTTCGGAAATGGTCAGAGTGCGGGTGACATCCAGTCTGTCAGGTATATAGATGTTACCCTTCTTAGTTCTTTCTAGTCACTCCCTATTACCATGGACCAATCTAGAAGACGCCTCCTCCTGTATAATTGAAGAAACAGAGAACAAAAAAAAAACAAAAAAAAACAAGACATCAAGAATCAGCATATGGACCTCAACATTGGTGACAATCAAACAAAGTGCTTCAGGTTGCAGGCAGATGGGAGCCCACCAATCAAAATATCCATGGCTCCCACATGCAGGCTGCATGAAAAATTATGCAGCTGAATTGTCCTGTATAATTTTCGTATAGATTGTCATGTTGGCTTTATTTTTGTAGTTTTGTTGTGACAGTAGCTTGTTTGTGATTTCAGGTTGATCTGTTTGTCAGTATTTTGTATTTATTTATCGTCACCGTTCTTGAAACCTATGCTGACTCTTGATGTCTGTGTGTGTGTGTTTTTCTTGATGGTCTTCAGATTATAAACCTTCTGAATTCAAGTGGTACACATTTACTGAAAATAAATAATATAACATCTATTTGACCGTCAATACTGGATGTCACCAATGAATGACCATTCACAAGATATCATCATCAAAACAAAAATTGATCAACTTAGCTCACATCACTATTGGAAACACGCCCAGATCATAGTTCCTCTGACCATAACAAATGTTGCTTTACAAACACAAAGTTGGAGCAGCCAGGGATAAATTAATGTTAATAGAGTCAAGAGACTAAAGGAAATGTTTTCACCATCATGGTGACTTCAAACTAAACTGTCATTCAAACATTAACATCTAAACATGTTCATTGCTCAATAAGACTTTGTTGATGTGTGACAGAAATCAAATCAAACTGGGTTAATAATAGTGTAAATAATGTTTAATGGCTTGAAGTCAGTTGTAGTGTGTGTTCCTCTCTTTTTCTTGTTGTTTCTTCAGTGATCTGCTCATTATCATCAGGGTCTCAGTAGGTGTCAATCATCATTCAATCATCAATCAATTATCTCATTAACTTTAACACTGCTTCAGTGTTACTTTTTTCAGACCCGTAAGTGGACTCATATGGTTACATTTGGGTGTTATTTTTAACACTGGGGATTTTGCTTTATAAAAATGGCATTCTAAGAGAAGAATTTCAGATGGCACTAATCTTCACATACAGATTATTTAGAAACAAAACACGATTTATATGTGAATGCTATTTATTATTTCAGGAGGCCAATGTTTTTTTTTTTTTTTTTTTTTTTTTTTTTTACATTTCTGTTTTTCTTAACTGGTTTATTTAAAGTAGCCTAATCAAGTTAGTTTCTTTTGCTATGTATTTTTGCATGTATCTGTTTATTATTTGGAAATGCAATTGTGGGAAATTATAGTTCAGAAAATAATTCATGGTAAAATATATTAGGCCTACACTGTTAAAAAAAAACTGTCAAATTTACGGTAAAATACCGGCAGCTGTGGTTGCCAGGAATATACCGTGAAAAAAATGTGGAATCTGTAAAAGACAATACGGTATACTGGTTTTGTAACCCTAAATTTTACAGTAGACAAGTATTTTTTTTTACAAAAATCATGGTAGAAAAAAACAAATATATTTGTCAATTATAACAGTAATTTTTGTAAAAAAATGCAACTTTCCATAGCTTTTTACGGATATTGCAGTAAAAAAAAAAGTTATAATGTAATAATATATACAGTAATTTGTTGTTAATTTAACCGTAATAGGATAGACCCTATTTGGTAATAACTGTAAAAAAAACAGAAATATGTTAAACCTTATAAACCTTTGACAGTAAAAAACACAGTGAAATTGTATAACAAATTACAGCATTTTATTTTGACCAGATACATTTACGGTAAATTCCTGGCAACCACAGCTGCCGGTATTTTACCGCTAAAAATACAGTACAATATAAGGAACATAAATAGTTTACCGTACATTTTACATTTGCAACCGCTAAATATAGAAAATCTAAAGATGCTCATATATAACCAAGGTAGTGAATATTACTGATAAACAATGAGAAAATTGACACATACCATTTGAAAACAGACTAAACATATCATTTTCTCTATTCCTACCAAACAGCATAGATCTTGAGAATACAGCATGTGTCCATATATATGGCTGGTAATCCATGGAGAAATGAAATAAACATGAAACAAAAAAATGACCTGCCCCTGACCGATCAACAGTAATGAGTCACTGGGTCTGCCTTGGTGAAGGAAAGCACGTTAGACTAACCTTTGTTCTCTTTCTTTTCATCAGGGACTTTGGAAGGAGAGTCAATTTTTGCAAAAGGCTGTGTCTCTAAATCCATTTGTGATGCCACATCACCGTTTTTTAGTATGAGCATCTCATGTTGTGAGGGGAATCTGTGTAACGGTGCTCAGAGTGTCTCCCAGAGCTTCCTGTTCCTCTGCTGTTCTCTGCTCTCCTACTTCCTGCTGCACTGAATCCAGCAGCTCTTCATCCTACAATCAGACACACTGTACTGAATATAGAGCTTGTACGTTTTTCTGTAGATTGTGTTCAGATGAGATAAACTGAATTCATACAGGAAAAAGTATCAGTTTATTTCAGGGTTCATATTTAAATCTTCATGCTGTAAAAAGTTCAAAAGAAAGTGCTAGTTTTTTTTTTCTTGAAGAAAAAATATTAAATCATCATCATGTCCAGAAGAAACAAGTATTATCATTTTTTTAATTATTCAAGAAGGAACATGTTCAGTATTGCCAGACATATGATAATTATCATATTTGTACGATAATTTTGACCTCTGCACGATCAATAATGGGAAAAAAATCCCATAATGTACAATAATTTCAAAACTTTGTGACACTTCAAATGATGGTCGTTTAATCGGTTTATACTCATTGATCTGTGGATCCGATTGTAAGGAGAACGTGAACGTTGTTAGGCACGTCTTCCATCTCATCTCATTACGTCTTCTCAGCCAATTAACGCTCCTGCCACAGCACTTTTAGGTCAGTTTTTTCCCACTAAGGTACGCCTAGTTTTTTATCTATTGTGGTAATTTGCATGTCATGTCAAAAAGTTGTTGGTCTAGATAAATATTTGTATTCTGTACATTTGACTCATCAAGTCACCTTTATTTATATAGCACTTTTTACAATGCAGATTGTGTCAAAGTATCTTTACAGAGATACACAGCAAAATCTCCAGAGTTAAATCAACATTTGGTCCCTCTCTAAATAGTGTTAAAATACACTGAAGCAGAGTTAAAGTTAATGAGATAATTAAACAATTAATTAAGTGATGATTAAGCATTAGTGATGAACACCTGCTGTTAACCAGCAGAATCACTGAAGAAAAGAGAAACACAAGAACTACAACTGACTTCAGTCACAGCCTTATTAATTGCTTAATTATCTCATTAACTTTAACTCTGCTTCAGTGTTACTTTAACACTATTTAGAGAGGGACCATATGCACTCTGAGCAGAGTTGATTTAACTCGGTATTGAGCAAGTTCAGTATTGATTCATTCCATTGTAAAAAAATCATTAGTTGTTAATTTAGTTCATTTACTTATACTAAAAAACTCATGTATACGATAATTTTCTTCCAAATACGCTAATTTTGAGCTTCTGGTACTTGAACATTTCCAATCTGGCAACACTGGTGCTCATGTCTCCTTCAGGTCCTTGAAATGTCAAAATGTGAAATCCAAAAATGTGCACATAGATTTATTTTTATTTTTTTGGGCTAATGATAATACTAAAATGTAATTTCATTATCAGTATCATAGAATAATCCCATGTGTCATATATTCCAATTGTTCTGATATGATAGGCTTTGGTGAAAAAACACTATATTGTGTACATGAATTCAGGCACTGGGAAGGACACATTGATGACTGTATTTCTGGCGACATGAAAACATCCTCATTGTACAACATTATTACTGGTATTTATGTACAACAGCAGCACTTTTTAATGTTATTTAAAGTACATTATGATTAATACATTACTTGTTATGTATGTGCAACATTTCAGCTGTAAATAAAATGTTTTTGCAGATTATCTTCATTAATGATCTATCTACCTCATGAAACTGATTTTGGACAGATGCCTGAGGCAGTGAAATGGTTTAAAGGTGCCCTAGAATTAAAAATTGAATTTATCTTGGCATAGATGAATAACAAGAGTTCAGTACATGGAAATGACATACAGTGAGTCTCAAACACCGTTGTTTCCTCCTTCTTATATAAATCTCATTTGTTTAAAAGACCTCCGAAGAACAGGCGAATCTCAACATAACACCGACTGTTACGTAACAGTCAGGATCATTAATATTTACGCCCCCAATATTTGCATATGCCATGCCTCATGTTTAAGGCATTAGACAAGGGCAGCCAGTATTAACGTCTGGATCTGTGCACAGCTGAATCATCAGACTAGGTAAGCAAGCAAGGACAACAGCGAAAAATGGCAGATGGAGCAATAATAACTGACATGATCCATGATATCATGATATTTTTAGTGATATTTGTAAATTGTCTTTCTAAATGTTTCGTTAGCATGTTGCTAATGTACTGTTAAATGTGGTTAAAGTTACCATCGTTTATTACTGTATTCACGGAGACAAGAGAGCCATCGTTATTTTCATTTTTAAACACTTGCAGTCTTGTATAATTCATAAACACAACTTCATTCTTTATAAATCTCTCCAACAGTGTGTAATGTTAGCTTTAGCCACGGAGCACTATCAAACTCATTCAGAATCAAATGTAAACATCCAAATAAATACCATACTCACATGATCTGATGTATGCATGCCGCATGCATGACGAACACTTTGTAAAGATCCATTTTGAGGGTTATATTAGCTGTGTGAACTTTGTTTATGCTGTTAAAGGCAAGCGCGAGCTCCGGGGGCGGGGGAGCGTGAGATTTAAAGGGGCTGCAGCCTAAATCAGCTCATATTTAATGATGCCCCAAAATAGGCAGTTAAAAAAATTAATAAAAAAAAAATCTATGGGGTATTTTGAGCTGAAACTTCACAGACACATTCAGGGAACACCTTAGACTTATATTACATCTTTTAAAAAGACGTTCTACGGCACCTTTAATGATCTACAGCCAAAATAGAGCGAGCTCTGATAAAAACTAAGAGAATATTTAAGTACTACAATAGTAATTTCTCACTAGAAATGACATCAAAAGTGATAAACATTGGTCAAAAACATACATTTACACACAAACTGATGCCATCTTTCTTTTTTAGCTTAACTGTCATGGATTGGAACGCACAGGATTCATCTTTATGCTTCCTTCAAAAATCGATCATGAAGGAATCTTAGGAGACAGGAAGTGAAGATAACATTGGATTCAAGAAGTATTCCATAAAAAAATAACAATTGCTAATTTTGATTTCATGTTGACATTAAATGTTCAAAACCATGAGTGTTAATAAAGAGACGATCTTTGCTGTTATAACAGCTTCTGCTCTGACATCACTGAGGTTCAGGTCTGGGTTTGGTCAGTCAGTCAAGTTCTTCCTCAAAAGTCTGTATGATGTAACATTATGAATTGCTTTCACTGCACTCTCAAAAAGGATGTGTTAATTAATAACACATTTTTTGTGTTATGGCTATTTTAACACATTTTTGTGTCAATTTAAGTTGATCGTGTGTAGAGAGAGAGAGAGAGAGAGAGAGAGAGAGAGGGAGAAAGAGAGAAACAACACTGTCCAACACAACATGTGTTAAATATCATCCAATCACATTGCTGCTACGTCACTCCGCAAGCCGTTAAGCAAGTTTGTGCCTCTTTCTTCATCGGTGGATGACTTGTGTTCATTTTGACACATTCATTGTGTAATGATTTTAACACATTAAATGTGTCAGGAAGGTGATCTGCTGTTAACAAGCAGAATCAAAGGAGAAATTCACAATTTTAAGTTACCATCGTGGAGATGAGTGTTAGCTTTAGTTGAGCTCTTGACCCTTGACTTTTTAACATTACATTTTGTTTGGGCTGCTGTAACTGAGTTGTAACAGCCATATAAGCAAAGAGAAAAGATGATCAGGTGGTGTTTGTTATGTTTTCACATAATCATTATTTGTCTTGAACTCGTTTAGAGCCTAATCTCTTAGCTAGATTTACATTATTGATTATAGCAGAAGATCAGCTTTTTCTACATAATTCAAAGGTATTTCCTAAAAAGTTGTTCTGATCAAAAAAAAAAAAACCTTGCTTTCAGGCACACACAGACATCAAGAATCAGCCTGTGAATCTCAACAGTGGTGACAAGCAACATATTCTGATTTTAGAAACATTAGAAAAGAAGCTACTAAAAAGTCACATAAAACAGAGAAAGAAAAAAAATAGTGAGAATAAAGGAAATTACTAAGACAATTCAGCTCATAATTTATTCATGCAGCAATGCATGATGGGAGCCATGGATGAATTTTGATTGGTGGCACCCAGAATGCACTGCAACATGCTTTATTATTCTCACCACTGTTGAGATTCACATACTGATACTTGATGTCTGTGTCTCGAAATGAAAGAGTTTTTTTTTTTTTTTAAATCAGAACAACTTTTAAGAAATTCTTCAGATTATATTGAAAAAGTTGATCTTCTGCTGTAGAGTCACAGTGCTGCTGTAATCAATAATGTAAATCTAACTCAGAGATTGGGCTCTAAATGAGTTCAGATCAAATAATGATTATGTGAAAACATAACCAACACCACCTGATCATCTTTTCTGTTTGCTTGACTAGCTGTTACAGCAGCCCAAACAAAATCTAATATTAAAAAGTCAAGGGTCAAGAGCCCAACTAAAGCAAACACTCATCTCCATGATGGTGGCTTAAAAATTGTGATTTTCTCCTTTGATTCTGCTTGTTAACAGCAGATCACCTTCCTGACACATTTACTGTGTTAAAATCATTGACTCAGTGAATGTGTCAGAATTAACACAACAAGCGTCGTCCCTAAACTTACACACTGATGTGTAAGAATTTAACACATTTTGAGTCAGTTTTAACATCCTTAACTCCTAAGAGAGTGTACTGCATTCATTTTAACTGGTCAAAAATAGCACATCTATGACACAAACTGTGTGATTTATGACACATTAGTGTGTTAAATATTTTAACACATTGCCTGTGTTAAGAAGAATAACACACTGGTTGAGTTAAAAAAAACACAAAATGTGTTGTCCTTAACTAGACACACGGATGTGTTAAGATATAACACAGGTTGTGTTGTTTTTAACACAACCTGTGTTATATCTGAACACACCGTGTGTTAAGTCATCCGCCAATGAAGAAAGAGGCACAAACTTGCTTAACGGCTTGCGGAGTGATGTAGCAGCAATGTGATTGGATGATAGTTAACACATGTTGTGTTGGACACAGTGTCGTTTCTCTCTCTCTCTCACACACATTAGTGTGTTAAATATTTTATGCCTGTATTAAGAAAAAATAACACACTGGTTGAGTTAAAATTAACACAAAATGTGTTGTCCTTAACTAGACACACAGATGTGTTAAAATATAACACAGGTTGTGTTGTTTTTAACACATCTGTTTTAAGAGTGTGGGATTACCAAATCCGTTAATGAGAAGGAGGTTTCCACATACTTTTGGCTGCATCAAACAGCCAGTTGAGGAATAACTGTCAGTCTAATGTTTTAAACCTTGTGTTTTTGTACATTTCAGTACTTAGATGTAGGTAATCAATAATAATAGTAATAAGATTATCATTAATATTTTTGGATAGTAAACAAAGTTTCAAGGAGCCAAAAAAAGAGAAAAGAGAATCAGACTAAAGAGAAACCTCTAACAATGTGGAAGATTTTTGAAACAATAAAAAATGTGCTAAAAATGTGATATATACCTTTGGGAGAAAACAGAACATAAAAATGTACAAAATAATCTATTATTGAACAAGAACAGGACAATCAAACAACATACAAGTAAATGATTGTCCATGACAAATTAATTTAACATTAAAACAAAGAATGCTGGGAAACGTCACTCCTGCCTTGAATTTTCCTGAAGATTCTCAATCAAGCCAATTTAATGCTACTTCCTGTTTCTGTTTTTATGTAGATCTCTGTGTTTAAAAATAATCATTTCAATTTAATCCTCAATAATTAAAATAATCCCAAGCAATTCGAAGCACTGGCTCATATTCTCTCAAAACCATGATGTTGAGAAAAAAAAAGTCAGACTGATATTTGATTTAAAAAAGAAGGGGAAAAAAAGAAAACACTGCTTGACATAGAATTTTTTTTTCATGAGCTTTCTTTTAATTACAGAAAATAGACTCCCCTGCTATAGTTGGCTGTTGATGATATGGTAAAGCCCGCCGGCACGTTGACATGATTGGTTACAAGGTAGTTTGTGACGTCAGAAACACCAGCGATTTCAAACCGCGGGTTTGAGACTGTCTTTAGATCATTGAAAGAGAAAATACAGCAATGGTGTTGCCTTATGAATTTGCACATGTTTTGTCTTAAAGCATATTAAAAACACCACACAGACAAAAAACTTTAATAACTTATATTTGGGTATTTTAACATAATTTTGTGTGTATGCGTCTATCCGAGTGCAAGGAAACGCGAAAGAGGAATCAATTCGGAGTTCACGTGTCTTTCTCTATTAAATTCTCCTCTGCCTCTTCCAGTGCTCTTCCAGTTTAAATGATATGGCGGTTAAACTTGCAATTAATCCGCAAATCACATGGATGCCGTACCATGGAGTTTGGTCTGTACGGTCTGATCAGTTTAACTCCTAATCACAATTAAAATACAAAATTTTATTTTAAAAAAAATTAATTTTCATCAACATTTGCCTCAGGACATCTTCTTTTTGCAGCTCTAACAATTCATCATGACTCTATGGAAAAATAAAATATTTAATGTTGTCACAGCAGTACACATTTGCATGTTGCATCTCACTATTCACCCAAATGATGTTGCTCCTACAATTGTTCTACATTATGAAGCAAGTAACAGTTCTTCTTATGCAACATGGGGAGTGAATGTAGTGGTGCAATGTTATGCAAAAGGACTGCAAACAACTAACATTGTGTGGAAACTGAATGAATGAAAAAACTTGTTCTTGCTTTCATCCTACTCCTGGCTTTTTTATTAAAACATAAATAAGATAAAGATATTAAAATATATAAATAAAATATTAACAAAGAAAGAAACAAAGAAAGAAATTTTACCCAATAGGCTCCAACATACTCTACATATGACATGGCAAATTTATCTGCCAGTGGTGTAAAAAAATAATCTTGTTTCTTTTTGGGACAGAAAAAAGAACAAGATTTCAAACAGAAACAAGATTTTTTTTCTCACCACATTGGGTGATATGTCATTTTATATTAAAAATATCTTATATCAATTTACTTATATGGTAAAAGCATCTGGATTTTTAGATATTTAGACTGGAAACAAGACAAAAATACAAAATAAGAAAAGCATTTTTGCCATGGACAAGATTGTGAAATGCATGGAATATGTCTTTTAGTTGTGTACTTGAAAATCTGATCAAACTGATGAAACTCTGGTGTGTTTTAGGGTCTTTAAAGGGTCAGTTTTTGAGTTTCACAATGTGTCAAGTCTGTTCCCGATTTCAGAGGAAGTAAAACTTCTGTGGTTCTGTTTGATCAGGACATTTACAGTTTTTCTCAATCGATTTGACACATTTCTCCAAAGTAATGTAACTCAAAACAGTTAACACAGTGATCTAAACACTTCTTACCTTCGCCAAACAGTTCAACTTTACTGCAAAATAAAGAGCTGCATTTTTTTCTAGTAATGCATTTATTAAAAGTACATAAAATCAATAGACAATATGCCTGTATAGTTCTGATGCTTGTATTTACTTTCAATAAATGCATTATTAGAAAAAAATGCTGTAACAATACTCTGACGTTTCTGTTTCTCTATTCATTTTCTCATGAAGATCCTCCCCTTTTGATAAGCTATAAAATGGGCACTGAAACAGACATTATTTCATTCACCTTCTGATCAAAGATGGATCTGCAAATCTCAGTTTTTCTTCTCTTCATTCTTTTCACTGCAGGTACAAAGACAAATAGTGTTTGTGATGTTTTCTTTTCTTTTTTTTTTTCATTGGATCTCTCTCTCACTGTTTCTGTTTTATTACTAAAGGACACTCTCTCAGCTGTTATGAGTGCAATGGTCTGACAGGTTCTTGTGCGGGACAAACGGTAAAAACATGTCCCAGTGGATCTTCCAAGTGCATGAGTTTGACAGCGATAACACAAGGTGGTGAGACCAGCATGACAGATTGAGTGGTGTAAATGTAACTTCTATAAATATAATGTGACTCGTTTTCTTGGCAGAATTTACAAAATCAATCACAGAATATTCTATTTAATAATAAATGGTAAATTTTTGACATTTATTTTTCAATTAAAATAACGTACCAGTCTTTTCTGTTTCATTCATATTTTAGCTGAAATTAGTGTAAAAGTGAAGATTAAAGATTGTGCTCCTGCCTGTCAAAATGGGTCCATGAACTTCGGCATTTCAACAACTTTGACTTCTTCCTGCTGCGACACGGACCAGTGTAACGTCCAAGATGCTCCAGGTATTGTCCTTCAATGATCATGTGCAAATAACTATCTTCTTTAAAGTCAACACTCATTTTACTTCCAAATGACATTCAATCAGAAAATAAAACACAAGGTGAGACATGTCTGTCATGAACTGACTGAATGGAGCAGCTAAAGGAGTGTTGTTTCATTAGATATAATATTTTATACAAATTAAATTAAAATAATACCTGTTTTCCTCCTGTAGATCACTCTAATGTCCCCAATGGAAAGAAATGTTACTCCATTGATTTACAGAACCGCACAACCATATTGAGCTGTTCAGGAACTGAAGACCGCTGCATTAAAGCAACAGGTGAGAATCTGGAAAAGGATGAAGATTGTTGTTATTTTTGTTTCTAAGCCATTATATTAAATATTTGATGCACATTCAGCAATGTCCAGCTTAGACTAACCTTTGTTCTCTTTCTTTCCATCAGGGACTTGGGGAGTTGTTGTGAAAGGCTGTGCCTCTAAATCCATTTGTGATGCCACAACACCGGTTCCTAATGTTGATGGCATCTCATGTTGTGATGGGAACCTGTGTAACGGTGCTCAGAGCGTCTCCCAGAGCTTCCTGTTCCTCTGCTGTTCTCTGCTCTCCTACTTCCTGCTGCACTGAATCCAGCAGCTCTTCATCCTACAATCAGGCACACTGTACTGAATATTTACTCTTTATTTTCTCTGTACTATCTTTGGTGTTCTGATGTGATAAACTGAATTTATACAGGAAAATGTATCACCTTATTTCAGGGTTCATATTTAAATCTTCATGCTGTAAAAAATTTAAAAGAAAAAAGTATTAAATCAATATCATGTCCAGAAGAAACAAGTATTATCATTATTTAATTATTTAAAAAACGAACATGTTAACCTGTTATTGTAAGCCCTTACAATTAGGGTGATTAAGGGACTCTTAATTTGAAGAGAAAATGTAGACTGCTGTTCTCCAACATGATGAGCGAAGTTATTGAGAACGGAGCCATTCTACGAATGAGAGAGCGGAGTTTTTGTACTTTGTACTTTTTGTATTTTGAGGAACTCCGGTGAGTGTTTTGTTCCTCCGTTATTGCTCTGTTATCAGTTATATGTGTTCAATGGACTATATGCAAAGAGCTTAGAACCCAAGAAGCCACACTTTGATAGCCTACTTTTTGGGTAACAACCACTAGATGGCGCTCCGGTAGCGCGGCCGCCATTATGGGGTGAAAATACTAACTGGACCATAGAATCCTTCACATCTTCACAATTTCACTGCCAAATCAGAAGCGCAGTAGAACAGTCACCAGTAAATTGTATGGCTTCTACAGTAGGCTAAATGTTGTTTTGTCTTATATATGTTTTATTTTACCTGTTGTGGAATCCAACCGTTCATCCATCTGAGGTAACGTAGTTAGCCTACTTTGAGTATTTTCATATTATGCAACTTTACACATTTATTAATAGTAAGTTAATAATGAATACATTTAAGATCATAATGTTTGCAGAGAACGATATATTTCAGACCTAATGGAGTAATAGTAATAATAGTATCACTCCACTAGGTCTGAATTGAAATATAAGTTTTAATCACGCTACAAACATAATGATCTTATAATACACGATGCATTGCTGTGTCTGTTATCACATAATTCCCACTTTTGGACACTTTTGCTTTAATGGACATTAGACAACACTGCAAAATCAAGCTGTTATATTCATATATTTATTGTCCAACATTCCCAATTTTTTTGATGAATGTCCTTAATTTAATTTCATATGTTGGTATTAATTCAGTGTTTATAATGCTAAGAGCAAAGGTTTTGTGAAAAAACTGGAAGACTTGAACACAAAGTGTGTAAAATAAACTGTTAAAAGGATTTGATGATCACTAGTGATAGTATTTTATTCTGTGTTGTCATCATTCAGGTTGGATTTCAGCTTTAATGTACTTTTTTATCAAAGCAGCTGATATTGCCATAGAAACTAATGGACTGCGACTCGCTTTCACCACAAAATGGCGGAAACGCAGGGCTGCTGCTGGGCGCCGGTGTTTCAATAGAACGTTCTATTGAGTGTCACTTCTTTTTAGTGTATATTCTTTGATATATGCACGGAGCGTTCTTTAGAACTTCGCATTAATGTAAGGCAGCTCGAAAACGTCCGCTGAAATGTCATTTGCTGGTGTGTTGGGCATCGGTGTAATACTCAATTTATAATCAGAATATAGTCACTTACATAGTCAGGCATAGCATTCATTTAGTTATTCCTCCTATAACCATCATTCAAATTTAGTGTGACTTGTGCTGTAGTAGACCTTCTGTTGTTTGGACCAGACTGGATAGCCTTCATTGCCCCTCATGCATTGATGAACCTTGGGCGCCAAACAGCCTGTCACTGGTTTGTGGTTTGTCCCTCCTCTGATCACTGTTGGTAAATTCTCACCACTGCTGACTGGGAGCGACAATCATTGCCGTTTCAGAGATATTCTGACCAGGTGATCTTGCCATAACCACTTGGCACTTGCCAAAGATGCTCAAATCTTTATTTCTGGCCAATTCTCCTGCCTCTTACAAAATAGAAGTTTATTCAAGTGTGCTATTAGTATAATTCTTTTAAACTAAAAATAAAGTTTACTTTCAGTCTACATTTTATGTACGTACTTCTACATTTTATGTACTCAGAAATATACTTAAAATTTTATACTGTACAAAAAATTCTAGATATATACTTGTTTTTTATAAGTAAATAAATTGTATCATAAATTGTAAACTATAAGTATGATGTTAAGAAAACTTAAAAGTATACTTGCAGTATAAAACTACTAAACTAGTAGTTTACTGAGAGTATACTTCAAAAGTGTACTTTCATAAACTAGCTACAAGTATTTGACTAGTAAACTCAGTATACCTATAGGTTCACTTGTAGTTTCAGTACAAATGAAAAGTGTAGTTGTAACCTAGTTGTGTACTGAGTCTACTAGTGTTACACTTAAAATTTGCTTAAGTATAATTTTATACACTACAAAAGTGGGCCAATTTAGTTCCAAGTAGTACTAGTACACTTACTAGTGTGTGTGTGTGTAAGGGGGGTCCAACACCATTTATTACAAGAACCAATTGTTTGCTTACCATCTAATACCCAGACCTTAATGTGTAGCCTTATTAGGGGATGATCAACGATATTCACTGCACCTGTGTCACCAGTCATAATGTTTTGGCTCATCAGTATATAGCTCAGTACTTTTTTTTTGTTCAGAATTGTGCTGTATTGATATGTCTTCATTGTATTAATAATGTATTAACTGCATTTTATGTAAAAAGTGCTGAAAGTGCTATAAGCTACCCATTTCATATAAGCAGCACCTGTTCTTTGAAATGATCTACACTCTTAAAACAGATGTGTTAAAAACAACACAACCTGTGTTATATTTTAACACATCTGTGTGTCTAGTTAAGGACAACACATTTTGTGTTAATTTTAACTCAACCAGTGTGTTATTTTTTCTTAATACAGGCATAAAATATTTAACACACTAATGTGTGTGAGAGAGAGAGAGAAACGACACTGTGTCCAACACAACATGTGTTAACTATCATCCAATCACATTGCTGCTACATCACTCCGCAAGCCGTTAAGCAAGTTTGTGCCTCTTTCTTCATTGGCGGATGACTTAACACACGGGTGTGTTAGATATAACACAGGTTGTGTTAAAAACAACACAACCTGTGTTATATCTAACACATCCGTGAGTCTAGTTAAGGACAACACATTTTGTGTTACTTTTTTAACTCAACCAGTGTGTTATTCTTCTTAACACAGGCAAATGTGTTAAAATATTTAACACACTAATGTGTCATAAATCACACAATTTGTGTCATAGATGTGCTATTTTTGACCAGTTAAAATGAATGCAATACACACTCTTAGAAAGGATGTGTTAAAACAGACTCAAAATGTGTTAAATTCTTACACATCAGTGTGTGAGTTTAGGGACAACACTTGTGTTAATTCTGACACATTCACTGAGTCAATGATTTTAACACAGTAAATGTGTCAGGAAGGTGATCTGCTGTTAACAAGCAGAATCAAAGGAGAAAATCACAATTTTTAAGCCACCATCGTGGAGATGAGTGTTTGCTTTAGTTGGGCTCTTGAACCTTGACTTGTTAATATTAGACTTTGTTTAGGCTGCTGTAACAGCTAGTCAAGCAAACAGAAAAGATGATCAGGTGGTGTTGGGTATGTTTTCACATAATCATTATTTGATCTGAATCACTGAACTCATTTAGAGCCCAATCTCTGAGTTAGATTCACATTATTGATTACAGCAGCACTGTGATTCTACAGCAGAAGATCAGCTTTATCAATATAATCTGAAGAATTTCTTAAAAGTTGTTCTGATTAAAAAAAAAAAAAAAAAAACTCTTTCATTTCGAGACACAGACATCAAGAATCAGCCTGTGAATCTCAACAGTGGTGAGAATAATAAAGCATGTTGCAGTGCATTCTGGGAGCCACCAATCAAAATTCATCCATGGCTCCCATCATGCATTGCTGCATAAATAAATTATGAGCTTAATTGTCTTAGTAATTTCCTTTATTCTCACTATTTTATTTTTTTTCTCTGTTCATGTGACTTTTTAGTAGCTTATTTTCTAATGTTTCTAAAATCAGAATATGTTGCCTGTCACCACTGTTGAGATTCACAGGCTGATTCTTGATGTCTGTGTGTGCCTAAAAGAAAGGTTTTTTTTTGATCAGAACAACTTTTTAAGAAATACCTTTGAATTATGTAGAAAAAGCTGATCTTCTGCTATAATCAATAATGTAAATCTAGCTCAGAGATTGGGCTCTAAATGAGTTCAAGACAAATAATGATTATATGAAAACATACCATAAACACAACCTGATCATCTTTGCTTGTCTGTCTGTTATAACTCAGTTACAGCAGCCCAAACAAAATGTAATATTAAAAAGTCAAGGGTCAAGAGCTCAACTAAAGCAAACACTCATCTCCATGATGGTAACTTAAAATTGTGAATTTCTCCTTTGATTCTGCTTGTTAACAGCAGATCACCTTCCTGACACATTTAATGTGTTAAAATCATAACACAATGAATGTGTCAAAATGAACACAAGTCATCCACCGATGAAGAAAGAGGCACAAACTTGCTTAACGGCTTGCGGAGTGACGTAGCAGCAATGTGATTGGATGATAGTTTAACACATGTTGTGTTGGACACAGTGTTGTTTCTCTCTTTCTCTCTCTCTCTCTACACATGATCAACTTAAATTGACACAAAAATGTGTTAAAATAGCCATAAAACAAAAAATGTGTTATTAATTAACACATCCTTTTTGAGAGTGTATTTCCTGAAATACCTACTTTTTTATTTCCTTCTGCTAACCTGTCATTATCTCATGAAGGTCCACCCCTTCTCTAGGATATAAAATGGGCACTGAAACACATTCATCCACCTCCTGGTCAAAGATGGATCTTCAACTCTCAGTTTTTTTTTGTTCATTCTATTCACTGGAGATACAAAGACAAATGATGGTTTTTTTTGTTTTTTATTGCATACAAATGCAGATCATTGGATCTCTCTCACTGTCTCTGTTTTATTACTACAGGACACTCTCTCAGCTGTTATGAGTGCATCAGTGTGACGGGTTCTTGTGTGGGACAAACAGTAAAAACATGTCCCAGTGGATATTCTCATTGCATGAGTTCAACAGTAGTAACGCCAATTGGTAAGTCCAGCAGTGGAGTATATTTAAATGTATTTACAAGATTTATGATTGCAAGCATAGAATTTTATATACAGATATATATACTACTTAATTCATTTTCCACTCAGATTTTTATGTAAATAATATAATTTGTAATGAAAAATGTTTAAAATTAGAAAAATGCTCAGTTTTAAGCATTTTCACAAGTGGTCTTAGACTTTCAGCCCTTTTATATTGCAAATTTTGTCTTTTCTTATGGTTTGCCGCTGTGATTAGAAAGACAAACACTTTCTGTTTAAAATAAATTCACCTTGTGCAGTCATTCCTTTATCATTCATGTTTTTAGGAGACAATACTACTGAAGTAAAGGTTAAAGGTTGTGCTCCATCATATTCCTGTCTATACCCAAGCATCAGTAGTGCAGACGTCTCTGTTTTCTGCTGTAACACAGACCTTTGTAATGCCAAAGATGCAGGTATTGTACTTTACTGACCAAAAAGAACTATTTTCTATATAGTAAACACTCATTTTACATCCATAGGACATTCAGTCAGGGGGAAAAATGTAGCAATGATTGAATAGAGTGGTTTAAGTGTTGTTGTTTCATAGATGTTTTATTTGTACAGAGCTTTCGGGAGATTCCAGTTCTAATGATGTCAATGTCCCCAATATCCCAAATGGAAAGAAATGTTACTATTGTTCTGGGAACAGCTGCTCAAACATAATGGACTGTTCAGGGACTGAAGACCACTGCTTTACAGCAACAGGTAAGAATCTGGAAAAAGAAAATGAATAAAGTCATTATTTTTGTCTCTTCATCATTGGTGGGTCTTATTTTTGAGCCTTGATACAGATCACATATACAATGTCACAGCTTAGACGGACTCCTCAACTTCTGTCTCTTTCTTATCCTGACTATGGAGGCCAGTCAGTGTGCAAAAAGCTGTCTCTCCTAAAGCAGTTGTGATGCCGCAACATCGAAGCTAATGTTCCGAGCGTCTTCATGTTGTGAGGGGAATCTGTTTGTAACGGTTGCGTCAGAGTGTTCTCAGAGCTTCCGTTCTCTGCTGTTCTGGCCTCTCTACTTCCTCCGCTGCACTGAATCCAGCAGCTTTCACATCCTACAATCAGACACACTTTGTTTACTTGATATAGAGCTATTCTTTTTGAACATCTTCTTGTGTGATGTGATGAACTGAAAAATACTGGAAACGCAGGAAACGTACATCATCAGCTTGTTTCTGGTTTATATTTTAATAAAGCTTGGAAGTTGTAAAGATATCTGATATACTGCAATAAAAATAAATATTATTTTAGAATATTATTTAATTCTGCAACAGCATTAGTAAACCATTCGATAACCATTTACAAACAAGATATACGTATGTAAAAGGCAGAATAATGAAACGTAATTAGTCAAAATATTTATTTAAACATTAAAAAAGCAAGTATACAGAACAGGACAAAAATGCCGCGTGTGTACATTACCAGCGAAACTGACAGCAAATCATTTTGGTGAGTAACAGAATGAATGAAATTAAAGTGTTTAATCACTGCAAAACATTCCTCTGATCTGCATTTCCATCCTTTTAAGCGTCGCATTATTGAATCTAACACCAGCAAGCAATTAATTCGGCAGTCGCAAACATCTATGGTAGTGCAAACAATACATGTCGCTCATGTCTAGCCAATGTGAGCAGACGATTTGAACGCCGAGCGATGTTTCGTATCCTGGATTGTTAAACGCGCCAATTTTAATTTGAAAGTTATGAAACGGCATGGTTCCGATACGATTTAATTATGATAATGGTTATATTACGTTATAAAATATTTCCTACACGATGGCATCGTATGACTTCTGAAGATTTGAAAATAATGCACGAAATAAGGACTACGTTTATTATCAGTTAGGTGCCATTTTCATGTTATGGTGAGGAGCCGCTGTCCATGAAAACAAGATAAAAAATTTAAATGATTAAGTGCTGGTTAAACGGTGGTGGCAGACTTGATTTATTTTTTTTATTTTTTTTAAAATAATTAAAAAAATGTCATTTTAGGCTTGGTGTAAAGTGAATGGAGTGAGATGGAATCATGATAAACAGGAACATCTGCCCAATAGAATAGGGTATGCAGAAAGTCCATATAAAAGGTTGATATACATATACAATAATTTGTAACAGTGAAAGAAAGGTATAAATGATATGTTAAAACATTTATAAGTGATGAATAGTTACATTTAGAATAGGGTGCAGAAGAAAGAAAGTGTTATAAATGAAGGTGTATACATATACAAATAATTTGAAACAGGAAGAAAAGGTTATAGATAGAACAGTTTAAATGAAGATATGTAACATTTACCAAATACGTATTAGTGAAGAAATACAGATAGAATAGTATCCAGGAAAGCTTTGTAAATGATTTATTCAGCGTTTTACACATCATCTATAACAGGGTGTTGACACTTTTTAGTGTGCTAGTGCAGTGTAAGTGCTGAGTGAGGGTATAGACAGGTGTCTTCTTGACACAACCTGGGACACTCTGTGCACCCTGCTTGTGAGCTTAGTGGAAGGTTATGGAAAAAACCGGTTTCAGAGGTTGACTTCATCACTAGATCCCACACACAGAACCCAAGTCTGGTGATGAGTGAAAGGATTTAATATGATCCACTGGAATCACCTGATTGTAAGGCATTATTAAATGTTATCCACTTCAAAACAAATAAATTACTCTTCTTAATAGTGCTTTAGCATACCTGATGTTTGCTTTTGAACACAACAGCTTACAACTTCATCCAAAAATCATTATACTGATCATTTAATATGATAATCACTAATACTCATTAAACTAATCACTGATCATTAATAATTATAATATACTTATAGCCAAATTAATTAAAACATTCATAAAATGTAGTATATCACGTATTAATCATATATGAATGTATATCATGTTTTGTAATGATGTTGAACTTTATCTAATAATTTATAAAAGACTATAACGAATTAATTAAAACATTCATAAAGGTTAACATATCACTATCAATCATTTGAACATATATTCATGTTTTGTAAATGATTAGTTCATCATTAACTAATAATTTACAAGTGAGTTATAACTGGACGTTATTATAAAGTGTTACCAACATCTCTACAAACAGCATAACAGCTTCACTTATTACTAACCAGACTGACTTTATTTCTGTCACACGTCTACAGAAGATAATATTGAGAATTAAACTGGTTTAGATGTTTAGTTTGAGGTCACCATCATGGAGGTTGGTGGTTGTTTTTTAAGCTCTTGACCCCTGACTACTGTAAAGTCACTTCTTTATCAACAATGCAGTGTTTTCAGAAACAATTTATGCATTGATAAATCAGATCAATGTGTCTGTTTCAATAACAGTCAAATTATTGTGTTGAAGTGGTTAAGTCAACTGCTATTTTTGTAATTTTCTTTAATTTTGTTTTAAAAAGTTAACAATGACTGTTGCAAATGACATTCACATTAGTTGAGTTTGATACAGTATTTCAATTCTTAAATTAGCAATACAGAAAAAAAACAGTTGTTTAAACCACTTTAATGCAGCCATTGCGTTATTAAAAAAGGGATGCTGAACTTCTTTATCAACGCAGAAATGTTCTCTGAACACATGTGATTGCTGACCAAGAAGCAGAAATAGTCAAGACCTCAACAAAAAAACCACAACCTGATGGTGACCTCACGAAACATCTAAACTGCTAATTCTCAATAAGATCTTCTGTAGACGTGTGACAGAAATAAGCAGTTGGTTAGTAATAAGTGAAGCTGGTAATGCTGTTTTGGAGATGTTTAATCAGATTTCAGAGAATTAATGTCTTTTATCTTCAGTTCATCTAAGGCTGTGGCTGAAGAAAGTTTTAGTGTTGTCTCTACTAACATTAAGGAAACTGGGACATTTATGTTCTTGGAATGTTACAAATAACGTTTACAATGTTGAATTTTGATCAAAGGTAAGTTGAGTAGAAGCGTTTGGAACATGTACACCTTTATCAAAAAACGTCCCTGGATAGTCAAGAACAAGAACTGGACGTTTTTTTTCGTTCCGAACCAACAACTGATATTTAGGTGTTTCTCAATTCCAGAACGCAGAGAACGGACTTGCGTTTGTGGGTACGGTCTTGCCAGCGTCACCTTGAAAGACGATTTCGGAAAGACGCGAGGACAGAGGAAGCATTTATTTGATTGAGATGTGCTGCGATCTTGTTGCTCAAAGGATGTCCCAGCATATTATAAGTGGCTAGTAATGCACAATAAATCAACATAACATCACAAACAAATGGCATACCTGTTTAAAAAAATTTATATTTTAGAATTGTTTTCGTTATAATTTATATCTTTTATATTCACAGATTTATGTTAAAATTTATGAGCAGGTGTTGATGTTTTTCGTCAATGTTATTTTTTTTTATTGCCAAAATTAACAAACGGCAGCCGTCCTTCTTCAGTTTGTATGTAAGATAACAACAAAGACGTGTTTTACTTTACTGCAGCGAAGCCGTACATTGTATCGCGAGATTGTAACCAAACCTCACGCCCGAGCGTATCTTTAAATTTTTTAACGGTTTCTTCTTAAGTTTCTTTTCGGAGCTTCATCTCGAAATCCCGCAGAACGTCTTCTGGTTTTTACATTCGTTCTCTCAAGTTGCATTCGATGCATCCTCGATATCAAGAACACATCCAGGTTCCTTTCATGTCGTCCTCAGTCCATTGGAATGGACTCGAAACGAGTCGACCTTTGACGTAGACGCAATAGAGACACAGCCGCAGAGAACCTGAGTTCTTGTAACAATTCTGTTAGCTGGGAACCCTTGCCTAGTAACGTTCCAGTACGTTCTGGAGACAGTCACGATGTGGAGTTGTTTAAGGTTGAGGGACATTATTTGACGTTTCTTATGTGACCATAAAATAACCAAAATGGAATGTCCCCCTAAAGTCATATAAGGAACATTGAACTGCAGCACTTTCATTACCAAAAGAGGACGTTTTAGGAACGTACCGAATGTTCTGGAAAGGTTCCGAATTTTTGTCATTTCACCCCGATATACTTCAAACGAAGTTCTTTTTCGTTCTTCGTTTAGGAGTAAAACGAAGTTCACAATACTACATGTGCTGCGATATAGGCTACTGTAATCGAACATCTGACGCCGCCCCACACTGCTGAGAGCGACGGTTAGATGAATATGTAAATATGTGCACTTTCTTCTCAGTAACAAAATAAACACAACAAAAATGAGAAAACAGCAAGCATGTTTTATAAAAAGCATCAGAAAATAGTCTGATCATAATCATTAGCACTCCAGTCACGTCACGTTTATTTAGGCCTATATAGCACTTTATTCAATAGATTGCTTAAAGGTGGAGCAAGATGCAAGAGACCGGCAGGAGCAGAAATCGGCGCCTATGGAACCAGCTGTTGTATTTTGCGGAAATATTACAGAAAAAAATTATCCACAGCTTTTAAGAACTGACTAGGCTATCGAATAGTCAATAAAAATAATAATAGGCTAATAATTTGCCAGCCCTTTGAAAGACCACATGTGAGTGACTGAAATTAGACATTTCTGATGCATTGTGAAATTTATTTTATATGGGAACATGTACTTGCAAACTTTTCTTTTTTGAAACTGTTTTCAAAATGTGTCAACAGTAATTTAAATAGTTTAAAGCAGGGCTGTCCAACCCTGCTTATGGAGGGCGACCTTCCTGCAGATTTCAGTTCCAACCCTGCTCCAACACACCTGTCTGTAATTATCAAGTAGCCTTGAACACCATGATTAGCTGGTTCAGGTGTGTTTGATTCGGGTTGGAGCTAAAATCTGCAGGGCTGTAGACCTGCAGGACAGGGTTGAACACCCCTGCTTTTAAGTTATCTTTTATATACTTTGTAGTTGAAACATGTCAGCAATAAACGAAAAAAAAAAAAAAAAAAAGCTGATCTTGGGCATTAAACTTTTCAGCTGCAGAGGGACTCGATTCCAGTCCTGCACATATCATAACCTGATATGATATCATGGAAATATGTGTCCTGAGATATCATTGTGTCTTTTTTATTACTGAGCCCAGTCAAACTAAAATAATATACTGACCAGAGAGTGAGCCGGGTTTTAGTGACCACTTAGGGTTAGGTTCATTATGACACCTGCTGCATTTTTGATCTCTAATGATCCAAAAATGATAGTGATATGAGTAAAAACAGTCAAAGAAGCAAGAAAACTTAGCACCAATATTCTTTGTGCTTTTTGTACTTATTTTTGAAGCAATGTAAAAAAAAAATAAATAAAAAAAAATAAAAAACTTTGAGACTTTGATGTGATTTGGTGTTAATATTATTAAAGTATTTAAAATTACAACAATTTTTTAATGTTAATGTTGATATAAAACATTCATTAAAGATATCATATTATTTGTTGTTTGTTATGAAGTGCAGTTTGTTCCATGTCACTGACTCAGAACCTGTGACGGTAAATGTGAGTCATAGTGTACCTTGATGTACTAAAGAATAAAACCCCCAAACCCACAGAAGAGACTTTGCCTCCTTTTTTCACAAGACGTGCATCCTGTCACAAATACACAACTCTGATCCACAAATACTTTTACAAATGCATGCATTAAATGCACAACTATATAAGATATTTGTAAGCTTAAACAATACAACCAATCCATAAATACATACTGTCACGATCATGTTCTGTTTTGTCATGTCTCACTTTTTTTTCCTAGTCTTTGTTTTCATTGTCACTGTTTGCTTTAGTTCAGCTCAGTCATTAGGTGTCAGCAGCTGCTTCTGAAAACTTAAAAATGCTGGCACGTCTGAATCCAGTATTAGCTTCACTTCCTCTTTTCTGAGATACCTTCATCTAGTTTTGAAGGAAGCACACATATATCCTTCACTGCCTTTGACATCCCTTGCTTTTCATTCTGTGACAGCTGAGCTTAAAAATAAAGTTGCAGTTGGTGGTCAGTTTGTGTGTAACGTACATTTTTGACCAACGTTTTTAACTTTTGATGTAATTTCTAGCAAGATATTACTATTGTCAAGTCCTCCTCTTGTTCAACTTCCAAAGGACACAAGGACAACCCAAATTTCCACTCAATCACTTTTAATTTTCTTTTTGGCTTTGTCAGTTGATATAGTAAATTAGGTTGTAAACCTTTAAAGACAGAGAAATAAATGTTACCATTTTAACTAAACATTTTAAATAAAACTTTACTAAAACATATGAAACTGTTTAACATTTAACTTGTACTATTCTTTTGCATTTTATACATTTACTTTTTTCTTTTCCAAACTCAAAATGAAATTTAGCACAAACTCATTTAAACACAAAATCAATTAAGTCAATGCTGCAAAGTGTTTAACTAATCTACAGAGCAGTTAAATATATTTGAACATATTAAGCAGCATTTTAAACATCATGAAATTAAATAAAACATTTCACCAACCACTGGCATCTTTGGACTGAATCTTTGAGTGAACTTGGAGTGTCTTCTCTCTGAAGTTCCTTTGTTTAAATGAATGAGAACCTCCATGTTTTTACAGGTGCTCTCAATCAGTGTCAGCCAGTTTGCTGCTACTGGTGCACTCTGGGAAGTGTAGTTTTTTGAAACCCATTCCTGAGATTTAGCTCAACAACTATTGTTGTAATTACACATTCACTTTGTTTTAATCAAAGCTCTCTCTATTTTGCTGTAGATCATTAAACTGTTACGTTTCCTCAGGCCCCGTTTACACGTAGCCTACATGGTTATTTTGAAAAATGGAGACATTTCCCTTCGTTTGCGCCCTTCGTTTACACGCAAACGGAGAATTCGCCTCTGAAAACGAGTCTTTTTAAAAACTCCGGCCAGAGTGGAGATTTTGAAAATCTTCGTTTGCACGTTTGCATGTAAACTGAGACAAACGGGTGTTTAGGCAGCCAACGTCACAGTATGCGCCAGAGCTCACACCTATGTCAAAAGTGCGACCTATGTTTACATGTGATCATGGAAGCGTTTAGAGTAGCAGTCGCATTTATGTTGGTGCAAACTCTTCTCGTGTGTTTGCATTTGCAAATACAGCTGCTCCATTTTTGGGCTTACGTGGGCTTGAACTGCTCATTACACTCTTGACGCCATACATACACGGGTACGTGTAAATGAAAACTTTTCTGAAAACTGACATGTGTGCACAATGTTATTTTTGAAACCGGAGAGGTTGAAATGTCCGTTTATGAAAATAGCCGCCCATGTGTAAACGTAGCCTCAGAAGTCTGTCCAAAATCAGTTTTATGAGGTGCCTTTGTGCGCAAACACTAGCTGCAGATTAACTGCCTGATAAGGAAGTGAGGAAACCATTTTCAGATGCAGCCATTGTCATTAATTAGCGTCACACCTGTAACAGTTCCCTTTTCAGTTGACTGCCTCTGTGTATACAGTATAAGCCTTCAGTTCCCTTCTGTTTTGTATCTGTAATTGAATGCACAAATATAGGTGTCATGTGCATAATATACATGACACATTTTTGTTCAAAATTTACTTTTCATCTGACATTTATGGAACAAACTAATCCAAGAATATGTTTTTTGTTATTTGGAAAGGCGCATTGCAGACTGCAAAATAAGATAACCTGAATGCTGAACGCACCCAGGATACACACACGAAATGGGCATTTTAAACGATAAACTGACACAAATACATTTGAATATGTGGTGTATATGGTCCTCCTTCCGCACATTTGTAAACACGTCAACTTGACCTTTTCAACGTAATTGCGTATTACGTGACGTCACGAACGCGCATCACAGAACAGAGCAAGGCGAGCATTTGTGCTTATAAAACTTAAACTTTTTTATTTTTTTTTAAATGAGTGATCGTTTCGCTAGATAAGACCCTTATTCATCATCTGGTATCGTTTAAAGCCCTTTGAAGCTGCACTGAAACTGTCATTTGGACCTTGAACCGTTTGGGTCCCATTGGAGACCATAATATAGGGAAAAATCCTGGAATGTTTTCATCAAAAACCTTAATTTCTTTTCGACTGAAGAAAGAAAGACATGGACATCTTGGATGACATGGGGGTGAGTAAATTATCAGCAAAAGTTTTTTTAAAAGTGAACTAATCCTTTAAGAACTGCATACTTTACACCTAAGAAATCATTTATCATTAGATCTGTTTTTGACAGCACGTTTTGTTCGTTTCTGTGCATTTTGCTCAAGCACTGATCAAACTTTTGAAACTTTATCCATTTTTTTGCTGCAGAGGGGATCCTGCCAGTCCAAAGTGAACTCCTGATGGACATTGAAGTACTCCTGCAGAGCTTGTATCTTCGACACCATGCGCATTAGAAACTCCACTGAGTGCTTTCCTTCACCAAGGCAGGACCCAGTGACTCATTACTGTTGATCGGTCAGGGGCAGGTCATTTTTTGTTTCATGTTTATTCATTTCTCCATGGATTACCAGCCATATATATGGACACATGCTGTATTCTCAAGATCTATGCTGTTTGGTAGGAATAGAGAAAATGATATGTTTAGTCTGTTTTCAAATGGTATGTCAAATTTTCTCATTGTTTATCAGTAATATTCACTACCTTGGTTATATATGAGCATCTTTAGATTTTTCTATATTTAGCAGTTGCAAATGTAAAATGTACGGTAAACTATTTATGTTCCTTATATTGTACTGTATTTTTAGCGGTAAAATACCGGCAGCTGTGGTTGCCAGGAATTTACCGTAAAATGTATCTGGTCAAAATAAAATGCTGTAATTTGTTATACAATTTCACTGTGTTTTTTACTGTCAAAGGTTTTAATAAGGTTTAACATATTTCAGTTATTTTTACAGTTATTTACCATAATAGGGTCTATCCTATTACTGTTAAATTAACAACAAATTACTGTATATATTATTATATTATAACTTTTTTTTTACTGCAAATATCCGTAAAAAGCTATGGAAAGTTGCATTTTTTACATAAAATTACTGTATAATTGACAAATATATTTGTTTTTTTCTACCATGATTTTGGTAAAAAAAAATACGTTGTCTACTGTAAAATTTAGGGTTACAAACCAGTATACCGTATTGTCTTTTACAGATTCCACATTTTTTTCACGGTATATTCCTGGCAACCACAGCTGCCGGTATTTTACCGTAAATTTGACAGTTTTTTTTTGAACAGTGTAGGCCTAATATATGCTACCATGAAATTATTTTCTGAACTATAATTTCCCACAAATTGCATTTCCAAATAAATAAACAGATACATGCAAAAATACATATGCATAAAGAAATAACTTGATTAGGCTACTTTAAATAAACCAGTTAAAGAAAAAAAAAACATGGCCTGAAATAATAAATAGGCATTCACATAATAAATCGTGTTTGTTTCTAAATAATCTGTATGTGAAGAGTTCAGATGCAAAAGCCTCTAAGTGCCATCTGAATTTCTTCTAGAATGATCATTTTTATAAAGCAAAATCCCCAGTGTTAAATGAACACCCAAAGTGAACATAAGAGTCCATCTTACCGGGTCTGAAAAAGTAACACTGAAGCAGTGTTAAAGTTAATGAGATAATTGATTGATGATTGAGTGATGATTGACAATTAGTGGAGACACCTGATGATAATAAGCAGAATCACTGAAGAAACAACAAGAGAAAAAGAGAGAGACACAACAACTACAACTGACTTCCAGCCATTAAACATTATTACACTTATTATTAACCAGTTTGATTTGATTTCTGTCATACATCAACAAAAGTTCTTATTGAGAATGAACAGATGTTTAGATGTTAATGTTTTAATGAAAGTTTAGTTTGAAGTCACCATGATGGTGAAAAGCATTTCCTTTAGTCGGGCTCTTGACTCTATTAACATTAATTTATCTCTGGCTGTTTCAACTTAGTGTTTGTAAAGCACATTTGTTATGGTCAGAGAAACTATGATCTGGGCTGTGTTTCCCAATAGTGATGTGAGCTAAAGTTGATCAATTTAGGTTTACAATGCTTTGGGAATCACAGTCATGATGGTTTTGTTTTGATGATGATATTCTCTTTGTGAAATGGTCAGATTCATTGGTGACATCCAGTATTGATGGTCATATAGATGTTATATTATTTCTTTTTAGTAAATGTGTTACCACTTGAAATCCAGAAAAGCTTTTATAATCTGAAGACTCAAGAAAAAAAGCACACACACACAGACATCAAGAGTCAGCATATGATTCTCAAGAACGGTGACGATAAATAAATACAAAATACTGACAAACAGATCAACTCTGAACATCACAAAACAAGCTACTGTCACAACAAAACAACACAAAAATAAAGCAAACATGAACAATCTACGAAAATTACAGGACAATTCAGCTGCATAATTTATTCATGCAGCAATGCATGATGGGAGCCATGGATGAGTTTTGATTGGTGGCTCCCATCATGCACTGCAACATGAAGCACTTTGTTTGATTGTCACCATTGTTGAGGGTCATATGCTGATTCTTGATGTCTGTGTTTTTTTTTTTTTTTTTCTCTGTTCTTCAGATTATAAAAGCTCTTCTAGATTTCAAGTGGTAACAGATTTACTAGAAAGAAATAATATAACATCTATATGACTGACAATACTGGACGTCACCAATGAATCTGACCATTTCACAAAGAGAATGTCATCATCAAAACAAAACCATCATGACTGTGATTCCCAAAGCATTGTAAACCTAAGTTGATCAACTTTAGCTCACATCACTATTGGGAAACACAGCCCAGATCATAGTTTCTCTGGCCATAACAAATGTGCTTTACAAACACAAAGTTGGAGCAGCCAGAGATAAATTAATGTTAATAAGTCAAGAGCCCAACTAAAGGAAATGCTTTTCACCATCATGGTGACTTCAAACTAAACTTTCATTAAAACATTAACATCTAAACATCTGTTCATTCTCAGTAAGAACTTTTGTTGATGTATGACAGAAATCAAATCAAACTGGTTAATAATAAGTGTAATAATGTTTAATGGCTGGAAGTCAGTTGTAGTTGTTGTGTCTCTCTCTTTTTCTCTTGTTGTTTCTTCAGTGATTCTGCTTATTATCATCAGGTGTCTCCACTAATTGTCAATCATCAATCAATCATCTCATTAACTTTAACACTGCTTCAGTGTTATTTTTAACACCCGGTAAGATGGACTCATATGTTCACTTTGGGTGTTAATTTAACACTGGGGATTTGCTGTGTGTATAGTTAAGTACTTTCACTTAAATGACAATTAATAGGTAATTTGCATTGCCATTTAAGTGAAATTATTGAACTTAAATATACAAGCTTGTTAAAAATGATAATTCTAGAAGAAAATTTCAGATGGCACTTAGAGGCTTTTGCATCTGAGCTCTTCATGTATTAATCATGTTGATAGGCCCTATAAAACAAATATTACATATTAATCATGTCAATTTCCTGCATCTGTTATTGACGTCCAAATGACGTCCAAATGATTACCCCGTCAAGGTCAAATGTTGAACGTCAAGATGACGTCCAAGTTGGGTCATGGTTGACGTCCAAATAGTGGACCTAGTTTGGACGTCGATAGATGTTCAGAAATGGTCATGGACCGACGGACCTAATATAGACATGATCTGCACGTCTATCCGACATCCAGTGTTTAGTGGATTTTTTAACATCTTGCTTCTGTAAAAATGAATGTTTTTGTTTGCTTAAAAATCTACAGATTTGTACTGTGAATTCCAATGTGCACAACCCCAAAAGATGTAGTTTTACTCAAATAATACCATAAAATCTAAGGTTTTTAGACATTTTCAACATTACAATATTTAATTGTAAAATGTATGCATATTTATTTGTTTTCACAGAAAATATTTATAATTTCAACATTTTATTACAGTAAAAAACAAAGTTTTATCCAGTCTCACAATTAACGGTTATTCAATCTATTTAATACAGTAAAAGGAAGTTTTTGGTTTTACGCTCCATTACCGTTGGAATTTGACGGTGTTTTGCTGTATATTTTACTGACTTTTTTTTACAGTGTAGGCTATCATATGCACGCGAAAAACTCCATACCATATGCACGCCAAAACTCATTTTGACATATACATTCTACGAGATTACACACTCGTACTATTGATACACATTCTCATGTGATTGTGTTGCATTATAAACCATGCAAACATAAACCCCACCGACGGGAACATGCATAGTGCGCGAGGCCATTTCACGTGGCATTATGGAAGCGGAAGAGTTGTCTACACCGGTAATAGAAAAAATAATAGAACCCATCATAATAATCAGTGATATTGTCTACACTGGATGCAGCACGGAAGACAGCTTCCAGAATCTACATGAGTTCAATGCTGGATTTGCACCAAGGCTATTACTGAAAGATGAAGCAGTTCCCACTTTAAAAGCAGAAGCTGCTGTTTATGGGCCTGAACCTGTAAGTAGGTTTTATTGTTTGTACATGTATTTTAAACGTATAGTTCTGTTGATATTTTTTGGTTGCATCAAGGACGCAAACAAAGACCAATGCGGTTTTGCTTCGCTAGCCAGTTAGCTAAATTCTATTTCTATTACTTCTCCAACAAACACCAACAAACTTCTCTGTTCATAGACAAACAGTTGTCCAGGCTATAAATTAAACAGTACCTTTACAAAAATGCTGCTGGGGAGCACGGGGCACAACTTAACACTTTTTGACTTTCTCAGTCTGTGTAAATGTACGTGGGGTTCAGAGAATTTCTTTTGTTCCACATTAATGTCTGGTACAAATGTGTGGCTTTGTTTCATTAATACAGTGTATACTTTTTTCTTTATTTACCCCGAAAGAAGGGAAGGGAAATGGGACAACATGCCCCATAGGTGGGGTACATTGTAACGTGATGGGACACGTTGTAACATGACCATATGACAACTAAAAATGTTATCTGATTTAATAAAAAAAAGATATACATGACAAACTAAAATATTTTGTCAGTAAAAGACAATTATTATTTTTTTCATATAAAATAAAGGCATTTTTTAGAAATTCAAATTTTGTGGTTTGACAGTGATCACTCTCACAGAACACGAGATAAATAGACGAGCCAGTACAAATGCTGTAAATTTCTTGAAATAATATTTTCTGAAAGTTCAGGTTCTTCCTTTATTCACCTTTTTTCCATGGTTTCTCAACAGACATTCATAAAAGTTGATTATGCCAGTTGTATCGTAACTGTATAGAACAACATAGTTCTAATAGCGGGGCACATTGTAACGCAGTGTTACAACGAACCCTATATGCGCAACTGGACTTTAGTGTCTTCTGATAGTTAGTGAAGCATTAAAGAACTATCCAAACTGCTAAACAACAGATTGGAGTTTAAAATAATATCAGATTTGTCTTATTTTAAGTAAACACAAAAAAATATAGATGAAAAATTAGCTTAAGTAAGAAATTTACTTTTGCTATTGTTAAATAAATGTTCAGTGATCTTTCAAATATTTATGAATTTTGGCACAATTTTTTCTCTATATATTGTCGATATGGCAACTAGTAAATACACTAAGTTTCTTCATGCTAGCGTGTGTGGAAGTATTTAAACCATGCGTGTTACAACTAACCCCGCGTTAGTTTGTGCCCCACGCTCCCCTACTCATGTATTCGGCTACAGTAAAGCTTTAATCAGGATAAAACCGTATATTGAAAGAAACTGCATATATAAACACTTTGACACAAATACAAACGGAAATACCATTTCAGAAACGTTCTTTAAAAACTGTGCTTGCAGAGATTCTGCTTGACTCATCTTTACTGCTATCTGGATCTGATTCGGGCTCAATTTGATACGGCAATATAAACACCATTATATTCACTGAACTATAGGCAACAACTAACGGTAAGGGGCGTGGTGTTTCTGGACGCTTCAGCGAATCACGATACACTGGGCCAGCTAATCAATCTGAGCCCATTACTATTTCGGAGGGAGTGGTTTCATAGAAGCAGGAAGTCAAAACGGCTGTTCAAATGACAATGGAAAGAGCAGTGTAGAATAAAGGAAAAATATGGCTTTTTTTTAAATAATGTAGCATTAAGACATGTTAAACTGTGCCCCATAAACATAATCAAGCCTAGAAAAAATCCAGTGAACCACCCCTTTAAATACTGAATGTTTTCTTGAGTTTGGAAGCTTTCTCTTCTAAAATGAATACATAAAAGAGTTTAGATGACGAGTTTTTCAGTTGGTTCTACTGTGTATGACTGACTGACATTCAGGTCACAACAGTTCAGTCAACAGTTTTTTTCTCTTGCAAAAAAAGGAACCATAAAAAAGCAACCACCACAAAACTTCCCTTACATCTGTTTGTCGTGATGTGAAATCATGTGCAATGACTAAAGGATGCTTGAGAACATTTGATCTAACATGTAATACATTTTTTAAAAAATTTGAATACAGATTTATGTTGTTGATTATCACATACAAAAAGCTAAATTATATTGAAGAAAAACAAAAAGAAACATTTCTTGCTCTTACACCACTGAAAACCAGTGTTGGGCACGTTACTTTAAAAAAGTAATTAGTTATAGTTACTAGTTACTTCTCATAAATAGTAAAGGAGTTAGTAACTGAGTTACATCATTATAAAAGTAACTAATTACCAGGGAAAGTAACTATTGCGTTATTTTTTTAAAATTTTTTAAAAAAGTACGCCAAATAAATTGAATGCCCCCAATATTAAATATAAGTCTAAGAATAAATTATTCTTGATCCGACTCATGACTCATGATCCGCTCTTGCTCACGACATGAAATTTCTCTGTACTGTACTATAGGCTACGTGTTGGTAGCCATTAAAGAAAACATAATTTCATATTTATGTTTAAATAGTCCTATGTTATGTTTTAAATTCATCTATTTGATTATGAAAAGTGAACAGCATGAGTAAGATGTATAATTATAACTAATAATTTTACAATTAATTCTTCTTGTTTAATTGTATGATTTAAATAACTTTTGTGATGTGTTGGCAATCCAGATATGATACTGGATTAATCCTAAATTGCCTTACCTGATAACATTGTAAATTGATCATGACTTCATTGGTAGTAGCAATGGTTCTATAATCAACATATGATTGCAATGCTGTTGGGAAATGCAACCCTTAGCACTACCATAATAATTACTTTTTTTATTAAAGTAGTTTTGTTAGCAGGTCATCAACCCAAGTGCAACACTTCACCACAATGGTAACCCCAAAACTATTAATTAACAGAAACTTTTAAATACCAACATAATAGAACAGTAAACATTAAAAAGTCTTTCCATTTTCTCATCTTCCTAAAAACTGCTTAAAATAACACTTTATTTCAACATTTACACTCCTAGTTCAGCTCCTTTGCAAAGCATGATGGGAAGTGAAAATCCTGTTTGATTGAGTCCTGGTTGGGTTTACTAGATTGAAACATGTTATTTTAATATGAAAAAATCAAATTAAGTCAAAAAGTAATTGTTTCAACTTAATTTAACATGAAGCAATTTAATTTGAACCAGAAACCTAATACAATGTGTTGAATCAAAATAACAGCATCAAAAAATATTTTTTTTCAGTGTACAGTATTTTTTTTTGTAATTGCACTGAATTACAGTATTTACCTGGCAACTAAAGTTGCCAATAAAATCCCGTAAATGCTCCAAAAGGCAAGATGTTGCTGTAATCGTTATACTTTAAAAATACTGTAAAATAATTATTTTAACAGTAAACTGTACTCAATTATTTACCATTATATTGATGTAAATGCATAAAAATAAACATTTAAAAAATAATCAAACCAAGCTGTTGTAAGAAAAATATTTATTGAAATTAACAGCAAATTACTGCAAGACATTCAGTGGTAACATCAACAAAAATGGCATTATGGTACCAAATTATAGCATTATGGTATTTTTTTTTTTTTTTTTTTTTTTTTGTTATACATGCTGTCAAACACAAATGACAGCATTCTATCTAAAACATATAAACTGTTTTAATCTTTAATCTTTAATCCATCTTGCCGGGTGTTAAAAAGTAACACTGAAGCAGTGTTAAAGTTAATGAGATAATTGATTGATGATTGAGTGATGATTGACAATTAGTGGTGACACCTGATGATAATAAGCAGAATCACTGAAGAAACAACAAGAGAAAAAGAGAGAGACACAACAACTACAACTGACTTCCAGCCATTAAACATTATTACACTTATTATTAACCAGTTTGATTTGATTTCTGTCATACATCAACAAAAGTTCTTACTGAGAATGAACAGATGTTTAGATGTTAATGTTTGAATGAAAGTTTAGTTTGAAGTCACCATGATGGTGAAAAGCATTTCCTTTAGTCGGGCTCTTGACTCTATTTATTAACATTAATTTATCTCTGGCTGCTCCAACTTTGTGTTTGTAAAGCACATTTGTTATGGTCAGAGAAACTATGATCTGAGCTGTGTTTCCCAAAAGTGCAGCGAGCCAAAGTTGATCAATTTAGGTTTACAATGCTTTGGGAAACACAGTCATAATGGTTGTGTTTTGATGACATTCTCTTTGCGAAATGGTCAGATTCATTGGTGATATCCAGTATTGACGGTCATATATATGTTATATTATTTCCATCTAGTAAATCTGTTATCACTTGAAATCCAGAAGAGCTTTTAAAAACTGAAGATTTAAAAAAAATAATAATAATAACAACACACACACACAGACATCAAGAATCAGCATATGACCCTCAACAATGGTGACAATCAAACAAAGTGCTTCATGTTGCAGTGCATGATGGGAGCCACCAATCAAAACTCATCCATGGCTCCCATCATGCATTGCTGCATGAATAAATTATGCAGCTGAATTGTCCTGTAATTTTCGTAGATTGTTCATGTTTGCTTTATTTCTCTGTTGTTTTGTTGTGACAGTAGCTTGTTTTGTGATGTTCAGAGTTGATCTGTTTGTCAGTATTTTGTATTTATTTATCGTCACCGTTCTTGAGAATCATATGCTGATTCTTGATGTCTGTGTGTGTTTAAACATTGAAGCTTCAGTGCATAATGTGTTATTCTTAAAAAAAAAAAAAAAAGGTCATCCTGCTGTTGGATCTAAAACTGTAAAATCACTGGACTACAATCATTAATACTAAAGCTACACATCAAGCACACAGTCAGAGATTTAGACACTGATGACAATATCATCATCAAATTATGTTGTGACTGGATCACATTTTCTCTGACCAATTTTCTCTCTGATCAAAGAGCTTTACAAACACAAAGTTGGAGCAATCAGAGAAAAATTAATAATAAAAGGTAAAGAGTCAAGAGCCCAACTAAAGCAAACGCTGACCTCTTTCATGGTGACTTGAAATGAAACATTCCATAAAATATTAACACCTTTTTTCTCTCTTTCCTTCAATGATTCTGCTTATTAAAGGTGCTAAATAGGATGTTTTGTTTATACATTTTTGCAATATTACTTGAAACTGTCTTTACTAACTGATAAAAGACTATTTATTAGGTGCACTGAAAGGAATAATATTAATATACATCATCTGTGCACGAGGTAGGGCCTTAACAACATCAGCCAATCGTTTACGCGATCATCATCCTATATCACTATTGCCACAAGTGTGATAAAGATCTCTCTAGCTGCCTTGTATTTTAGTTTTAACCTCAGTCTTACCACATCCTTTCACACAAATATTGTGGTTCTGTCTAAACAAGTTGTATCATGTCCCACTTCCACAATGTGTAGGTGTAACACAACTTTACGTACAGCTGAACGTAGATAACCTAAATGTATGTGTAAACTGAAGTATGTGAGATTTTCTTTCTTATGCAGAACACAAGAATATATTTTAAATAATGTTTGCATAGACTTCTATTGTTTTTAGATCAGGTTAATGATATTTTCTATTGCCTAACCCAGCCCTATACCCCTAAACCTACCCATTATAGAAACGTGTGCAGAACACTAGACTTAAATAAAAACATGTTTTGGTTGATTGATAAGCTTTTTAAACACACTTGGCCCTCAGAAATATAGCCAAACCTATACACAAAAACACACTCACTTTTCAGAAAAACTACTTTTGTGTTCCACAGAAGAAAGAAATTCATTCAGGTTTTGAATGACATGAGGGTGAATAAATTATTTTTTTGGGTCAACTATCACTTTTAGAAGGTTGGTTTAAGATGACGTACAATATTCATTCTTTATAGTTTCCTTATTAAACCATCATTTATCATTAGCAAGTAAATTATGAAAGTTTCTGTTTCAAGAAATATCTACTGTTTAAACTTTCTCATAAAGACACTCCCCTTTTGAGAATCTATAAAATGGGCACTGAAACAGACGTTATTTCATTCTCCTCCTGATCAAAGATGGATCTGCAAATCTCAGTTTTTCTTCTCTTCATTCTTTTCACTGCAGGTACAAAGACAAATAATGTTTGTGATGTTACTGAGAATAATAACAGATCACTGATGCATCTCTCTCTTTATTACAAAAGGACACTCTTTCAGATGTTATGAGTGTATGAGTCTGACGGGTTCTTGTGCAGATCAAACGGTAAAAACATGCCCCATTGGATCTTCTTATTGTGCAACTTCAACAGCAGTGACACAATTTGGTAAGTCCAATATGATTGAAATTTACTGTTTTGACTTACTGGAGATGCTGCTGTTATTTACTGGTGCTGCAACAGAACAGCTACTTGTTTTTCTGGCAGAATTTACAATTTCAAACACAGAATATTCTACATATATTTCTGATATTTAATTTGTTTTCCCTCATATTATGATTTTATATTTAAAAAATAGTTTAAAATGAGAAAAGTGCTCAATTTTATAAATTCACATTTATAAATACATTTTCCATCCAAATAATGTGCAGTTTAATTAGTCTTTCCTGTATCATTCATGTTTTTAGGTGACATTAATACTAAAGTGAAGGTTAAAGATTGTGCTCCTGCCTGTCAAAGTGTGTCCATGAATACCGGCGTTTCAGAGGTGACTTTTTCCTGTTGTAACACGGACCAGTGTAACCTCCAAGATCCTCCAGGTATTGTGCTTCAATGATCGTGCAAATAACTATCTTCTTTAAAGTCAACACTCATTTTACTTCCAAAGGACATTCAATCAGAAAATAAAACAAAGGTGCGTCTCGTCTGTCATGAACGGATTGAATGGAGTCGCTAAAGAAGTGTTGTATTAGATATTTTGTAGAGAAAATAAAATAAAAGAATACTTGTTTTCCCTCTGTAGATCCTGTCCCGAATGGAAAGAAATGTTTCTCTTGTGATGGACAGAGCTGCTCAAACATTTTGAACTGTTTAGGGACTGAAGACCACTGCATTAAAGCAACAGGTGAGAATCTGGAAAAGGAAGAAGATTAAAGTCATTATATTTTAAAAATCTCTTAGGTTTAAACATTTGACACTTATACCCATGTCCAGCTTAGACTGAATCAAACTTTGTTTTCTTTCTTTCCATCAGTGGCTTATGGAGGCCAGTCAATTTCTGTAAAAGGCTGTGCATCTAAATCCATTTGTGATGCCACAGCATCAGTTCATAATGTTCATAATATTGAGAGCGTCTCATGTTGTGAGGGGAACCTGTGTAACGGTGCTCAGAGTGTCTCCCAGAGCTTCCTGTTCCTCTGCTGTTCTCTGCTCTCCTACTTCCTGCTGCACTGAATCCAGCAGCTCTTCATCCTACAATCAGACACACTGTACTGAATATAGAGCTTGTATTTTCTCTGTACTGTATTTTTGGTGTTCTGATGTGATTTTTTTAATGTAAAATTCTGATGTGACATTTTATGAAATAAAATACTACATCACCTTGTTCCTGGGGTCATATTTAATAAAGCTTGTCATGCTGTAAAAAAGTCTGAAAACCATACTGCAATAATAAAATTGATATATACTGTATATAAATACAAATATAAATAAATTATATATATCACTCTAAAAACAAAGGTGCTATATATCACTAAATGTGGTCCTTGGCTCGTAATCTATAAGGGAACCACCTTTGGTGCTATGTGGAACCCATAAGAGGTGCCATATCATATCATTTTATTTCTTCAACAAAAATGGTGCTAAACAGCTCGTAATGGTGCTGGTTCTTTGGCTCGTAAAGAACCTTTAAAGGTGCTTAACAGGTTCTTTGTACGGCAGTGGTGCTATATAGTACCTTAACCACCCCAAAGAACCACTGAAGAACCATACAGGGGCTTAACTGGTTCTCTATATAGTAGCAGTGCTATACAGCACCTTAGTCATCCCTATACAGCACTTAAAGTGGTTCTGCTATGATTACGAGCCAAAGAACCACTTTTAGTACTATATAGAAACATTTTTTTAGAGTATATATATATATATATATATATGTAAAACCACATTGCATATAATCTTCACTGTACAAAATAAAGATTAATCATTATTAAAGTTACAAAAGTTATTCAGTCAAGAGCAGTGAGTGATTTCCTTGCCTTTGTTGTTTAACAGCAAGAATATTACGCTGCTGCCACTTTAAGACATAATGCACAGATCCGGTACACTGTACACTTGTTATCTTTCTGGACTGTTTACATTTACTTAAGACATAACTGACTATGTTTGCTATAGGATATTCAACAAGATGGGCATGTTGACATAATTTTTATGTGAATTTGTCCATTTAAGCCCAAGACTTGAAGAGAACTGAATATTTGTGTGCTGTCTGAGACATGGGTTTGTGCACTTCAGATGGGTGCACACACAAATCCTTACAGCAAGCCTGAGATCTCTTTTGCGTCTTCTTGCACTTGCAACATGTGCTGCGCTTGTGCACTCTAAACACCCGGGGTGATGACAGCGTAAATGTCATATTACAGTATATACGATACTTGTGTTGAACAAAGTATATTATAGCATATTATAGATGCATATGCGTTGTCAGATTTGAGATGAACCACGGTGCAAGTGCGTGCCGAACCAAGGGTGGAGAATGGTACGGTTCGATTTTTTAGCGTGGTGAAATTAAAGGTACATCTTTGTGTCTGTGAGTGTGTTACCAGTGTGTACAAGCTTGATGACTGCTGAAAATAAATTGGCTATTAAAAAGAAAAGCTGAATATTGGTTTATAATAATATATTGTTTAAATTGCTACTGCCTTTAGTTATTATTTTGGAATATGTAAAAATGCGAAGAAGAAAAAAACACTAACTTGATTAAATTTATACTTGGTTTTAATAAACAGAACATTACATAATGTAAAATTCAGAATAGAATTGTATTTGGTCTCTCTTTTTATGTAATGTAAACTTAACCAGGAAAATTGTGTAACAGGAACATGAGGACGTTGCCTCCAGATTTTAAAACACCACCGCACACCACTGACACATAACACATAACTGTACCAAAACCTTGACCCTACAATTATGAGTAATTTGAACTGTTACAGCCCTAGTTATGGCGATGAATGCCATTACATTCATACAGGAGTACAGTGAGAGGAACCTGGTTCCCACAGTGAAGTTCGGTGGCCATACTTATACAGGGATGAATGAGTGCTGAAGGTGTGGGAGAGTTGTGCTTGATCAATGACAGCATGAATTCACACACCATTGTGTGATGTAATAAAACAGAAGATGTTACCCTCTCTTCATTCCCTGCTTTGTTGGGCAATTTTTCAACATGGCAATGACTATATACATTCTCCTAAAGTTAAAAACCTTCAGTGGACAAGTATTTCACCCAACCTTAAAACTATTGGGCATCTTTGGGGGATTTTTTTGAGACAAGTTGAGCAACACGACCCATCAAAGATGAGGGCATTCAAGAAGGTCATCATTTCAGGAGATAAACAGAATAGATGTGTGGCAATTTGCTATTACCTTGTACACTCAAAAACTCAGTACACTCATATTTATGATGAACTTTCACAAATGCACGCATTATAAATGAACAAGTATACGGTATATGTTGTTTTGTAAGCTTATTGTCAGCCGAAGTTGCAAATACTGATGAGAAACTGATCTAGTTGCAGTTTGAAGATTTTATTCATTTAATTGTTTTACACAAAAAAGATTTAATGTTAATACACAAAACTCAAAATGAAACACACTTGACTGAAAACCTCCAACAGAACATGTGTATAACCTGAAAAGAACAGACAAGTGAAGTGAACAAAACAAAGGGCTTAAATACAAAAGCCAAACAAATCATTGAAATAAAAAAACAGGTGCAACAGATAATCAAACCAATGAAAAACCAAGGAAATGAACTGAAAACTAGAAAACAAAACTAAACCCACCCAAAACAGACATGAACACAGATTACCCATTACAATTACACAATACAATCCACAAACACACACGGGTTATTTATGTTTCTGTTATATGTGTATCTGTAATTTAATGTCATGTAATTTATCTAATGTTCATTGCTTTAGAAAATATTATAAAATAATAATAGCTTATCCAACAACACAAGTTGCATGTATTTTGTCTTTTTGATGCACATTTTAAACTGGATATAACCATAAATGTTAGAACTGTTACATTTACAGTTTTTAACATATGCTCAAGAGACTTACGAGAAGCATCATGCTGGTTTTTCGGACTTACTACCACAACCACTGACGCACATTGCATTCACACATTTCACATCCAGACCACATTCACATGTCCAGGTCTGCATTGCAAAAGCTTTAACAAAAAGTGAAGAATCACCACAACACTTCATTAAACACATGCTTTTATCTAGTAGTAACAATACAGGATATTGAGGTAAAGAAAGAGAATGGAAACTAATCTTGACCTGATTTCTCAGTAACTTCCTATCTTCACGACCCAGTGAACCTGATTTGACCAAATAGAACATGTTCCTGTATAAACATCCTTGTTGATTCTGGAGCAACAGTCCAATCTGCCAATCAGATTTAAGGTTTACAGTTAATTCACTGTTTGTGGGGTTGTTTAATCAGATCTTGAGAGATTTAATGTCTTCTTTCAGTTGATTTAATCTTTTTCTGTTCTTGTTTCTCTTTCCTTCATTGATTCTGCTTATTAACATCAGGTGTTCATCAGTGTCTGAATTCACACATGTGTTTTCATTCACTCTGTCAAGTGGACTATATTAGTGAACTAATGTAGGGAATAGTGAATGAGGGTTTAGGGTGATTTAGAACACAGCCTCAGAGTGTCGACTTTGAGAGCTGTTAACTCACAGTATATTCCTGTAGGCTACTTTCTCGAAAACATCACATATTACCCAGAATGCATTGTTTTCTATGGTATATTACTGTTTTAATGGAACACAGCATGTTACTGTAAAAATTTGGCCTTTTTTACAGCAATTTTTTTACAGTATACACTGAAAAAAATGATACTTTGGACCAACTTAAAAAAATTGCTGTAATTTGTTACAGCTAAATTTATTAGTTTTTCTCAAACTATATTTTTAATTTGGTTAAAACTTTAAATTTTTTTATATCAATCAAATTTTTCTTCCAAATCAAAGTAAAAAAATTTACTTTAAACCTAAAAAAAATTACTGATTCAATATTACTTACAAATTTAAGTTTTTTAAGCTCACAAAACAACAAACTTTTTTCATAACTCAATTTCTGATTCTCAACCCAATGATTCTGGTGAATTTAACTGTTGTTGATCCTTCAGATCTGCTTTTTTGCTTTATGATGATGAAACTATATCAACCTTCATTTTGTTTCTTTTCTTTGCAAAATGCGTGTTTTGTAAACACTGTTGCAAAGAGCACAAACTCACACAAAAAGCCAAAGTCCAAACTGCCCCAACCAAAGGACCAAACTTTACCACACAAAATGTTAACCAAACTTCTGCTGAATTTGAGAGATTTAATGTCTTCTTTTTCTTGATTGATTGATTCAGGCTGTGTGGCTTTGAGTCAGTTGTGTTTCATCTTCTGAGAGTGGAAGCATGATTTGAACCAACAACACATTGTAACCTGATTCAATGCCATTACCATTGATTTATTGTTTGAAATTTACACATTGTCATTACAATGTTTTTTCGATCATTTGCTTGGGATGTACTGATGTGGTCCATGTGCCACGTGACATGAAAACACTTGGTTTTAAATTTGTTGAGTTTTGGTTCCTGCTTTAACAAACTGAAAAAATGTTTAAAAAAAAAAATATTTTCACTTAACCATGTAAAATGCACTTTAAATGAACAACACAGTAGTTTCACTTTTTCAGTGTAGGCTTACAGCAGAGGTTAGGGGCTTCTACATTTCTTATTCACCACTCATTTCCCTCTGATTTTAGGATAAGTTTGGTTTAGGGTTTAGGGTAGTTAGAGGTTGTATTTAACTGTCCGAGGTTTAACATACAGTTGTTAATTGTTCTGCCATTTTTAAAATGAATCCAAATATTAATTATATTAATATTTATTTTAATGACAATATTTTAATCATGCTTCTAAATTAAGTGTCATTTTAACTTCAAAATTTTGTCTGAGGCCCCTATTGGTCAACATTTAACCGCCGGTTGAAACATTTCAAATTGCCCTTTCAACCCAATGCTGGTTGGCAGGTTTGAGCCCATAAATCACGACTCACGACTTGGTAGCGTTCCAGGGGCCTGTACCATGAAGCTGGATTAGCTGGCTAGCCAGGTAAGTTTCAGATTAGTTTGCGCCAATCCTGGGTTTTAGGTACCATGAAAGTAACTTGACTTTTAGCGGTGTTCATCGGCATGGTAATTTATGCTCCACGGCTAACCTGCTCAGGGGCAGGTTATGTTCTGGGTTAGATATCTCAAACTGAAATTGGACCAATCAGACGTAAGCTAAGTGACACTGACACACTCAACACAATAAAGTCACTCCCCCAGTTTCTCTTCCTCTAAATTAAAGGTCATTATATAGTAAAAACCAATATTTAACGATGAAATTGTCTGTTTTTAATGATAATATAAATTATATATGATTTGTATAATTATATGATCTGTATTTTTATTAATCCATTACACACACACAAGTTTAGTGTAACAGTAGTTATTAAGCACTTCGTTTCAATGAATATTATAGATCATATGTAATATAGACCTAAATAAGGAGAAAATATACTCTTTAAAAATTACTACATGTGACCTTGTATGTTTAAGTCTCTATCGCGATATATTATCAACTACTAACTTAACTTTCACTTGCACTGATAGAGAAAGACCATTTATTTTATTTGTCCTCTTTCACAGACAAGTATTTTCCATTAGTGTAAATGCATTTAAATTCTTAATTTTCAGCAAAAGAGTTTTGAATCGCGCTGGCTCTCTCGCGAGAAGTGAATCATAGTTTCTCTCTGTTGCAAGGCATGTTATTGGCTGTTTGCCACTGATGTCACGGATTCATGTGCACGCACTCCACGAACTCAGGATCAAAGGCTGAGTTGACAGAGAAAGTTGATGATCAGCATCATGGTACCAACAAAGCCGGATTGGAGTGGTTTGGTTTTGTTAACTCGAAATTAATCCTATAACCCTGAGTTTGTTCATCTACCATCATGGTACAGGCCCCGGGAAAGTCATGCCAAACTGCGTAAAAGTGTAAACAAACCAACATGGCAGACCGTACGGGGCTTATCCACCTGTTTCCGCGGGCCGCTACTGTAAAAGAGAACGTGGGTACAACTTCCGGTGAGGCGGCGGAAGTAGCATACCAATGGTATTTAGTGTGCTAATTAGCGAAGAGGCTAAGTGTTTTTTGGATCATTGTTTACTTTGCAAAGTTGCAAATCTTTATGAGAGATGTCGTTACAGTGCTCAGGGACAACATCTCAGTTTAGTACATTTATTAGTTAATAATATCACAATACAATAAACAGTTTTCGTGCCCTTAATTGCCCTTTACTTTACTGACCTTCCACAAAAGTGCTGCTGCATGACTAGAGCATCCTGGCCCTGCAATACATGAACAACCCGCTGTCTGTACTTCACCTGTCACTGATGCAAGCACCAAAGCTTTATGATGTTATATTATTGACTCCTAACGTGTTGTGCGTGCCAGAGCCAGTCGCGTTTCCACTGTCATGTAGGCTATGCGATGGTTATGTTAACCATTGCGATAATAAATACACTCGTTTATGGAAAATATCAGAGACTGCTTGAGGAACGAAGACAATTCTTATATGATTATAATCGTGTATTTATTTAGTTTAATGTTTTATCTGTCTCTTCTCTGTGCCTGTTGATTCCTGACAAATGCATATCTTTCACAGATTCACACACTCCGGTTAACTCGTATAACTCATAACTCCTGTTGTCTTCTCATGAGCTCCCTCTGTTGCTCTGGCTGAAAGGATCAATAGATAGACGGAGAGATCGCGCAAACGTCCTCGGATTGCAATCATAGCATAATTTAGAAGAAAATCAATAGAAAGGCTCAGAAAAGTGACGTAAACATAGGGTATGTTATCAATATATTTCTAAATGTATAAGCCTTTGGATTTAAAAGCCTTAGTGGAGTTGTTTTGTGCATTCTCGTGATCGTAAATAAATGGAAACAGGCGCAACTGAATAGGTCTGTGTTTTCTTTTTATGTCAATATAAATATCAGTTAGATTTAGCATGATTGATGTGCACCTCGACATAAATTAATAAATTACTATTACTTTAACTTTTTTTCTTGTAAAACATTGTTCAAATATTGATGCTGGAATCTTAAAACTATAAGTAAAATACAAACGTTCGCAAGTTTGGATCGTTAAATCTTGAATGACTGTCAAATGTTGAATGAATGAGTGTCACATCCAGCTTGTTTACTTCGAACCGGAAGACGCTCCCACGTTTGACGCAAGGCCTCATGGGGCGTAGGAAACTTGTGGATACTCATGAACAATTATTTATATCGCCAAAGGTGCTTACTCCTTGCTTATTTGAGGGAAACATGGGAGGAAAACGGCGCATAAGGCAAGATAAGGTGTTATACCTTTTATTTTACCGTGCACTTGCATAAACACCGCATCTGTAGGGGCTGTCATTGTGGTTTCGCGGGCTATGTGACGTCAGAACCCGTAACTGGGAGTACAACGATCTAGTACGAGTTCACGGGTGTGAAGTCACGGCTTTGACTGCTGTTCCAGTGCATTTTCACGGGTAGAAAGTTGGAAAAACACGGGTTACGGGTTGCCTGGAACGTGGCATAACCCAACGTCTTTTAGAGTGTGATTAATTGTGGACTGCATTTCCCATCATCCTCCCGGGCACCTAACTATACACACCTTTAACTCATCTAGCCCTCATCACTAGCACTATATAGAGCACACATTGTCTGAGCTTGTCTGATGCTACAGATCACTTACCTGCTTTATCGTCCTGACTACCCTGATAGCTGTTATCTCATCCGAGTTGATCTCCAGTCATTCGAGTCATCTTCCAGTCATCCCTTTTCTCAGCGTTGTTCCGTGTGTGTGTGCGTGCGTGTGTGTGTGTGTGTGTGTGTGTTCACACTATTCTATTAGACAAAGGCTCAAATTCAACAATACTAGTCTCATCTGCTAATCTGCAAGTATCATCTCTCACCTGTTTATGCATTGTGATCCTACCATATCTGCAAATAAACCAGTTTCAGTTTTACCACAGTTCTGGTCATTGCATGACAGCACTAGACTGAGCACAAAAAAGTCTCTTTCGAGAGCATCTTAAAAAAAAAAACTATGTTTCCACTTCCTTTAATCCCTCTCTATTCTATTTTATGCTACTCTAAGCAATGTCTGAAACTTGTATCGTGAGCACTTCTCTATTTGCCTCTTCACAATGATTTGCTGCTTGTATTTCTCACCTGTTAAGTCGTTTTGGATAAAAGTGTCTGTAAAATGAATAAATGTAAATATAAAAATAAAATAGAATAAAATAAAGTTAATAATGATAACCCTGTTTATTCAAATTGTGATATATATTAATAACCTGCTGTCAAGCAGGTAATGCATGACACAAATCCAAAATCTGTATATGATTAATCATTGCAGCAACTATTTTAAAAATGCAACATAATTATCTTCCTTAGATGAAATGGCTGTGTTTCTGTGAATCTAGATCAGTACGTCAGTACTTCAGGATCAGTGTTTCCTGTTTACCCTCTCAGATTTAACCACAGTAGGTTTGAACAGTCACAAGGTGGTCAAAACAGTTTTCTATTGTCTGCTCAGTTCGTTTACTTTGCTCAACATTGTTTGCAAATGTTTTACTTGTGGACTCCATTTACTCTGCTTTACCCAATATATTACATTTAAACAGAATTGTGTGTTGGTTTTGAAAAAGCATAGGCCTATTATTATTTGCATAAATCGATATTGATAATCCACTGATTGTTACTATCTACCTTAAGTTTTGCCCACATTTCATACAAAATACCATAAAATGTAGAAATACTTGGAGAACATCAATGAATTATGAAGGTTATGAAATTCCAAAAGTGATTAAAACAAAACTGATTTATTCACTGTTGACTGAGCGGTTATATTTCAATATTACTCCAAAATATCTTGATGTATGTAGATAGATAGGATAGGAGATAGGAGTTTTTCTTATAAAAATGTATTTTATTTATATTAATTATAATTATAATCTATGAGCGCAACTCATAGCCACAAGAGGGCGCTGCTGATCCATACAGTCCTTTTCGTGCACTTTTTCTCATGCCTCCTGCCTCTTGTGCCACCGCCTATGCCACGGCTGGCCCTAAGTGATGTATATCCTAGTGAAACAGCTTCTGAAACAAGAACAAATGTAGGATATGCGACTTGATTTTTTCCATTGGGAATTGAATGGCGGTTTTTTGTTAATGGTGGATCTCATTGAGTGACAGGTTGTCCCGCCCTCACACCTGTAAACATGCCAGCGAGGGAAAGTGTAATGTTTTAAACATTATGTTTTTTGAACATTTCATTAGGATAATACGATGTAGGTAATCAATACAGTGAACAATCGAAAACAAGGAATGGACAAAAAAAAAAAAAAAGCTCATTAACCTGCTATGTAGGTTTTACATGATTTTGTAAGACAATATTTGCATTTCACATTGCATTTTTTAGTAGCCTACTCGCAAAAAGAAAATCAAGAAAATTAGATTTAAACAATAAGAATAAACGTGTTGAGCTATATAATAATAATTAGGTTTCTGTCTATAAATATATCAAAACAGTTGTTCCCTTGCCTATTAAAACATGTAAATATTAAAGTGTCTTTGGTGTTTCCATGGTTTCTACAAAATAAAACCGGGGGTAACGCGGGTATGACGCAATTGACAGGGACTCCTCACACGTCCCGGAGCCTTGGTTAAAATTGCAATTTTCTCATGATTTACAAATAGTTGTAAACATTTGGGATATTGTTAGTACTCAAGTGAACAAATTATATAACACTGGCCTAGTGGTTTTTGGATATTTTACTGCAAAATTCTTACTGCACCTTTAAGTCACTTACATTTTAGAAGGTTTTTGTTCGATTTCAGCAGCGAAAATAGTTCTAAAAAAGACCACAGCAGCAGAACACATGGTGCATCACTCAGCCTTGTTTTCATTACTGAATTCAGCGTTTTGAACAAATTTGTTGAGTCAAAGGGGGGGTAAAATCCACGTTTTGTCTGAAAAATACAAATTCCAAGGACTACACCTCAAAACGGAGCGGTACTATCCCAGCGGCAGGGTGATCCTTAATGCCTCCATCCATGTGCCTTCTACTCAAAAAAGCTGTCCCCGACAGAGCACAACTATGTCATCACCAAACGAGAGCTCCTCGCCATCAAGCTCGGTCTCGAGGAATGCTCCTGGGAGTTTCCGTCAGTCTATCTTCAGGTTACCACCCTCAGACCAATGGCCAGACTGAGCAGAAGATTCAGGTACCTGCAGTCCTACTGCGACCAGAACCAGAACAGCTGGATCCAGTTCCTTCCCTGGGCGATGTACCACCACCGGGCTTACTGTTCCAGTGGATCCATGGATATCAGCCTCCCTTGTTCCCCTGGTCTGGCAAAAGATCATCAACTGGGTCCAGTCCATCTTCGGGGATGACTTGGAAACCAACTTGAGTACATCACTGACTTGGAGGGGTACAGCCCAGCACTCCTTGGTCGCTCGAGACAACGTACTTGATCTATCCTTACTAACCCAGTTCCACAACGAACACCCTAATCGCACTAGCAGGGGCATCTGCCACTCAAACATTTCTTAAATCATACTCTGTAAAATCTGATTCTGACCACTGATGATTGAATCATCAATAAATAAACAACTTAATCTAACCAGAATTTCTGTTGCAATTTTTGATAAAACAAGCATGCTCCAAAAACACACTATTATAGCAGTCAGAAAACAAACAGATGTTGAAAAGTCAAGGGTCAAGATCCCAACTCCCCTCCATAACGGTGACTTCAAAATGTATTTTCAATAAAACATCCGCATCTAAAAGTTTTGTATGAAAGAAATAGTCAAACTGGATTGTAGTTAGTAAAGATGCTGAGATCTAGACTGAGATCTGATAGCGGTTAAGCCCCGGGTATACTTCAGTTTCCACACTGTAGATTTAGTCTACTAAAACTTGACTAAAACAATTTCCGAAGACTAAAATATGACTAAAACTAAATGCCATTGTAGTCAAAAGACTATGACTAAAACTTACCTGTTGCATTCCCGCTCTGCTAATACCACTGCAAATAAAACCTGTTACAAAGTACTTAACTTGTCTGCTGTCTTCTGTGTGTGACAATGGCATCATTATTTTAAAATCTTTATTTGAATATGGCAGCATGATACCTTCCAGTTAAGCACTGTGTGCATAGTTAGTAAGCGTGTTGACATTATCCATAGCAATGAGGTTAACACCACCCTTTCTCTTAGCTTAAGACTTTTGTATTCTTTAGAGAAAATTTCTCAGCAGTTTTGTGAAAAGGTTTTAAGAGAAAACTCTTACCCAAGAACCTTTACTGCTATTTAACATTTACAAGTTCACAACTGCTTTAAAAAAAAAAAAAAAAAAAAAAAGTTGAGAATGTCAGTTTAAATACTGAATGTTCTCTTGAGTTTGGAAGCTTTCTCTTCTAATATGAATAAAGAGTTTAGGTGATGAGTTTTTCAATTGTCTCTATAGTGTATGACTGACTAACATTCAGGGCACAATATACAGCTGAAAACAATCAGTAATCAAAGGATTTTCTCTTGTAAAACAAGTAACCAAAAAAAAAAAAAAAAAATTAGAAACCACCACAACACTTCCTGTATGTCGGTTTGTCGTGTGCAATGAAAAAAGGTTGCTTGAGAACATTTGATCTAGCATGTAATCATTTTTTTAAAATTCTGTATACAGTTTTTTGTTGTTGATTATCACATATAAAATGCAAATTTTATTAAATAAAAACAAAAAGAAACATTTCATGCTCTTAAAAACACAGTAAGGCAGAAGAGGGGGATATTTTCACTATTTTGAAGTCATGAGGCTCATTTCTATCTATCTATCTATCTATATCACCTGAAATGCAGAGATATTATGTTTTTCTTGTTTGGACCAGAAAAAAAAAATCACATTTTCCTCAAGAGATAATTACTCTTCACACAAATTTTAGTCATGTGCCTAAGAATGTGATGAAAATGACAAAAAAAAAAAAAAAACCCTCTATATGTTCTAGGTCATTAAAGACTTGAGTCTTAAAGGGTTAGTTCACCCAAAAATGAAAATAATGTCATTTATTACTCACCCTCATGTTGTTCCACACCTGTAAGACCTTCGTTCTTCTTTGGAACACAAATTAGGATATTTTTGATTAAATCTGGGAGGTATATGATTTGTCCATAGACAGGAATTTAACCGACAATTCCAAGGTCTAGAAAGGTAGTAGACATCGTTAAAACAGTCAACGTGACTGCAGTGGTTCAACCTTAATATTATGAAGCGACGAGAATACTTTTTTTGCGCGAAAATAACAACTTAAGAATTTACACTTCTGTGTCATTCTCATAAGTTGTTCACGTCCAGCGCTTCCGGGTTCTATGTCAGAACACAGACTCATTACTGGCCAACTCATTATTATGCTGCGTTCACGTCACCTCGTATTTACCGGAATCTTGAGATAACAACACGTGACGTTATATTCGGCGCTGTTCACGTCCTTTTTGGTCCTTGGACTGGGAATTATGCGTTTCCATGGCAGCACTATCAACGCCTAAATGAATCTACAGCGGTCAGGTGGTACAGCGGCCACGTGGTACATGTGGGAGCTTTCAGGAAACTCCCAGCTTACAAGCTGTAATTACGAGCTCTACGAGGACGTGAACGCTTTTTACAAGCTAGAATGTCGTAACTACAGGAATTATGAGGCCGCGTGAACGCACCTTTATCCTGCGTCAGCATCACATGCATGTGTCCTGCTGCTCACGTGATCAGCTTTGGCCAATACTGAGCCGGCATTCTGACGTAAACACGGAAGCCTTCACTGTGCTTAATGTGTCAACTCTGTGAGGAGACTGAAAGGGAAGAGAAGAGATTGTTAAATAAAGTCATTGTTTTTGTTTTGTTTTTGCGCATAAAAAGTGTTCTCGTTGCTTCATAATATTATGGTTGACACTTAATATTACACTTTTTTAACGTGTTTAGTACCTTTCTGGACCTTGAAAGTGTCAGTTAAATTGCTGTCTATTTACAAGTTATGTACCTCTCAGATTTCATCAAAAATATCTTAATTTGTGTTCTAAAACGGGTGTGGAATGACATGAGGGTGAGTAATTAATGACAGAAATTACATTTTTGGTGAAACACAAGAACTACAACTGACTTCAGCCACACTAAGTGTGAAACCAGTTCACAAACTAGTTTGACATTATTTCTTTCATTCATGTACAGAAGTTCTTGTTGAGAATTAACAGATTTGGATATTGATGTTTTACGTGCCCAACACTGATACCCAGGGTTCCCTTTAAAGGGGTAGTTTACCCAAAAATGAAAATTCTGTGAAATTCAAATTAAACTTTGCTTTCGTTGATCAAAGATGATCTGCAAATCTCAGTTTTTCTTTTCTTCATTCTGTTCACTGCAGGTACAAAGATAAATATTGTTTATAACGTTACTGAGAATGATAACAGATCACTGATGTTTCTCTGTCTTTATTTCTAAAGGACACTCTCTACGCTGTTATGAGTGCAAGAGCAGGACAGGTTCTTGTGCAGGAGGAACGGTAAAAAGGTGTGCTGGTGTATCTGCTCAGTGCATCAGTTATATAACAGTTAAACAAATTGGTAAGTCCAATATGATTGAAATTGACTGTTTTGACTGATAGAGATACTGCCAGTATTTACTGGTGCTGCAACAGAACAAAATTTACATTTTCAATCACAGAATATTCTACATATATTTCTGATATTTAATTAGTTTCTCTCAGATGATTATGATTTTTTTTATTTAACAAATTTTTGAAATGAGAAAAATGCTAAATTTGACACATTATAAATATATTTTCCATCAAAATAATGTGCAGTGTAACTGGTCTTTCCAGTATCATTTATGTTTTTAGATGGCATTAGTTCTAAAGAGAAAGTTAAAGGTTGTACTGTTGGCTGTCACAGTGAGTCCATGAACTATACAAAGATGACTTCTTCCTGCTGTGACACGGACCAGTGTAACCTCCAAGATGCTCCAGGTATTGTATTGATCATGTGCAAATAACTATCTTCTTTAAGTCAACACTCATTTTACTTCCAAAGGACATTCAATCAGAAAATAGAACACAAGGTGCGGCTTGTCTTTTGTGAACTGATTAAATGGAGCCGCTAAAGGAGTGTTTATTAGATATTTTGGACAGAAAATAAAAGAATATTTGTTTCCCCTCTGTATAGATCCCAACACAAATGGGCAGAGCTGCTCATACATAATAAGCTGTTCAGGGATTGAAGACCACTGCATTAAAGCAACAAGTGAGAATCTGGAAAAGCAAGAAGCTTAAAGTCATTATCTTTTAAACTCTCTTAGGTTTAAACATTTGATACAGATCACTTATACCAGCTTAGACTGAATCAACCTTTGTTCTCTTTCTTTTCATCAGGGGCTTCTGGAGGCCAGTTGTTTCAAAAGGCTGTGCATCTAAATCCATTTGTGATTCTGCATCATTGTTGGGTGTTGCGAGCATCTCATGTTGTGAGGGGAATCTGTGTAACGGTGCTCAGAGTGTCTCCCAGAGCTTCCTGTTCCTCTGCTGTTCTCTGCTCTCCTACTTCCTGCTGCACTGAATCCAGCAGCTCTTCATCCTACAATCAGACACACCGTACTGAATATAGCACTTGCAATTTTTCTGTACTATCTTTGGTATCCTGATATGATTTTTTCCTGTAAAATTCTGATGTGACATTTTACGAAATAAATTACTACATCACCTTGTTCCTGGGGTCATATTTAATAAAGCTTTGTCATGTTGTAAATAAGTGTAAAAAACTTAATATAAAATATTTTATTTCTCAAAAAAAAAAAAAAAAAAAAATCTGATTAAAGGGATAGTTCATAAAATGAAAATTAAGTCATCGTTTACTCACCCTTGCATTGTTATGCAGTATGCCGTTCTTTCTTTTTTAGATCATACTTCAAAAAGTGAAAGTGAAGTGACATGTGGCCAAGTATGGTGACCCATACTTGGAATTTGTGCTCTGCATTTAACTCATCCAAGTGCACACACACAGCAATGAACACACACCCGGAGCAGTGGGCAGCCATTGCTGCGGCACCCGGGGAGCAGTTGGGGGTACGGTGCCTTGCTCAAGGGTCTCACCTCAGTCGTGGTATTGAGGATGGAGAAAGCGCTGGATATTCACTCCCCTCACCGACAATCCCTGCCGGACCTGAGACTCGAACCCATGACCTTTGGGTTACAAGTCCGACTCTCTGTCCATTAGGCCACGACTGCCCACAAAAAGCTGTCCCCGGTGGAGTACAAATATGACATCGGCAACCGAGAGCTCAATGCAAAAAATTGGCTGGAGGGAGCAAATCACTACTTCAAGGTTATCACCGACCATTGGAACTTGGAATATCTATAAGAAGCTAAATGACTAAATCCCTGTCAATCTAGATGGGCACTCTTCTTCACAAGATTTGACTTTGCAGTCACATACCGACCCTGGCCATAAGAATTGTAAAGCTGATGCCCTCTCTCAACTACACCATCCAGATCCTGAGTCCAGTTCCCCAGAGCCCATTCTCCCTCCAGCCATGATAGTTAGTCCTTTCCAGTGGTCCCTCAATGATCAGATCCTCCGAACCTGCTCCACCGGGTGGTCCTGAAGGACACATCTACGTACCATCCACATGCTGCCTGTCCCTCATGGACTCAGCTCATACCTCTACGGGCTCTGGACACCCAAGTAGTCAGCAAACCCTCTCGCTCCTCCGTCACCCCTACTGGTGGCCCACGATGACCCAGGATATCTCCCGATACGTCAAGGGATGCTCAGTCTGTGCCATCACTAACACCCCACACAAACTCCCAGAGGGAAAACTGGTGCCACTGCCCATTCTTTAGCACCGCTGGTCACACGTAGGCATCGACTTTATGACCGATCTGCCACCCTCAGACTCTCACCTGTGCCTTCCCACCGCTTTTGTAGCAGGTGAGTGTCTCTTCCAGCACGTATTCCATCACTTCAGCCTACCTGAGGACATCGTGTCTCCCTTATTCCCCTGGTCCGGTGAGAGATCAGTCCATCAGTCCACCGGGTCCAGTCCATCTTCGATTCATGACAACGGTGAAAACCGATTAGAGTGCCTCATCGACTGGGAGGGGTACAGCTCAGCATACTGCTATTTAACATTTACACATTTGCAATTACTTTAATGTCCCCCTGCATTCAATAATTTTATCCCTTAAAACTTATCTTTGATCACTAAAATTACATCTTTAAACGTTTTTTCCTGTGAAAAAAAATCTTAATGCCTTAAAATAGCTTGAATGTAACTCTACACTCATGCCTCATTTAATATACACAGATATATGAATATGATAATTAGCCCCGCCTCCACTCACACCAGCTCAGACGAGATCTACTTAATGAACTTACTGAGGTAAATGGTGATGAAAGAAAACTTTCAGTGATCAAACGATTTTCACTGATCAAACCATGTTTACATTCACAAGATCTACTTAATGAACTTACTGAGGTAAATGGTGATGAAAGAAAACTTTCAGTGATCAAAGGATTTTTCTCTTGTAAAACAAGTAACCAAAAAAAAACAGAAACTACCACAACGCTTCCTGTATGTTGGTTTTTCGTGTGCAACGAAAGGGGAAATGAAACAAAAAGGCAGCAAAAATAAACTTAGGTTTTGGTCCATTCTTCTGTCACGTTACGGTGTGATAAGATCGTAAGTTATGTCCATAACTATGGATCTATGAGACCGAACGATGACCGTCACCACGGTCTTACCTGAATGACGCCATTCTTCCGCCTATCCTCGAGACCTAATATCAAAAATGTCAGGTGACTGACCTTAGGGGTTGGCTATATAACATCCGGATGAACCAACCCAGCGCCCCCCAGTCATTTTGCAACCTGATCAACCGGCTATGCCCTGAGTGATGTATATCCTAGTGAAACAGCTTCTGAAACAAGAACAAATGTTGGATGGGAATTGATTTTGTCCATGGGGAATTAATTCAGTAGCCGATATCCAGGGGATGGAGACGGGAAGGTTTAGGGACATTAAAGTGGGCGGAGTTGGATCTGGATCCAACCTTGCCCCCTGGATCTCCTGTTCTGCAGAGGGGCTACTGGGGAGGGGAAGATAATGTGATAAACTGTGATATATAAGAACATGAGAAAACAGAACATAAAAACATTAAAACAAAGAATGCTGGGAAATGTAACTCCTGCCTTGAATTTTCCTGAAGATTCTCAATCAAGCCAATTTAATGCTACTTCCTGTTTCTGTTTTTAGATCTCTGTGTTTAAAAATATATATTTTTAAAATAATTAAAATAATGCCAAATCACTGGCCCATATTCCCTCAAAACCATCATGTTGAGAAAAAACGTCATCAGAATGATATTTGATACAAATAAAACATTTAAAAAATGCACAATAAGTCTAAAAGTTGGCATAAAAAACTTTCGAGCTTTCTTTTAATTACAGATAGCAAGACATGACACGCTCCTCTTGAACATACAAAAATTATGCACATGTTCCAGTAAAAGGGGTGGATCACCTTACCCCACACTCCCTACATACTAGCATACTAATTTCAGGGTGAGGAAACTTCCTTCCATCCCTAATCCGAAGGGAAGCTGTGGTGTTGCACAGCTGTCAATTTTCGAGAAGTACACGATTCCATATCCTTTTCATGTTGTTCCCCCAAGTGTTTGCTAACATATGCACTTAATATCCTAAATTAGCGTACCAAATTAACTTGCATCTGATCTGATGGAGTGAAGAGGAGACCGTCATTCTTACCTTCATAGTTCAAAAAGTTAATTCAGAAAAAAACGTGATATTACAGTCAGCAATGAGGACATGCAATTCTAGAGTCTTCATATAAGGATGCGTGCTGCGTTTGTCCAGTGGTGTTTAGAATTCATTATTGGCAACGTAGGGCCCTAGGTTATACAGCCTACGTTATCTATTTCTGATGCAAAAAAATTAGTTCATGCATTCATGACATCAAGACTATACAGCTAAGTTTTCTTAATACCTTTTCATCAGCACTTCCCTTCACAAACCCCAGTGTAACGTAATGTTTAATGCACTTTGTTTTTGTTTATTTTTTTCTCTTTGTATTTTTAAATCAACAAACAAGATTATTCTATTCAAATCTATGTGATTAAGGTTAGGTTAAGTTAGGTTAAGGTTAAAAGAAATCAAAAAGTAGTCTGATTATTTTACCTAAAATCTGTAATGTAATAATGTTAGTAAATACAGTTTTCATCATGTCATTTATTGAGTAATGGACTACAATATAAGTAATCTACCCAGCACTGACTCATATAGTTACTGTTGTATTATGTGGAATGAGAATTCTGTACAGTGTTTGTATTGCAGAGGTGTCCATCCGTCCAGCCCAAACACCTGCCTGGAAGCTTCCAGTAATCCTGAAGACCTTGATTAGCTGGTTCAGGTGTGTTAAATTAGGGTTGGAGCTCAACTCTGTGGGACAGTGGCCTGCAGGAGCAGGATTGAACCCCCTAGTATCCCAGCCAGCACAGCATGGTGGGGCCCAGATGGGTGTCACCTGGGCTGCCTAACTGGGGCCCAGACATTTTTGTCCACGGTTTCCATGGAGGCCCCACATGGGTTAGCCCAGATGAACTGAACACTGCTCAGTGTGCACACTACAGGCTGTTAAATGTAACACAAAAACATGCTGGAGTTAATGAGATAATTAGGTGATAACGAGCAGAATCACTGAAGGACAGAGGAACAACAAGAAGGATGCGCTGGGGGTAAGCAGATAAACATCAAATTTTCATTTTTGAGTGAACTATCCCTTTAATCTCTTACAGAATTTTTAAGTAAACCCAACAGTTTAATTAAGCTTTCTAAGTAAACTCAACTAATTACATTTTACAGTGCAAGATGTAGGTGACTTTGTTTCTTCAGTAGAACACAAATGATGATTTTTAACTCCAACCGTTGATGTCTGTCAGTCTTATAATGCGAGTCAATGGTCACACAATCTATAAGAGTCAATAAACATGAACAGACGAATCCAAATTAAACCCTGCGGCTCGTGACGGCACATTGATGTCCTAAGACACGAAACGATCGGTTTGTGCGAGAAACCGAACAGTATTTATATCATTTTTTACCTCTAAAACACCACTATGTCCAACTGCATTCAGCATTCGCTTGGTGATGTCTGATCGCGCTCTGACAACGGAAGTGATATCTCGCGCATTTACTTCAATGAGTGCCAAACATCACTGCCGTTGTCAGAGCGCGATCAGACCTCACTAACCGAATGTGGAGGGCAGTTGGACATAGTGGTGTATTAGAGGTAAAAAATGATATAAATACTGTTCGGTTTTTCGCACAAACCGATCGTTTCGTGTCTTAGGACATCAATGTGCCGTCACGAGCCGCAGGGTTTAATTTGGATTCGTCTGTTCATGTTTATTGACTCTTATAGATTGTGTGACCATTGACTCGCATTATAAGACTGACAGACATCAACGGTTGGAGTTAAAAATCATCATTTGTGTTCTACTGAAGAAACAAAGTTACCTACATCTTGGATGCGCTGGGGGTAAGCAGATAAACATCACATTTTCATTTTTGGGTGAACTGTCCCTTTAAGTCGTGATCACGACAAAACAACTTTTGTTATCTCGAGATCACGAGAAAATAAGTCGTGATCACGAGAAAACAAGATAGAAAATAATAATAATCCATATGGCCGTTTAGAGAGCAGAGAAGTTTTTGTGAAAAAAAAACTGGAAGACTTGAACACAAAGTGTGTAAAATAAACTGTAAAAAGGATTTGATGATCACTAGTGATAGTATTTTATTCTGTGTTGTCATCATTCAGGTTGGATTTCAGCTTTAATGTACTTTTTTTTTTAATCAAAACAGCTGATATTGCCAGAAACCTAGTGGACTGCCGTGCCGACTCGCTTTCACCACAAAATGGCGGAAACGCAGGGCTGCTGCTGAGCGCCGGTGTTTTCAATAGAACGTTCTATTGAGTGTCGCTTCTTGTTAGTGGATATTCTTTGCTATATGCACGGAGCGTTCTTTAGAACTTTGCATTAATGTAAGGCAGCTCGAAAACTTACGCTAAGATGTCATTTGCTGGTGTGTTGAGCATCAGTAGTGTAATACTCAGTTTATAATCAGAATATAGTCATTTAAATAGTCAGGCATAGCATTAATTTAGTTCATTCAAATTTAGTGTGACTTGTGCTGCAGTAGACCTTCTGTTGTTTGGACCAGACTGGATAGCCTTCATTGCCCTCATGCATCAATGAACCTTGGGTGCCCAACAGCCTGTCACTGGTTTGTGGTTTGTCCCTCCACTGCTGACTGGGAGCGACACACAATCCTTGCCGTTTCAGAGATATTCTAAAAAGGTGACCTTGCCATAACAATTTGGCACTTGCCAAAAACGCTCAAATCTTTATTTCGGCCCAATTCTCCTGCCTCTTACAAAATAGAAGTTTATTCAAGTGTGCTATCAGTATAATTCTTTTAAACTAAAAATAAAGTTTACTTTCAGTCTACATTTTATGTATTTATGTACTTCATTTTATGTACTCTGAAATATACTTAATTTTATACTGACCAAAAATTCTAGATATATACTTGTACTCATAAATACTTGTTTTTGATCGAGATATACTTAAAAGTATAATGAAGTATTCTGTTCACTGATTTCAAAAAAGGCTCTTGCATAAATTGTAAACTATAAGTATGATGTTAAGAAAACTTAAAAGTATACTTGCAGTATAAAACTACTAAACTAGTAGTTTACTGAGAGTATACATCAAAAGTGTACTTTAATAAACTAGCAAATGTGCTACAAGTATTTGACTATAAACTCAGTATACCTATAGGTTCACTTGTAGTTTCAGTACACATGAAAAATGTAGTTGTAAACTAGTTGTGTACTTAAAGTCTATTACTGTTACACTTAAAGTATGCTTAAAAGTATAATTTTATATACTACAAAAGTGGGCCAATTTAGTCCCAAGTAGTACTAGTACACTTACTAATGTGTGTGTGTCATAATGTTTTGGTTCATCAGTATATAGCTCAATACATTTTATTTTCTTCAGAATTTTGCTGTATTGATATGTCTTCATTGTATTAATAATGTATTAACTGCATTTTATGTAAAAAGTGCTGAAAGTGCTATAAGCTACCCATTTCATATAAGCAGCACCTGTTCTTTGAAATGATCTAGAAGAATGTCACTTTTCTACATAACTTTCTTGACAGTGCTGGTTATGAAAGAACTGTGATGCAATGTATAGGCATCCGTGTACAGAATGCTTTTAAAATAATTATATTGTTCTAAGTCACTTTAGCATGCATCCAGTACTATTAAAAGCATTATTGTTTATCATGGTTTAACATATCCAAGAATACAGGAATACAATAATTCTTATTTATATATATATATATATATAATATATATATATATATATATATATATATTCCATAAAAGGTACTTCTTTTGCACAAGGGTGATGTTATTTTAGACAGTCATTTTAGTGAAGTCCTCTAGAATTTGATCAGTTTGATGGTAAAGTAAATTTATTTATTTAATTATTTTGAGTTTGTGTGTGTGGATTACCTGTAAGAATTTACATTTTTTAAAAGACAGTTCATGATGATTAAAAAACCACCCATGCACTGACATAGTGTTGTTAATTCCAATACTCATTTTTATCATTTAAAGTATCATTTGAAATCTTTTTGAGTGAAAAGTGAATGGGAACACCTTAAGCATTCTTTAGAAACCTGAGAGTCAAGATTTGGCAAAAACAATAAAATGAACCCCTTGCTCTTAAAAACAAAAGCAAAACTAAAAACTAAACAAGTTTGGCCTGTATGAAGAACAATGGACCCTTTTCAATATGGAATGCAGAACAAAGTATACCATGCAACATATGGATGAGAAAATGAGATAATGTTCAATTTCAGAATAACTATTTTAAATGTTTAATAAAGCAGAAGATTAATTTCCTTATTAGACCATCCATATGGTAATTAGTTGGCAAGAAAATGTAAATCTACCTGTTTTATCTATTTATTTTTTTGTTTTACTTTCATTTTCAAGACCCTCCCATTTTGCTAAACTATAAAAGCGCTGAAACAGGCATGTTACTTCATTCACCTGTTCATCAAATATGGATCTGCAAATCTCAGTTTTTCTTCTGTTCGTGCTGTTCACTGCAGGTACAAAGACAAATAGTTTTTGTTTATAATGTCATTATACAGAACACTGATGTCCCTCTCTCATTGTTTCTCTCTTTTTAATGACTAAAGGACAGTCTCGCAACTGCTATCAGTGCACAAGTTTGGCGAGCTCTTGTGACCAGGTAACATGTCCTACTGGATTTTCCAACTGCTTAGGCGCAACACTAGATATTGGTAAGTGCTGGTGCTGCAACAGAGTTTACATATACAATGTTGAACTTATTAAAGAACTGCTACTGTTTTTCTGGAAAGAATTTACAATTGCAAGCATAGAATGTTCTATATAAACAATTGAAATTCAGTTCTTTTCACTCAAATTGTTATTCTGATCATGTTATTTAAAATTTGAAAAAAACAATTGAAAGCATTTTCATTAACACTCAAGGTTGTTAACACGGGATTAAAATACTAAAGCAGTAATATTAGTTGATGTGAATTTGTTTGACATATTTATATGAATACATTTTCCATTACAGTAGTTTAACTGCTCAAAATATTTGTTTTTCAGTCAACTATACTAAATTGACAGTGAAAACTTGTGGTCCACTTGTCTGTCCAAGTGGATCTATCAACCTCGGCATTGGAAAAATCTCTTCTTACTGCTGTAACACAGACTTGTGTAACACCCAAGATGCTCAAGGTATTGTACTTTACAGGACAATTGACAATTGTGACATCAGCTAAAAAGGAATGTTGCTTTACAGGCAGCGCAGGCTGTTGTGTATCATTAGCCCCTTCCACACAGTAGTTAATCCCCATAGGCAGACAGGCAGTTGATTCATTAAATGATAAGCTATTTCCTCACAAAAACAGCATATTGAAGCCTCTCCTCCATTGACTTCCTTAGCCAAAAAAACAGCCTCTTGTCTCCTTCCCTGCATACCACAGCATTAGCGTTAGCTTTTTTGGCTAAGGTTGCAGGCTTGCCTTCAAGTGGTTTTGATCACACCCCTGTCTTGATAGCTCCGCTGATGCAACCGTCATGAAACAGTCAAGAACACACCGATGCAACCGATCGGCGAGAGTTGCCACTTGCAGTTGTGGAGGTGCTGAAAACTGAGACGTGAAATCGAACACTTTCTGCTTCCCGCCGTCACCCTCCCTGCCTCAATTCACCACAGTTAGAGTGCTATCCCATAAAAGCGCCGATGGGAGTGAAAATTTCTCTATTTAGGAACACATACACAACCAGATAATTTTCATAATGACCAAAGCAATCTACCAAGAGCACCGCAAATTAGTGTCAAAGACTACAGAATAGCACAAGATGCGTCACTTGTATTGTTTTGAATGGGAGAAAGTACAATGTGCAATATGGCGGAATAACACCCACCTTCTAAATAAGAGCCAAACGCCGATTGGTAAAGTCATCACGTCAGTGCAGCGAAGCTCCGGTTCCTATAGAAACAGTCAGACGCACGCTTCCAAAATGAGACACAAGAGACTGCGCATATGCATTAGCTTGATCCAGCCTGAAAAATACCATCATGATTCGAAGTGACAGTGACGAAGTGACATGTGGCCAAGTATGGTTACCCATACTCGGAATTTGTGCTCTGCATTTAACACACACACTGTGAACACACACCCGGAGCAGTGGGCAGCCATTGCTGCGGCGCCCGGGGAGCAGTTGGGGGTACGGTGCCTTGCTCAAGGGACTCACCTCAGTCGTGGTATTGAGGATGGGGAGAGCGCTGGACATTCACTCCCCTCACCGACAATCCCTGCCGGACCTGAGACTCGAACCCATGACCTTTGGGTTACAAGTCCGACTCTCTATCCATTAGGCCACGACTGCCCCCTTCAAGCGTTTAGAAACAAAATTTATTAAACAGTTGTTGTCAGATTTCATTGGTGATTACAAATATGAAATTTGATCGAAAGCTTGGTGAACAGCTTTGGAGAATTTGATGTTTCCTCATTCAAAGAGATAGCGGCACTTGCATTCCCGAGAGGCGTTTCAAAGATGGCCGCCGAGTGAAATGACTTGTCTTAAAGGGACTTTGTTAGTGTCTGGTTTAAGACATGCTTTTTTGGTGTAAACAATGGTGCAAATACCAGTAAAAAGACAAGCGCAAAGCTTAGTAAATCACCTTGCGTGATTCATTTAAATACTCTCCTCCCATAAATTTTGCATCTGAAAGGGAATCTCCAACAAAATCATATGCATTAAGGTCAGCTGCAAAAATACTCTGTCCATGCGCTAATATTTCACTGCGTGTCTTTAGTAAATCCTGACGGTATTTTTTTAAAGCCAAAAGATTGTCTCGACAGTTAATGTCAAGTTTAGGTTTACAGCAAGGGTTAGGGGCTTCTACGCCATTCATATATTATTTCCCTCTGATTTTAGGGATAAGATATAAGTCGGATTAGGTTTCGGGTTAGAACTATAGTTTTGGACAGGAATGTTGTTCCAGAATCAACAAAATGCTGATCCAGGACTATGGTTTACTTGGCAAAATCACTGCGACCGTGCACAATAAGACCAGGACCCTGTAAAGAAAGCACATCTATTTTTCCTCCTGCAGATCCCTCTAACACTGCCAATGGAAAGTCATGTTACTATTGTAATGGGAAGAACTGCTTGAACACAGTGAGCTGCACGGGGAGTGAAGACCGCTGCATTAAAGCAACAGGTGAGCATCTGGAAAAGGAAGAAAAAGATTAAAGTCATGATCTTTTAAACTCTCTTAGGTTTTAAATATTTGACACAGATCACATTTAGCAATGTCCAGCTTAGACTAACTTTTGTTCTCTTTCTTTTCATCAGGGAATTTTGGAAGCCAGTCATTGGTTGTAAAAGGCTGTGTCTCTAAATTTATTTGTGACGCCACATCATTTATTCCTAATATTGATGGCATCTCATGTTGTGAGGGGAACCTGTGTAACGGTGCTCAGAGTGTCTCCCAGAGCTTCCTGTTCCTCTTTTGTTCTCTGCTCTCCTACTTCCTGCTGCACGGAATCCAGCAGCTCTTCATCCTACAATCAGACACACTGTACTGAATATATTCCCTTTATTTTCTCTGTAGTATCTTTGGTGTTCTGATGTGATGAACTGAATTTATACAGGAAAATGCATCACCTTATTTCAGGGTTCATATTTAAATCGTCATGCTGTAAAAAGTTAAAAAGAAAGTGTGATGTTTTTTTTTTAAGAAAAACGTATTAAATCATCATCATGTCCAGAAGAAACAAGTATTATCATTATTTAATTATTCAAAAAAGGAACATGTTTATCTGTTATGTTTTACATTTGTACTACAAAATAAATTTCTAGTAAATGCAAAAAACTGCAAATGAACATTGTTAATATTTCACAAATTATTTTGCTAAATATCTTGTTTTATGTGTGTAACTAGTAGAAGAGATAACTGTAATACATCATGTGATGAAGGTCTAGCTTACGATTCGATTCAGATTCAAGCTCTTGTTTTGATTCAATTCCAATCTCAATTCGATTTGTTTCGATATTGATTAATTTGGAAATATTTCAGGTATACGCCAATTTTTCAAAAGGAAAAAATGTCTCAATGCTGTTGATACATTACTATCAAATTTATTTGCTATTAATTTTCAGATGTAGGTCTAACAATAAACAAACTACAGTTGTATACAAACATTGAAAAATATAATGATAATATTATAATGATAATATATTTGCGATACATTTGACTCCTCAGTTCTTTTTTCCTAATGCTGAGCTACTGAACAACTTTACTGAGGTCAATTTAATGTAAACTCAAGCTGTTTTACTGAATAGTCAATAATAATAATAATAATAATTTGCCAGCCCTTTGAAAGACTTTGTGAGTGACTGAAATTTGATTCAACATTTCTGATTCATTGTAAAATTAATTTTATATAGGAACATCAGTTTTATATGTTCTTTTAACCTTTTCTTTTTGAAACTGTTGTCAAGTAATTTACAGTCACTTAAATAAAGTTTAAAACCATATTTAGCATCATTTATCAGCAGGTGGCAGCAGATAGTCTTGTGCAGGCCTACACCTACACATTTGCATTTGCTCACTGTACATTAAACATGCAGTGTAGACTGCATTTTTTTATTTGTATGTAAAAAAAAAAAAAAAAGAAAGAAAGAAAGAAAAGCTTGTAAAATCATTGTCAACATTATAAGCCACACCGAACAGAAAACAAACAAACAAGGTTCACAACAGATTGTCTCTGGAACATTCTTAGCCCCTAAAGCCAGGCACACATTTAACGACTAGCTAAAACATTTTAATACTGTGCTTAAAGGTGGTAAAGAGGATGTTTTGTTTTATACATTTTTGCAATATTACTTGAAACTGTCTTTACTAACTGATAAAAGACTATTTATTAGGTGCACTGAAAGGAATAATATTAATATACATCATCTGTGCACGAGGTAGGGCCTTAAAAACATCAGCCAATCGTTTACGCGATCATCGCGTAAACGATTGGCCCTCTGGCTTGTCAATCACTGCTGTGACGTTCCTTGTGAGAGACGAGCGCGGCTGCGCGCTCCAGTAACTTTCCACACTCCACAGGCGCCGCATGCAATGTTTTTGTCAGGAGACAGGAGTAACAACTACAGATTATGAGTTACCTGCGGTGAGTCCGACATAATGAATCCAAAAAACACGACACAGCGAATGCCGGTGTTAAACATGAGTTTTGGGAGGCGTTCCTTTGAAATTAGCTGTGAAGGAGGGGGGCTGCTCTTACGCATGCGCTCATTTCAAAAACTCAGTAACAGTCTTTGGATTCTCAGTCGACGAAAAAATCCTCTCTATCACCTTTAACATACAGAGGTTGTTTCCTGTGACTGAAGCAGATTTATATACTTACACATGGAATTTAAACACTGACTGTAATTGCAGACTGAACGCAACTGGCTCTGACTGGACGCGTTTGAGCGTGATCTGTCATAAGTATCAATTTACATTCATAATCAGCCTTACAATCATTAAGTGTGTGAGCAGCTTAAAATGAGCATTTTAGTTCCTTAGAGAGGTAATATGTATTCTTAAGGAACTTTAATAGGTAAATATGGTACAAATATATGTCCCTTTAAGGGTATTGTCCCAGTGAGAAGCTGTTGATCCCCTAAAGGTACACGTTTTGTACTTTTTTTGTGTGCGAGAGTGCAGAAACTTCTAAACTTCACTGATGATTGACAGTGCTTTTTGTGTTCTATAGAAGAAAGAATGTCACGCAGTAAGTAAACAATGACAATGTTCAGTTTCGTGTGTGAGGTGTCCCTTAACTAAAAAATTCCTTTTAAATTACTTTGATATAACTTTGATACATTTAGAAATAGATTTTACACATGAATGTGCAGTTGTAGTCCTTCCTGTATTATTTATTTAGTTAGTTAGTTAAAGGATTAGTCCACTTTTAAATAAACTTTTCCTGATAATTTACTCACCCCCATGTCATCCAAGACGTTCATGTCTTTCTTTCTTCAGTCGAAAAGAAATTAAAGTTTTTGATGAAAACATTCCAGGATTTTTTACCATAGTGGATTTCAATGGGCACCAAACAGTTGAAGGTCAAAATTAGTTTCACTGCAGCTTCAAATTGTATATATTGTAAAATAAGGGTTTTATCTAGTGAAACCATCACTCATTTTCTGAAAAAAATTGAAAATTATAAAAAGTTTTAACCATAAATGCTCATCTTGAACTAGCGCTCTTCTTCTTCTTCTTCTCTATTTGAATTCCAGCAGTGTAGACACTGCTAAGTGTATTACTGCCCTCCACAGGTCAAAGTTTGAACTAATTTTTATATGCAATATGCTAGTATATAACAATTTCAGTTTTACTAGATAAGACCATTATTTCTCATCTGGGATCGTGTAGAACAATTTGAAGCTGCAGTGAAACTAATTTTGACCTTCAACTGTTTGGTGCCCATTCAAGTCTACTATATGGAAAAAAATCCTGGAATATTTTCATCAAAAACTTTAATTTCTTTTCGACTGAAGAAAGAAAGACATGGACATCTTGGATGACACGGGGTGAGTAAATTATCAGGAAAAGTTTATTTAAAAGTGGACTTTAATACTAGTTCTGTAATCAAGGTTAACAGTTGTGCTTCAACTGGCTGTCCAAATTTGTCCATTGAAGATATTCTGTAACATGGCTCTTTGTAATGCCCACTACTTGCTTAAAGAAGAAAAAAAAAAAGGAAATGGACAATTTTCTTGTAAAAAGAAAAAACAAAATCGGCCATGAAAAATCATGAACGGTGCATCCCCACACTGAGGCATGGACTCAAGAGCCCTGAAGGTGTCCTGTGGTATCTGGCTTTAAAGCAGCAGATCCTTCAAGTCCTGTAGGTTGTGAGGTGGAGTCGCTGTGGATCGAACTTGTTGGTCCAGCACATCCCACAGATGCTCAATTGATGCTCTCACAGTTCAGAAATCTTACCCTGTCCTATGCCTTCCTTAAGCGACGGCAGTTCCGTGTTTTTTTTTGTTTGTTTTTTTGTAAGTTGAATATGGAAGGCAGTTTGACAGAAGCTAGATATTATACTACATAACTTGTTAAATAATAATACATTATAATATTTTTTTTTCTTTGCTTCAGAAGGCATTTATTAACCCACTGGAGCCATGTGGAGTACACGTTTATGATGGATGGATGTGGATGGAGGCACTTTCTTTAATGCCACTATCACTGCCATTATAAAGCTTGGATACGGCAGGAATCAGGGTATTTATTAATTATATCTCTGATTGTATTCATCAGAAAGAAGAAAGTCATATACAGGATGGCTGGAGGGTGAGTAAAGCTTGGAGTAATTTTCATTTTGAACTATTTTTTTAAGTTCACTTAAAGAAAACTTACAATTACACTTGCAGTATAAAACTACTAAACAGTTTACTGAGAGTATGTGTGTGTGTGTGTCCAACACATTGATTATGAGAAGCAATAGTTTGCTTACCATCTAATACCCAGACCTTAATATGTGGCCTTGTTAGGGGATGATCATAATATATATATGACCTGTGACAAATCATATGACAAGCTTTGGCTTTGGCTTATCAGTACACTGTTAGACCTTTCTGTAAAAATATGACAAAATTCTGACAATAACAAACCATTTTCCATAAAAACAGAAATATACTCTAGAAAACAATGCATTTTGGGTAATGTTTGTCATTTTCAAGAAAGTAGCCTACAGGAATATACTGTGAGTTAACATCGCTCAAAGTCGACACTCAGAGGCTGTTCCAAATCACACCCTATACCCTCATTCACTATTCCCTACATTAGTTCACTAATATAGTCCACTTGACAGAGTGAATGAAAAGTGAGTGAATTCAGAAACTTTATGAACACCTGATTAGCAGAATCACTGAAGGACAGAAAAACAAGACCAGAAAAAAGAAGAGACGAGCAGAAACTCAAGAACTACAACTGACTTCAGCCACACTGAGTGTGAAACCAGTTCACAAACCTGTTTATTTTAGTCACTGTAAAAGGCTGTCTCTAAAGCCATATGTGATGCCACAGAATCAGTTCCTAATGTTCATAAGGTTGCGAACGTCACATGTTGTGAGGGGAACCTGTGTAACGGTGCTGATTCTACGGCTGCCGCAAAGACACAATATGACATGCTGTTCAAATATATAGCTCATATTTACTTTAGTGTTCTGATGTGATGAACTGAAAGGTATACAGGAAATCTATATGATCCTTGCATATAATAATAATAATAATAATAATAATACTCTTAAATTGGAAATCTACAATTCTTATTTCATATTCTTTGCTTTTTTATGTTAAAAACCTAAAATAAGTTATTAAAAAATAAATAAAGAGAAATACAGGTAGGCAGCAACGTCATTTCACCTTTCAAAGCAAAGGTCTTACGGTGGATATAGTGTGAGTACTTAATAACAGAAATTTCATTTTTGGGTGAACTAACCCTATAAAGACTCAAGTCTGATGATTTCAGAGAAAATGAATGCTGTGGTTCTGTTTAAACAAGTTATATCATGTCCCACTCCCACACTGTGTAGGTGTAACACATTCTACTGAATTACTCTAATCCTTTAACGGTGAAACAAGTATATTCAAGTGAAAAGATCACAGAACTAGTCTTGACCTGCATTAAAAAAAAAAAAGATTTTTTGATGCTGTTCAGTTTATTTAAACAATTTATTTTGATTCAACACCATTGTATCAGGTTTCTGGTTTAAATGTGATTGATTCATGTTAAATTGACTTGAAACGTTACTCTTTGACTTAACTTGATGTTTTCATATTGGAATAACATGTTTCAATCAAGTAAACCCAACCAGGACTCAATCAAACAGGATTTTCACTTCCCATCATGCTTTGCAAAGGGGCTGAACTGGGACTGTAAATGTTGAAATAAAGTGTTATTTTAAGCAGTTTTTAGGAAGATGAGAAAATGGAAAGACTTTTTAATGTTTACTGTTCTATTATGTTGGTATTTAAAAGTTTCTGTTAATTAATAGTTTTAGGGTTACCATTGTGGTGAAGTGTTGCACTTGTGCTTGAGCTGAGGACCTGCTAACAAACTTTCAAATTACTTTAATAAGAAAGTAATCACTGTGGTAGTGCTCTGGGTTGCATTTCCCAAAAGCATTGTAAGCCTATATTGATTATAAAACCATTATCACCAATGGACTTATGATCAATTTAGGCTTTGTAATGTTTTTGGTTAAGGCAGTTTAGGATGAATCCAGTATCACATCTAGATTTCTAACACAGAACATCACAAAAGTTATATAAATCACAAAATTAAACAAGAAGAATTAATTGTAAAAATCAATGTATATGAAAACAATTTATTTTTTATTTATTTATTTATTGCTTTTTATTTATTTTCCAAAACATTGCAAATTAGTTGGGCTGACACTATTAAATTAAGCTGTGCCCAACCATAGTAAATAAGTTGAATCAACCTTAATAAATTAAGTTGAGCCATTAGTAGCTTGTTTTGTGACATTGTGAGTTGATCTGAATTTTTTTTGTCACCATTGTTGAGATTCATACACTGATTCTTGATGTCTGTGTGAGTCTGCATGACCTTGACAGAACATTTTCTGCATAATGATTTATTAAAATTGTTTATTATTTCAGTGCTATGTATCTTAAATTGCAACTAACATTAAACAGTTTAGTCAGAGACTCTGCTATCAGTGAAGCAGATCTCTTATGATGACTATCACTTAAAAAGTGACCAATATCAGCTGATCTGAGATTTTTCTCTTTCTCTTTTACTATAACAAACATGTATCAGAAACACACAGTTAAAGCAATCTGAGAAATGCTAATGTTAAAGTGTCAAGGGTCAAGAGCTCAACTAAAGCAAGTACTGACCACCAGAACGGTGACTTCAAACTTTATTTTATTCAATAAAACATCAACATCTAAAGCTCTGTTAATTCTCAATGATAACTTTAATATGAAATAAAGTCAGGATTGTAATAAGTGAAGATGCTGAGATCTTGAGAGATCTGTTAGTGTTTCATGTCCTGTTGGGATTTAGAGGGTTTCTATCGTGTGTTTTGTGGGTCACCATTGTGCTGGAGAGTAGAGCCTGTGCTTCAGTCCAGGATGAGCCAGAAAACATCAATGTTATACTGCATGTTGCTTTATTTCAGCGGCAGTAACATAAATTACAGTCATTCTTTCATTGATTTGTGTGTGTTCTTTCTGGTTAAATACAAGTGGTTTTACAGTGAATGTGTTTTGTTAGTAACAATTCAAGATATATGTATAAAACAACAGTGTGTTTTTTTTTCTTTAAGAGTGTTTTGCACTTTATTTAGGATATTTTACAGACTTTGGTTGGCAGACATTGCTGAATGTCATTTTTTGTTGTTGTTGTGAAGATTATGTTTGCAGTGAAGGTGTGTTTTTTGTAAAAATTCAGGGAATAGCTGTAAAATAACAGTGGTTTTTTTTTCATATTAGAGAATAGCCTATATCAAATACAGTGGCATGAAAAAGTATGTGAACCCCTTGCAGAATCTGTGAAAATGAGAATTATTTTAATAAAATAAGAGGGATAGTAAAAAATGTTATTTTTTGTTTAGTACTGACCTGAGTAAGATATTTTACATAAAAGATGTTTTCATTTAGTTCACAAGACAAAACAATAGCTGAATTTATTAAAATAACCCCATTCATAAGTATGTGAACCATTGATTCTCAATACTGTGTGTGGTTACCTGATGATCTATGACTGTTTTTTTTTTTTTGTGATGGTTGTCATGAGTCTCTTGTTTGTCCTGAGCAGTTAAACTGAGCTCTGTTCTTCAGAAAATTCCTCCAGGTCCTGCAGATTCATCAGTTTTCAAGCATTTTTGCATATTTGAACCCTTTCCAGCAGTGACTGTAGGATTTTGAGATTCGTCTTTTCACAATTGAGGGACTCAAACTCAACTATTAAAAAAGGTTCAAACATTCACTGATGCTCCAGAAGGAAACACGATGCATTAAGAGCCGAGGGGTGAAAACTTTTGAATTCAAATATCAAGGTAAATTGTACTTAATTTTTCTGTAAAGTATCTTCTGTTGGTTCCGAAGGGCAGTACTAAATGAAAAACAATGATATTTAAACAAAATAAGAAAAATTGTGACATCTTCATCCTGTTCAAAAGTTTTCACCCCCCGACTCTTAATGCATCGTGTTTCCTTCTGGAGCATCAGTGAATGTTTGAACCTTTTTTAATAGTTGTGTTTGAGTCCCTCAGTTGTCCTCATTATGAAAAGATGAATCTCACGCAGACCTGGCAACCCTGCACTCTAAGAAGAAATGTGTAGAAAAATGACACATATTATGTGTAACACTCTAGTTTACACATTTTGTGTGAATATTGCATAAAAATGTGTTGGAAGAATTCAATTGTTTTACACATATTATGTGTAGTTTTAAAATTAACACAACCTGTGTGTTTGTTCACACATTTTTGTCATGTTTATTTGTTGAAACCTTTTTCTTGGATTAAAAAAAAATGAAGTGGCAGTAATAATATATATATGCATAATCCAAGGTTTGAACCAATCATGCTTCTGACTGGTAAGTATATCTGTAGTACTTACATCAATAAATGTCTTAACCTGTATCACTGTGTCTTGTAGTTATTTATAAACTCACGGATGACCTTGTGAAATGTTAACAGTTAGAATATACAACCGAACATGTACAGACTTTTACACTAATACACACAATAACCCTACATATATTGCACCCAACCCTCTTTTATGTCTTTCCAGCATTACAAAAATCCATGTGAATGCATGTTATGTGTGTGCAAATATGTGAAATGAGGGAATGTGCCTCATAGTCTGTGTATGGTCACGAAGTATCTCCGTGACATACATGACAAATCTTTGTTTAAAAAATACATTCCATCTGACATTTACACAACAAACTCATCCAGCAACATCGCTTGTAATTTTGTCTTTTGGAAGCACATTGCAGATTTGGATAATAAGATAACCTGAATGCTGAAAAATTTACATTTAAAATATTTAACATACACTCTCTGCACATAGAAAAAAAGGGTTTAAAATTGTAGGGGTGCAACATAAACTTACAAGAAAGATCATGTTTGTTTTACCCCTCATTGATTTCCAGAGAACTGCACTTTTTTTTTTCTCTTGCGAAACAAGTACCCAGCCAGAACAGCTATGTGGGGCCCAGATGGGTGTCACCATGGGCTGTCTAACAGTTTAGCTGGTTTTGTCCTCAGTTTCCATGGAGGCCCCACATGGGTTAGCCCAGATGAAATGAACACTGCTCAGTGTGCACACTACAGGCTGTTAAATGTAACACTGAAACATGCTGGAGTTAATGAGATAATTAGGTGATAACGAGCAGAATCACTGAAGGACAGAGGAACAACAAGAACTACGACTTCAGCCACACAGCCTTCGATGAAATCAACTGAAGATAAAAGACATTAAATCTCTCAAGATCTGATTAAACATCTCCACAAACAGCATTACCAGCTTCACTTATTACTAACCAGACTGACTTTATTTCTGACATACATCTACCAAAGTTGTTATTGAGAATTACCAGAGGTTTAGATGTTGATGATTTGTTGAAAATAAGTTTGGTTTTAGTGTCAATGATTCTCTGGCTACTCTTGCTGTTTGTTATGGTAAGAAAGGCAAGAGAGAAAATGTGTTTAGCTGTTGTCAGCTGTTTGATGATAAGAATATGATTGTCATCATGTAGTGTTTTTTTTCACTAATCTAATGACTGAGCTTTATATGAAAAGTAGTGTTGTTAACTTTGAGCACAAAGTTAATCACATTTTGCTCATTAAAAGCTCAGTCATTAGACCAGTGAATTAAGCCACTAAATGATGCACATTGAGCAGTGTTCATTTCATCTGGGCTAACCCATGTGGGGCCTTCATGGAAACTGTGGACAAAACTGGCTGGGCCCCAGTTAGGCCCCACATAGCTGTGCTGGCTGGGTAACAAAAAAAAAAAAAGGATCCACCACAACACTTCATTCATGGCGGTTTGTTGCGTGCAAAGACTTGCTTGAGGACATTCGATCTGGCATGTAATACATTTTTTTAAATTTTGAATACACATTTTTTGTTGATGATCACATATAAAAAGCTAAATTTTATTAAAGAAGAAAAAAACATTTCCTGCTCTTACACCACTAAAAACACAGTTAGGCCAAATTGTAAAAATGTTTCATACTATTACTGTTTTGTTGTATTTCGGATCAAATAAATGAAGCCTATCACATTAAGAAGGTTGGTTTAAGTAGACCTATACATTTCTTGCAATTCCTTTTTAAACCTTTCTTTATCTTCAACTGGCAAGTAAATCAAACTGAAGTTTCTGCTTCAGGAAATGTCTACTTCTGTTAAACTTTCATTTTCTCATGAAGACCCTCCCCTTTTGATAAGCTATAAAATGGGCACTGAAACAGACGTTATTTCATTCTCCTCCTGATCAAAGATGGATCTGCAAATCTCAGTTTTTCTTCTCTTCATTCTTTTCACTGCAGGTACAAAGACAAATAATGTTTGTGATGTTTTTGATTACTAATACGGATCATTAGATGTTCTCTCTCTCACTGTCTCTGTTTTATTACTTAAGGTCACTCTCTCAGATGTTATAAGTGCAAGGGTCTGACAGATTCTTGTGCAGATAAAGAGGTAAATACATGCCCTAGTGGATCTTCTCAGTGCATGAGTTCAACAGTACTAGGAAAAGATGGTAAGTCCAATATGATTGAAATTTACTGTTATATTTGACTGATTGACTGATGGAGATGCTGCTATAATTTTCTGGTGCTGCAACAGAAAAGCGACACATTTTTCTGGCAGAATTTACTATTTCAGTCACAGAATATTGTACATATATTTCTGATATTTAATTTGTTTTCTCTCAGATTATTATGATTTTATTTTTTTTTAAAAAATGTTTGAAATGAGAAAAATGCTACATTTTGACATTGTCACTATTACGTTCAGTTAGTTTCATGGACTTTTATTTTGTATTCAGTAGTTCCTGTGTTCATTTGTTTCAGTTTCCCATTCTCATTTGTTGTCATGGACATTAATTAATGATCACTGTGTTAATCATTAGTTCCCTCATTTGCCCTGTATTTAAGTTGCTCTGTTTTGTGCTTCAGTTTTCGGCTGTTGTTTGTGTTATGTGCATGCTGTTATGCTTGTTTATTAAACCTTGTTTATATTTTATATCCTGTCTTCAGCAATTTGTAACATAAATACATTTTTCATCAACATAATGTGCAGTTTAATTGGTCTTTTCTGCATCGTTCATGTTTTTTAGGTTCAAAAGTGAAGCTTAGAAATTGTGTTCCTGATTGTCAAAGTGGGTCCATCAACATAGGCAGTGTACAGACGACTTTTTCCTGCTGTGACACAGACGAGTGTAACCTCCAAGATGCTCCAGGTATTGTCCTTCAATGATCATGCAAATAACGATCTTCTTCAAAGTCAACACTCATTTTACTTCCAAATGACATCAATCAGGAAATAAAACACAGGATGTGGTTTGTCTGTCATGAACTGATTGAATGGAGCCGCTGAAGGAGTGTTGTTTCATTAGATATTTTGTACAGAAAATAAAAGAATACTTGATTTCTCTCTGTATAGATCCCAGCAGTAACACTCCCAATGGAAAGAAATGTTACTATTGTGATGGACAGGATGGACAGAACTGCACAAACACAGTGAGCTGTTCAGGAACTGAAGACCTCTGCATTCATTTAATAGGTGAGAATCTGGAAAAAGATTTAAGTCATTATCTTTTAAGGTTTAAATATTTGACACAGATCACATATGTCCAGCTTAGACTGAATCAACCTCTGTTTTCTTTCTTTTCATCAGAGACATTTGGAGGCCGGTCAACTGTTTCAAAAGGCTGTGCATCTAAAGCTATGTGTGATATCACAGCACCAGGTCCCCATAGGGTTCTGAACGTCACATGTTGTGAGGGGAATCTGTGTAACGGTGCTCAGAGTGTCTCCCAGAGCTTCCTGTTCCTCTGCTGTTCTCTGCTCTCCTACTTCCTGCTGCACTGAATCCAGCAGCTCTTCATCCTACAATCAGACACACTGTACTGAATATAGAGCTTGTACTTTATCTGTAATGTATTTAGTGTCCTGATGGGTTCTTTTTCTCCTGTAAAATTCTGATGAGACATTTTATGAGTCCCATCTTTTGGAAAATGCAGTTTTAAAAGTGAAAAAACTATCACTTTTACCAGTAGATGGCTGCAGAGCTCCACTATTTGCTATGTGCTATTTGACTGACTGAAAGACATCTTTACACAAGTATTTTTCAGTTGGATTTATATCTAAATATTATGAAATCACAATTATGACAATAAAAATTACTTTGTCAAAGTATAGAATTTTTTTGTACTGAAAAAAATAAGTTTCTCAAAAATGTTGATTTAAAAATATTGAAAAAAAAAAATTATTACAAAAAATACTGCAGGCAGGTTTCTTCAAGCATCTTAGAGACACGGCCACAGTTCTCCTGGATTTAGTTTGTCAGTTTCATCTGTTTCTTCATGTAATCACAGACGGATTCGATGATGGTGAGATCAGATCACTGTGTGGAGCACCAGCTGTTTTGTCCACGGTTTCCATGGAGGCCCCACATGGGTTAGCCCAGATGAACTGAACACTGCTCAGTGTGCACACTACAGGCTGTTAAATGTAACACTGAAACATGCTGGAGTTAATGAGATAATTAGGTGATAACGAGCAGAATCACCGAAGGACAGAGAAACAACAAGAAAAATGCCCACTGCTGTGATTGGCTGACATCTTTGCATATGAAATGGCCAAGTATTACTCTCTCTTTTAGCGCGTTTTTACTATTACAGCTTTAAGGTTAACTAATCGTGAAAAGTGTTGCATTACATTTAGATCTATGGCGTTATATTTAGATCTTGGCATGAAAGGTTGCAGAGATGAACACTGTAGTCGATCACAGACATGTTTGATTGACAGCTTCAGCTCGCACTGCTCCAACGATTGCAAAGGGGGCTTTCTTTGATCGCTTTCTTTATATAATAAAATAATAAATAAATAAATAAATAACAGATTATTTTCATCCTACTAAGACAAACAACGCAAGTTGACGTTTAGTCACGGGTTTGATTTACTGACACACAGACAAAGATCATCTGACTGTACATGAATCATTAATATCAGATCAGGCATTAGAATGAACACAGTTACTGACATGTTGTTGTTACTGTCGAGTCCAGGTCCTGCACAATATAATCCTCAACGGCATGTTTATTGCTTGGTAGCTCGATTTGGTTTAGCACCACGTAGGCCTTTGTTACTTAGGCCAAAGAATAAACACTAACAAGAAGCGACACTTGATAGAAAGCTCCATTAAAACACCGGCGCCCAGCAGCAGCCCTGCGTTTCCGCCATTTTGTGGTGAAAGTTTTGTGGTCCACTAGTTTCTGGCAATATCAGCTGCTTTGTTAAAAAAAAAAAAAAATACTATCACTAGTTATGATCAAATCCTTTTTACAGTTTATTTTACACACTTTGTGTTCAAGTCTTCCACTTTTTTCATAAAACCTTTGCTCTCTAGAAACCCAGTCAGTTTGGGTTAAAATTCTTTGAAGTTCAAATATTAACATTATAAACACTGAATTAATAACAACATATAAAACTAAATTAAGAACATGCATCAGAAAAACTGGGAATGTTGGACAATAAACAACTTGATTTTGCAGTGTTGTCTAATGTCTCTAAATCTCTGGTATTTAACCAGAAAGAACACACATGAACAAATGACTGAAACTATATGTTACTGGCTCTGAAATAAAGCAACACGCAGTATAACATTGATGTTTTCTGGCTCATCCTGGACTGAAGCACAGGCTCTCCAGCACAATGGTGACCCACAAAACACACGATAGAAACCCTCTAAATCCCAACAGAACAAGAAACACTAACAGATCTCTCAAGATCTCAGCATCTTCACTTATTACAATCCAGACTTTATTTCATATTAAAGTTATTACTGAGAATTAACAGAGGTTTAGATGTTGATGTTTTATTGAATAAAATAATCAAGTTGGAAGTCACCGTTCTGGTGGTCAGTACTTGCTTTAGTTGAGCTCTTGACCCGTGACACTTTAACGTATTTCTCAGATTGCTTTAACTGTGTGTTTCTGATATATGTTTATAGCGAAAAAGAAAAATCTCAGATCAGCTGATGTTGGTCACTTTTTAAGTGATGATAGTCATCATAAAGTGGTCTGACTCACTGGTCTCTAACTAAGTTGTTTAATATCAGTTGTAATTTATAACACCAAAACTTCTGTTATAATACTACAAACAAATTTTTATGCAGAAAATGTTCTGTCAAGGTCATGCAGACTCACACAGACATCAAGAATCAGTGTATGAATCTCAACAATAGTGACAAAAAAAATTCAGATCAACTCACAATGTCACAAAACAAGGTACTAAAGTCACAAAAAAGCTCTGTTGATTAACCATTTTTTACGCTTTGATCGTAATAATTCAGGAAATACCTGTAAGTGTTTTTCGGTTTATTTAAATAGGATATTTTTCTTTAATTCTACAGGTTTTTTGGCTGCCATTCATTTGACTGTTTTATCACTTAACTGTTTTGTTACTGTTTAATTACTGATTATTTTTGCAATTTTACATACATTTGTTTGTAATTTAAGAAAACATAAAATAACAGCCGAGTTGTTAATTTACATACATTGTAATTTTGCAGTTTTAAATATAATTTAAAATAAAAGAAAATGACTGTAAAAAAAAAGAAATCACAGTTATTTTCCATAAAATTAGGATTTTTTTTACAGTGTAGGAGCCATACAATTGATACAACTGTAACTTCATTACTGCAACAGGCAGTAATGAAGTAAGTACGCGAGCAACTGCATTTAAGCGATTATATCTGGGCATACAATTTAATAAATATGGGATGAACAGCGATTTATATGATGACATATTCGTCAGCATTGTGACTTCACTGCTGTCACGTCATATTATTTCAACTTGCCGAGTCTGCTGAGGCAGTTCCAGGTATTCTCAACGAAGCAAGAGCACAGTTGATGTTGTAATCATATCATAATTGGCAAACATTTTTACTGGTTCTTTGGCTCTGGAGGGTGTTACATTTGTGGGCATCAGGGGCCGTATTCACAAAACATTTTATCTTACCACTAAGAGTTCTCCTAAAAAGCAGTAAAAGTTCTTAGCTAAGAGTTTTCTCTTAAAACCTATTCACAAAGCTGCTGAGACAAACTTTACTAAGGAATAGACTGAAGTCTTAAGCTAAGAGTAAGGGCGGGGTTGACCTCGTTGCCATGGAGTATACACACAGTGATTGGCTGGGGGGGATAGGAGTCAGCGATTTAATCATAGAAATATTGTAGAATGAGGTGTCATGCACTGTCAGAAATAGGGGTACAGTAGGAGTCCATTTCTGTCCCCCAAGGTACAATCTACACTAACGTACCCCATAGGACTTATTATTGGACCTCAAGGTACATGTTTGTACCTTTTTGAGGGTCAAAAAGGTACATATATGTTCCCAAGCATTAAAAGGTACATAAATGTACCGTTTCTTTTAAAGGTTAAGGTTTGTAAAAGTTGAGTTGTTTAAAGATTTTAATGATATATAAATTATATATAAATTATATATATCATTAAAGATTTTAATGATATATCAAACAAAAACTTAAAAAATGGCTTACAAAAAACTTACAAAAAAAATAAAAAAATGGCTTAGCAGAGGCTGTCCATCTTGCCGGGTGTTAAAAAGTAACACTGGAGCAGTGTTAAAGTTAATGAGATAATTGATTGACGATTGAGTGATGATTGACAATTAGTGGTGACACCTGATGATAATAAGCAGAATCATTGAAGGAAAGAGAGAAAAAAAGGTGTTAATTAATGTTTTATGGAATGTTTCATTTCAAGTCACCATGAAAGAGGTCAGCGTTTGCTTTAGTTGGGCTCTTGACTCTTTACCTTTTATTATTAATTATTTTCTGGCTTCTCTATCTTTGTGTTTGTAAAGCACATTTGTTATGATCATAGAAAATGGGATCTGGTCACAATATAATTTGATGATGATATAATCATCATGTGATGGTCTGATGTCGTTTAGAATCTAAATCTTTGACTGTGCGTTTGATGTGTAGCTTTAGTATTAAAGATTGTAGTCCTGTGATTTTACAGCTTGAGATCCAAAAACAGTATTAACTTTTTTTTTTTTTTTTCCTTTTAAGAATAACACATTATGCACTGAAGCTTCAGTGTTTAAACACACACAGACATCAAGAATCAGCATCTGATTCTCAAGAACGGTGACGATAAATACAAAATACTGACAAACAGATCAACTCTGAACATCACAAAACAAGCTACTGTCACAGCAAAACAACAGAGAAATAAAGCAAACATGAACAATCTACGAAAATTACAGGACAATTCAGCTGCATAATTTATTCATGCAGCAATGCATGATGGGAGCCATGGATGAGTTTTGATTGGTGGCTCCCATCATGCACTGCAACATGAAGCACTTTGTTTGATTGTCACCATTGTTGAGGGTCATATGCTGATTCTTGATGTCTGTGTGTGTTAAAAAAAAAACCCTTCAGATTATAAAAGCTCTGCTGGATCTCAAGCAGTAACAGATTTACTATAAAGAAATAATATAACATCTATATCACCAGTTAATACTGGACGTCACCAATGAATCTGGCCATTTCACAATGAGAAAACACAACCATTATGACTGTGCTTCCCAAAGCCTTGTAAACCTAAATTGATTAACTTTGGCTCTTTGCACTTTTGGGAAACACCGCTCAGATCATAGTTTCTCTGGCCATAATAAATGTGTTTTACAAATACAAAGCTGGAGCAGCCAGAGATAAACTAATGTTAATGAATAGAGTCAAGAGCCCAGCTAAAGGAAATGCTTTTCACCATCATGGTGACTTCAAACTAAACTTTCATTAAAACATTAACATCTAAACATCTGTTCATTCTCAGTAAGAACTTTTGTTGATGTGTGACAGAAATCAAATCAAACTGGTTAATAATAAGTGTAATAATGTTTAATGGCTGGAAGTCAGTTGTAGTTGTTGTGTCTCTCTCTTTTTCTCTTGTTTTCTTCAGATTCTGCTTATTAACATCAGGTGTCTCCACTAATTGTCAATTATCACTCAATCATCAATCAATATCTCATTAACTTTAACACTGCTTCAGTCTTACTTTTTAACACCCGGGAATGTTTAAAAATGTTTCAAATGAAATGTTGTAAAATGTGAAAATGAAAAGGTTTTAATAAATTCTGATTTTAATTCAGCATGTGTGTGTAAAATATATATATCTCATTACAGTCAACGATTGTACGCTGTCAAAGCCAATTTTGTACCCTTTTTGAAGGGTCAATTTTTGTACTGTTAAATAAAGGTACAAAATTGTCACCAAAGGTACAAAACTGGTCTCTTAAGGTATAAATCACAAGGGTACAAATTTGTACCTTTGAGGGTACAGCCCCAGTGACAAGCCATTGTACCCCTAAAGGTACAATTATGTACTTTATTTTCTGAGAGTGTAGAGTCTCATTTCATTTCATTACTCGTTTGTTTGACAGATGCCTTTTCAAGATAAACCCCAAGGGATCAAAAGCTGAGAAGAAACTTCAAGAAAGCAGATGACGTTCAGTCCACAGCATGTGTGTCAAACTCCGCTCCTGGGGGACCACTGTCCTGCAAAGTGCTCCAACCTGCTCCAGAACACCTGCCTTGGAAGTTTCTAGCAATCCTAAAGACATTGTTTAGCTGGTTCAGGTGTTTTTAATTAGTTTCTGTAGGGCCACTGTCCTGCAGAGTTTAGCTCCATCCCTCCACTCCCTTATTCAGAAGGTTCTTCCACTCTGAACTGAAACTGCAGACTATGACTAGAACACTCTCAAAAAGGATGTGTTAATTAATAACACATTTTTTGTGTTATGGCTATTTTAACACATTTTTGTGTCAATTTAAGTTGATCATGTGTAGAGAGAGAGAGAGAAAGAGAGAAACAACACTGTGTCCAACACAGCATGTGTTAAACTATCATCCAATCACATTGCTGCTACGTCACTCCGCAAGCTGTTAAGCAAGTTTGTGCCTCTTTCTTCATCGGTGGATGACTTGTGTTCATTTTGACACATTCATTGTGTTATGATTTTAACACATTAAATGTGTCAGGAAGGTGATCTGCTGTTAACAAGCAGAATCAAAGGAGAAATTCACAATTTTAAGTTACCATCATGGAGATGAGTGTTTGCTTTAGTTGAGCTCTTGACCCTTGACTTTTTATATTAGATTTTTTTGGGGCTGCTGTAACTGAGTTATACAGACAGACAAGCAAAGAGAAAAGATGATCAGGTGGTGTTTATGTTTCATATAATCATTATTTGTCTTGAACTCATTAGAGCCCAATTTCTGAGCTAGATTTACATTATTGATTATAGCAGAGATCAGCTTTTTCTACATAATTCAAAGGTATTTCTTAAAAAGTTGTTCTGATCAAAAAAAAAAAAAAAAAAAGTTTCTTTTAGGCACACACAGACATCAAGAAGCCTGTGAATCTCAACAGTGGTGACAGGCAACATATTCTGATTTTAGAAACATTAGAAAATAAGCTACTAAAAAGTCACATAAAACAAGAGAAAAAAAAATAAATAGTGAGAATAAAAGAAATTACTAAGACAATTAAGCTCATAATTTATTTATGCAGCAATGCATGATGGGAGCCATGGATGAATTTTGATTGGTGGCTCCCAGAATGCACTGCAACATGCTTTATTATTCTCACCACTGTTGAGATTCACAGGCTGATTCTTGATGTCTGTGTCTCGAAATGAAAGAGTTTTTTTTTTAAATCAGAACAACTTTTAAGAAATTTTCCAGATTATATTGATAAAGCTGATCTTCTGCTGTAGAATCACAGTGCTGCTGCAATCAATAATGAAATCTAACTCAGAGATTGGGCTCTAAATGAGTTCAGTGATTCAGATCAAACAATGATTATGTGAAAACATAACCAACACCACCTGATCATCTTTTCTGTTTGCTTGACTAGCTGTTACAGCAGCCTAAACAAAGTCTAATATTAAAAAGTCAAGGTTCAAGAGCCCAACTAAAGCAAACACTCATCTCCACGATGGTGGCTTAAAAATTGTGATTTTCTCCTTGATTCTGCTTGTTAACAGCAGATCACCTTCCTGACACATTACTGTGTTAAAATCATTGACTCAGTGAATTGTGTCAGAATTAACACAAGTGTTGTCCCTAAACTCACACACTGATGTGTAAGAATTTAACACATTTTGAGTCTGTTTTAACACATCCTTTCTAAGAGTGTGTATTGCATTCATTTTAACTGGTCAAAAATAGCACATCTATGACACAAATTGTGTGATTTATGACACATTAGTTTGTTAAATATTTTAACACATTGCCTGTGTTAAGAAGAATAACACACTGGTTGAGTTAAAAAAGAACACAAAATGTGTTGTCCTTAACTAGACACACGGATGTGTTAAGAATAACACAGGTTGTGTGTTTTAACACAACCTGTGTTATATCTTAAACACCCGTGTGTTAAGTCATCCGCCAATGAAGAAGAAAGAGGCACAAACTTGCTTAACGGCTTGCGGAGTGACGTAGCAGCAATGTGATTGGATGATAGTTAACACATGTTGTGTTGGACACAGTGTCGTTCTTTTCTCTCTCACACACATTAGTGTGTTAAATATTTTATGCCTGTATTAAGAAAAAATAACACATGGTGGAGTTAAAATTAACAACAAAATGGTGTTGTCCTTAACTAGACACACGATGTGTAAAATATAACACCAGGTTGTGTTGTTTTTAACACATCTGTTTTAAGAGTGAGGCATACATGGAGAACATTCTTCATCTCCTCCATTCACTTGCCCAGAAATTTCATCAGTGTCACACAGACTTAAGAGCACTCACTCTTTCTGCTTTGTTTAATTGTTTGTTTTTTAATGACTCCTTTTAATTCATCTGTCGACCATTGGTCAGGTTTTGAAGGCAGACGTTAATTTATTCCACTGAACTTTTTTTTCTTGTTGTATCTGTATATTTAATATACTGCTGTAATTGAAACCATTACTAGTTTAAAAACTGTTTTTGGCTTTTTATAAAATAAACTAATAACAAACATTATTTTGCAGTTAAGACTGGTTATTGTATATAGCAGCATTTAACCTTATTTATAGGGAATTTTATTGTTTTTATTGTGTTAAGTAATGTCCTTCATTAACATTAAAAAAGCTAAAGAAATACAGAAGATTTTACATAAAATCTTCTGTATTTATTTGCTTTTAATGTAAAATTATGGTTAAAACTATCTAATTTTTATAAATTTTTAAACCATAATTTTACATAAATCCTCTGTATGTCTTTAGCTTTTTAATGTAAAATAATGGTTGTAAAACTGTATTTTATTAAAAATTAAATAAGAAAATCCCATAAAAAACGGTAATTTTCTGGCAGCAGGGGCGCCAGAAAAAATACCATAAAATAACGGAAAATAGCCGTTATTTTAAGACATTTAATAAGACATTATTTCGTTAATTTAATGTATTTTTCTGGCGCCCCTGCTGCCAGAAAACTACCGTCTTTTTACGTTTTTTTTTTTTTTTTTTTTTTTTTTTTTTTTTTACAGTTTTATCTATGTTTTTTTATCTATGTTTTTTTGACAGTATTTTGTTTTTAAACGGACATTTTCTGGCGCCCCTGCTGCCAGAAAATTACGTCTTTTACGGGATTTTTTTTTTTTTTTTTTTTTTAATTTTTAATAAAATAGTTTATAACCATAATTTTACATAAAATCTATTGTATTTTCTTAGCTTTTAATGTAAAATTGTGGTTATAAACTGTGTTTTATTAAAAATTAAATAAAAAAATCTGTAATTTCTGGCAGCAGGGGTATTTTCTAACAGAGGATGATTAAACAACTCCACAAACAGCCATAGGCGTAATTTACGGGTGGGACGGGTGGGACATGTCCCGACCACTTTTTGAAAGGGTCGATATTGTCCCGACCACTTTTTGAAACCTTTCGTGGCACGGCTATGTAATACAAAAGAAACACCTCTAGTTGGTTATCAATTTGAGTTAATAATAGGCGATCTGGCGCTAGAATGTGTTGTTTTTGAAATCTTGTTGAGTGCTCGTTGTCGCTGCTATCAGAGGTGCAACAGTGTTCTCTTGGCGCTCGTGCACACTAAGCCGTGTTCACACGGACGAGCGCTTCAATCCTCGCTCTGTTGCAGAGACTCTCTATTTGTTAGGTTGAAATCACAAAACAAAATAGCTACACATAAACGTATCCCTGCTCTTGATATACAATCTTAATGAACATCTTTGGTTTTAATGAGAAAAAAAAAATCATACATGGTTGGGGTTAGAACCCAGCACCTCTTGCATGCTAAACGAAAATGCCGCTACCAGTCCATCTGATATCAACTTCGGATTCTCGTATTTATTAACTAATATACATACTCTCGGGACTAATGGCACATACACATTCCTGTCCACCCACTTTTTAAAACAAAGTTACGCCACTGCAAACAGCATCCCCAGCTTCACTTATTACTAACCAGATTGACTTTATTTATGTTAGACATCAACAAAGGTTGTTATTGAGAATTAACAGAGGTTTAACTCTAATGTGTTTCTTTTGAAGTCACCATAATGGTGAATAGTTGTTCCATTAGTTGGGCTCTTAACTCTTATTGTACATTTGTTTTTTCTGGCTGCTGTGACAGTGTGTTTGTTAAACACATTTGCAGTAATAAGAAAAAGCTGAAGCAAAATGACATCAGGGATGATGTCTGTGATTGTTTTGTGGGCATTTGAAATGGAGTGATGTCATTGAATCTAACAATTGTGTTGTGTATTGATGCAGTTACATTATAAACCCTGCGTTCCCTTTCGATATTCAATCGTACTGCGTATGGGGGAAAAGTCTCCCTTTTTCCCCGTTACTGAAGCCTTTTTCAATAACGCAGTGTAACTGCACGTCATTGGTTCACTCATAGACAAGTTGTTGAACCAATGGCGGCGCGGCTCAGCTGCGCGGCCTATGGGAGAGAGCGCGCGCGAACATTCCGCAAAAGGGGCGGGGTAATGTGCATATAAGCGAGCGTTTCGCAATAGGCCATCAGTCCTTTCTCCTTCAGCGACGACGGAAATTTCTTCGCTGATCCTTGCAGAAGCCTGCCGTTCCGCGCTCGGCATTTTTCAATGCCAGCGGGACACGCTTGCCGGCGGCTCATACCCGCACTGTAGAGTTGGGAGTTAGTGTCTCTGCGCTCGCGGGCCGCCTTCTTCTCAGAGAGCGACCCCCCGTTCGCGCCCTCCTGTCTCCGCGCCTGCAGGAAAAGACGCGGGGCAAAACGGTTCAGCGCCATGGAGGTGGGCGAGCACACGTCGGCCAGCACCGCGTGCCTCGCCCCCTCCCAACAGAGAACATCTGCCATCCGGCGCCGTTTCAAGAGCATTTCCCGCGGCTCAACGCTGCTTTAGCGGTTCTAACCACTCTAAAAGAGCTACAATCGCCGTTTTCATGGCGGCGGCGTTGCCTCAATGCCGCGCCACAGTCGTGGCACATGCAGAGCCTCGCTCCGCGAATCTTCGCTCCCTAGCAGCTGTTCATCGTGCCGCCCTCGTGCCGCCTCCAGCATCTGAGAGCATTCAGCTTATCCCTGCCGTCTGCGTCAGATGAGTACAGAGTATTTTTCTACCTTCTCGCTGGCGTTTGCTTCAAACGCCGTCTCTCGGGACGCGTCATTTGCCGGGTCCTCCCCCGCAAACCGCGTTCGTTAAGGATGCGTGCTCTCACTCGGGAGCGCGAGAGCAAGCTCTCACTCTCAGCTGAATTTGACGTGATGTTCTCCCCTGATTTAGGCGAGACTCATGATACATTTTCTATCTGAGTGTATTTCTCCTTATCTCAATGTGCGTCGCTCGCCGGTCCCTCCCCCGCGAGCCGCGTTAGTTCAAAATATGACATGACTTCTTCCCAGCTGAGTGAGAAACATGTTATATGCATATTTAATTGAGTATATTCTGCTTCTCCGCGTTGTTTGCCGGTTCTGCCCGCGAGCCGCGTTTATTATGAAATATAACATATTGCTCTCCCTCCTCTTGAGTGACACCCATGTTATATTCATTCAGTTTATACAGCAGATTTTTGCAGAAGTTATCTGAATCTCTCAGCTGAATTTGACATGTTGCTCTCCCCTGACTTAGGCGAGACTCATAATACATTTTCTATCTGTTTGAGTGTATTTTTCCTTCTCAATGCGCGTTGCTCGCCGGTTCCGCGTCGACTGAGAAATATGACGTGACATTCTCCCCCGACTCGGGCGAGAAGCACGTTTTTATACTCTATTAATGGAGCTGATTCTACTGTTTGTGCCGAGTTTCTCTAAACGTTGCTTGCCGGTTCTGCCCCGCAAGCCGCATTCATTGAGAAATGTAACATGTCACTCTCCCCCTGTCGGGTGAGACATATGTTATATATATATATATATTTGTTATTACAGTGTTTTTCTGCCGTTTTTGCTGAATTTCTCAGCGCGGTGCTTGCCGGTTCTGCCCTGCAAACCGCGTTCTTTGAGAAATATAACGACACTCACCCATCTCAGGCGAGAACTGTTTTATATATTCAGCATATCAGTCGATGTAGCATATTTATTCAGTCTCTCTGTGTGTCGCTTGCTGGACCTGCCCCTGCAAGCCACGTTCATGAGGACGTATGCGCTCACTGAAAGTGAGCTTAATGCTCACTCGTGCTCGGTGGAACTAACATGTTCAAGAGCAAATTTCCTCTTCCACCCACCTCGGTGTTCGATCCCCTTCTAAGCGGGCCGTCATCTGATATTCTCCCTCTCGCCACCCGGGCCGAGGCTTTTAAAGCCATCCCCGGCGTGTCGGACTGGATTCTGAAGGTCACAAGCCAGGGCTACTCGCTCCAATTTGCCAAAAGACCTCCACGGTTTGGCGGGGTCATTCAGACTTCGGTGCAAGCGGACGACGCACATGTTCTCCGAACCGAGGTTTTAACTCTGTTGAGAAAAGGGGCTATAGAAATAGTCCCCTTCCCAGAAAGCGAGTCGGGCTTCTACAGCCGTTACTTCTTGGTGCCGAAGAAAGACAGCGGTCTCAGACCCATTCTGGACCTCAGGTTACTGAACCTTTCCCTCATGAAGTGAAAGTTCAAAGTCCTGACGCTGAAGCAGATCCTCGCGCAGATTTTTGCCACGAGGACTGGTTCTGTTCACTGGATCTGAAGGACGCTTACTTTCACATCCAGATAGGCCCCCATCACAGGCGATTCTTGAGATTCGCGTTCGAAGGTGTGGCTTACCAATACGGTCCTCCCCTTCGGGCTCTCCCTGGCTCCTCGCACTTTACGAAGTGCATGAACGCAGCTCTTTCCCCTCTGAGACAGATGGGAATACGCGTTTTAAACTACCTCGACGACTGGTTTATTCTAGCCAGCTCGTGCACAGAACTAGAGCACCACAGATCCGTGCTTCTCAGCCACTTACAGTGCCTGGGTTTCAGGGTCAACCCAGCCAAGAGCTCACTGCTTCCCACTCAACGTATCTTGTTCCTGGGCGCAGTTTTCGACTCTGTCTGTATGACGGCAGTAATCTCGCCAGTGCGCGCTCTGGCCATTTAGCAGCTCGCGGCCTCCGTCAAGAACAAAGCCTACCTCCCTCTGAAGCTGTTCCAGAGGTTGCTAGGGCTCATGGCTTCCGCCTCCCCAGTTCTCCAGCTTGGCCTACTTCGCATGCGGCCTCTGCAGTACTGGTTGAAGGTTCGGGTACCTCCCTACGCTTGGTGTCACGGTCGCCTGCGCCTCAAGGTCAATCAGGCCTGTCTGGCAGCCCTGAAACCCTGGATGAACCCCACTTGGTTCACACTTGGAGTACCCCTTCAGACGGTATCATGAAGAACGGTACTTTCGACAGACGCGTCCAACTCTGGTTGGGGCGCTCTGTGCGAGGGCAGTCCGGTCTTCGGCTCGTGGACACACAAGGAAAACCACCTACATATCAACTGCCTCGAAATGCTGGCAGTGGCATGAGCCCTCCATGCCTTCCGGGCTTATCTGACGGATCGCCACGTCTTAGTCCAGTCGGACAGTATGACAGTGGTCTCCTATATAAATTGCCAGGGGGGTCCTTCGTCCAGCCGCTTATGCGCTCTGGCGAAACGCCTTCTGGAATGGGCATCCCCAAGGGTTCGGTCGCTCAGAGCGGCTCATATACCCGGGGAAGAACAATCTGGGAGCAGATATGCCTCGGAGCTGTTCCGGCTTTCCACAAAAGCCCCATGGCCAATCCCCCTGAGACGGGACCTCCTCTCTCAGGCGAACAGAACAATCTGGCACCTGCAGCCGGAGCTTTGGGCTCTACATCTGTGGATCCTCAACGGGAACCACCTGACCTTCCGAGGGAAGTGCTAGATACCATTTCACAGGCGAGAGCCCCGTCTACAAGACACCTCTATGTCCAGAAATGGTCAGTCTTTGTTAGCTGGTGTTCCACACGCAACATAGACCCGGAAGAATGTGATGTTTCTTCCATTCTAACCTTCCTCCAGGAGCGTTTGGAGTTGGGGCGAGCCCCCTCTACGCTTAAGGTCTACGTAGCAGCCATAATGCAGCGTTTCACTTGACCCATCACTGGACAATCAGTGGAGCGGAACGATTTAGTCATTAAGTTCCTGAGGGGCTCTAGGCGATTGCATTCTCCTCGTCCCCTCACTGTTCCCCCCTGGGACCTCTCCGTGGTCCTCAGAGCTCTTAAAGGTCCTCCTTTTGAGCCACTGCGTCTAGCGGGCCTCAGACCCTTAACGCTCAAAACCGCCTTACTACTTGCTTTGGCATCAGTAAAGCGGGTCGGCGATCTGCAGGCACTCTCGGTGAGCCCTGCATGCCTTGAGTTCGGTCCAAACGACTCCATGGTCGTTCTGAAACCAAAGATTGGCTACGTTCCCAAAGTGCTCTCAACTCCGTTCAGAGCACAAGTGATTTCACTCTCAGTGCTTCCCCGTTCATCGGATGAGCCAGAGCTGGAATCTTTATGCCCCCTTAGGGCTTTACACGTCTACATCGAGCGATCACAGCCTTTCCGGCAGTCTGATCAGCTATTCGTTTGTTTTGGTGGCCGCACCAAAGGGTCCCCGGTCTCAAAACAACGTCTATCACGATGGATTGTTGACGCTATAGCTCTTTCATACTCCTCTGTGGGCGCTACTTGCCTTCGGAGTTAGGGCCCATTCCACTAGAGGCATGGCTTCATCATGGGCCTGGTCCAGTGGAGTCTCAATCAAAGACATTTGTGAAGCGGCCGGCTGGTCTTCGCCGTCCACTTTTGTCAGATTCTACCAGTTGGACGTTCCGACCTTACATGCTCGGGTCCTTTCAGTGTAATTTCGCGGCCCTCAAGGTGTTCCGCTTTTTGCACAAACCCAGGAGTTCTCTCCTTCGTAGTGTAACAGGGTAATGGCGGCTTCGGCCTTCACTTGTCCTTGGTCCTCCCTTATGGCGTCCGGTCAAGTTCTGTCGTTCCCCAGCCGTGGCACGGCGCGGTTGAATTCGTTCCCCCATACGCAGTACGAGTGAAATATCGAAAGGGAACGTACTCGGTTACTAACGTAACCTCGGTTCCCTGAGATATGGAACGAGTACTGCGTTACTTGCCGTGCCACAAGGCTGCAGCTTAGGTCGTCGCTTCAGTCGATATGGCCTGATGGCCTATGGCGAAACGCTCGCTTATATAGCACATTACCCCGCCCCTTTTGGCGGGAATGTTCGCGCGCTCTCTCCCATAGGCCGCGCAGCTGAGCCGCGCCGCCATTGGTTCAACAACTTGTCTATGAGTGAACCAATGACGGTGCAGTTACACTGCGTTATTGAAAAGGCTTCAGTAGCGGGGAAAAAGGGAGACTTTTCCCCCATACGCAGTACTCGTTCCATATCTCAGGGAACCGAGGTTACGTTAGTAACCGAGTACGTTACTTCAGCATGAGTTCTTTTAAATTAAAAAATCCCGTAAAAAACGGTAATTTTCTGGCAGCAGCGGCGCCATCTCTGTAGCAATTCACTGCCTCCGGCTCGAAGGACCATGAAAAATCTTGTGATTCTTTATCTAATTGCTAGTCCAGGTTTGGTTGAAGGCTACAGTTTGTCCGGTCAGAACAAGGATGTCTCACTCAGATTATAATCCAAATCTTGGTTTTATTACATGTGCAAAGATGTGTGGTTCTGTGAATACAAAATACAAATATAAATATGGATATAAACATATATAAAACAAACACAATATTAATAAAGCTTACTTAATAAAATACTGATCAATAATGGAAAAAAATATAACACTATTACAATATCTATTATGAAATACTTGAATAAATGGAGTGCGTGTTCAATACAATGCAAACGTACTCGGTTACTAACGTAACCTCAGTTCCCTGAGATACGGAACAAGTACTGCGTATGGGGAAAAGTCTCCCTTTTTCCCCGTTACTGAAGCCTTTTTCAATAACGCAGTGTAACTGCACGTCATTGATTCACTCATAGACAAGTTGTTGAACCAATGACGGCGCGGCATAGCTGCGCGGCCTATGGCGAGAAAGCGTGCAAACTTTCCCGCCGAAATGGGTGGGGTTAAGGGCTATATAAGCAGGCGTTTCGCCATAGGATTTCAGGCCAATCGACTGAAGCGACGACACTGAAGCCGCAGCCTTGTGGCACGGCAAGTAATGCAGTACTCGTTCCGTATCTCAGGGAACCGAGGTTACGTTAGTAACCGAGTACGTTCCCTTTTGATACTTCACTCGTACTGCGTATGGGGAACGAATTCAACCGTGCCGTGCCACGGCAGGGAACGACATAACTTGTTTTGGACACCGACCAAGAGAGCAAGTAAGAAGGCCAAAGCCGCCGTTAACCCCTGTTACACTACAAAAGGAGATGACTCCTGAATTGGCGTGAGGCGGGGCTCGAAGAGGCCGCCTGGTTACACCGAGAGGACCCGAGCTTGTAAGGTCGGAACGTCCAGATGATAGAACCTGACAAAAGTGGACGGCGAGGGACCAGCCGGCCGCCTCACAGATGTCTTTAATGGAAACTCCATTAGACCAGGCCCAGGAGGAAGCCATTCCTCTAGTGGAATGGGCCCTAACTCCTATGGGGCATTCAACGCCCAAGGAGGAGTAAGAGAGATTAATAGCGTCGACTATCCAATGCGAGAGACGTTGCTTTGAGACCGAAGACCCTTTGGTGCAGCCACCAAAACAAACAAAGAGCTGATCTGACTGCCTGAAGGGCTGTGATCGCTCTACATAGGTCCTCAATGCCCTGACAGGGCAGAGTAACTCCAGCTCCTGTTCGTCCGCAGAGGGAGGAAGAGCAGAAAGCGAGATGACCTGAGCTCTAAACGGAGTAGAGAGCACCTTGGGAACGTAGCCATGCCTGGGTTTCAGTACGACCTTAGAGTCATTAGGCCCAAATTCGAGGCACGCAGGGCTCACAGAGAGGGCCTGCAAGTCGCCAACACGCTTGACCGAGGCTAGTGCAAGTAGCAGAGCGGTTTTCAGCGTTAGAGGCCTGAGGTCAGCTGAACTCAGTGGCTCAAAGGGGTTTCCTTTAAGAGCCCTGAGGACCAGTGAAAGATCCCAAGTGGGAACAGTGAGGGGACGAGGAGGATTTAATCGCCTAGAACCCCTTAAGAAACGCACCACAAGGCTGTTTCGACCCACTGACTGGCCAGCAATAGGAGCATGAAACGCCGCGATGGCTGCTACGTATACTTTGAGCGTTGAAGGGGCGCGCCCCAGATCTAAATGCTCTTGGAGGAAAGACAGTATCGGGGATACGTCACACTCCACGGGGTCTATGTTGCGTGTAGAACACCAATCAACAAAGACTGACCATTTCTGGGCGTAGAGGCGTCTCTTGGACGGGGCTCTCGCCTGAGATATGGTATCTAGTACGTCCCTGGGGAGGTCAGCCGGCTCCCATCGAGGGACCAGAGGTGTAGAGCCCAGAGCTCTGGCTGTGGGTGCCAGATTGTTCTGTTTGCCTGAGAGAGGAGATCCCGTCTCAGCGGGCCCACTAGAAGGACTCTGTGTCTGTCTTCCCTGACTCGCCTGATGACCTGCGGGATCAGTGCGATCGGGGGAAATGCGTAAAGTAGTGTGCTGGGCCAGGTGTGGGCCAGCGCATCGACTTCCTTTGAAAAATATGTTGGGCAGTGAGAGTTGTCTTCTGAGGCGAAGAGGTCCACTTCTGCCTTCCCGAAGAACTCCCAAATCTTGAGAACCGTCTGGGGATGGAGCATCCACTCGTCTGAGGGGACGTTGCTCCGTGATAGCATATCTGCACCCAGATTGGTCTTGCCAGGTATGTGAGTCGCCCTGAGCGACTGAAGCCTTGGCAGTGCCCACTCCAGAAGACGTTTCGCCAGAGCGCATAAGCGGCTGGACGAAAGACCGCCCTGGTGATTTATGTACGACACCACAGTCATGCTGTCCGATTGGACTAGGACGTGGCGTCCCGCCAAGTGAACCTGAAACGCCTGAAGGGCTTTCATCACTGCCAACATTTCGAGGCAGTTGATATGGAGATGGCTCTCTTCGTGGGACCACGAGCCGAAGGCCGGTCTGCCCTCGCACAGAGCCCCCCAACCTGAGTTGGATGCGTCTGTCGAGAGCACCGTCCTTCGTGACACCGCCTGTAGGGGTACCCCAAGACTGAACCAAGCAGGGTTCATCCAAGGTTTCAGGGCTGAATTGACCTTGAGACACAAGCGGCCATGCCGCCAGGCATGTGGAGGACCGGAACTTCAGCCAGTACTGCAGAGGCCGCATCCGAAGAAGGCCGAGCTGCAGAACTGGGGAGAGAAGCCATCAGCCCTAAGAGCCTCTGGAAGAGCTTCAGAGGAAGATAGGCTTTGTTCTTGACGGAAGCTGCGAGCTGCTGTATTGCCAGGGAGTGCTCTGGCGAGACCACTGCCGTCATGCGGACTGAGTCGAAAACTGCCCCCAGAAACGAAATGCGTTGGCTGGGGAGCAGCGAGCTCTTGGCTAGGTTGACCCTGAGACCCAGGCATTGAAGATGGCTGAGGAGCACGTATCTGTGGTGTTCCAGCTCGACTCGCGAATGGACCAAAATGAGCCAATCGTCGAGATAATTCAGAACCCGGATTCCCATCTGTCTCAGAGGGGAGCACCACGTTCATGCACTTGGTAAAAGTGCGAGGAGCCAGAGACAGCCCGAAGGGCAGGACCGTATACTGGTATGCCACCCCCTCGAACGTGAATCTCAAGAATCGTCTGTGATGGGGGGCTATCTGGATGTGAAAATATGCATCTTTCAGATCCAGCGAGCAGAACCAGTCCTCGTGACAAATCTGTGCGAGGATCTGCTTCAGCGTCAACATTTTGAACTTCTGTCTCATGAGGGAGCGATTCAAAAGTCTGAGATCTAGGATGGGCCTGAGGCCGCCATCCTTCTTGGGGACCAGAAAGTAACGCTGTAAAAGCCTGACTCGCTCTCTGAAGGGGGAAAATTTCTATAGCTCCTTTCTTCAGTAAAGTCATGACCTCGGCCCGGAGGACGAGAGCATCGTCCGAGTTCACCAAGGTTTGAAGCACCCCGCCGAAGCGAGGGGGTCTTCGTGCAAACTGGAGCGAGTAGCCCTGCGTTATGATCCCTAGGATCCAGCTTGACACGTCGGGGATGGCCTGCCAGGCCTCGGCCCAAGTGAAAAGGGGTTGAATAATGTCGGATGACAGGCCGCCGGGAGGGGGCCATACACCGAGGGAGGTGGAAGAGGAAATTTGCTTTCTCTTAGAGGAAGTAAAATAGTGTTCGCCGTGAAAACGGCGTTTTGTTTGGGCGCAACATGTGTGGGCCCAGCTGCAACACAGAGCATTTCTCCCACGCCCGGAATTAAACGAAGCGGAGGGGAGACTGCACGAGCTTTTGGGGTGGTCCGGTCGCAACGAGACATTCCCCAACCCTCTTCCTTCCTGCTGGATCAGGACGTCTTCGGAGTCACCGGGTCCAGCACAATCTTGGGCCGGGGTCCCTGGCGTCTCGGGAAGGAGTTTGGCGCTTTGCAGGGCGAGGGCGCTGGCGATGCTCCTTAGGCGGCGCTGCTTGAGAGGGGATGGGGCTGGTTTGGTCTGCTGAGCCGGCGCAGTCCTGGGGCGGCTTGAAGCAGAGGCAGAGGAGCGCTTGGGCAGAAAGTGTCTCATGGCCTGAGACGATTCTGCGCCGCTGTGAAGCGCCAAAATCCACCGCTGGCCCAAAAGACCGGAAGGGGAGACCGGGGCGTCCAGAAAGGCCGTCTTATCCAGATCCTTAATTTCCGTTAGGTTGAGCCAAAGATGGCGCTCGAGCACAACCAGGCTGGCCATTGAACGACCGATGGCCTGGGCAGTGGCCTTCGTGGCCCGCAGGGCTAGATCGGTGGCGCTGCGGAGATCCTTGAAGGCAGGTGCGTCAATGCCGGACTCGTCCAATGAGCGGAGGAGTTTGGCCTGGAACACCTGGAAGATTGCCATGGTGTGGAGCGCCGAAGCAGCTTGGCCTGCAGAGATGTAGGCTCTTCCAGCCAGGGTGGAGGTGGTTCTGCAGGGCTTGGAAGGTAGAGCTCTTTTAGTCTTCCATCCCACAGCCGCGGGAGGACAGAGGTGAGCTGCCACCACTTCGTCCAGGGGCGGCAGATGCTCGTAGCCCTTCTCTTCCGCGCCGTCAACAGCAGTGAGGGCAGAACGGTGCGTCGTATGGAGGCAGGCGGAGTACAGAGCGCGCCACGACTTCGTAAGCTCCTCGTGCACCTCAGGAAAAAAATGGAGCAGAACGCTGGCGAGGGGCCTGGCGGCGGCCTGGCAGGAACCACTCATCCAGGCGGCTACGCGATGGCTCCTCCGGTGGGGCCCACTCGAGGTCTAGCTCTTCCACTGCTCTGGATAGGATGCGGAAGAGCTCGGCATCCATACCCTGGCCGTGTTCAATGGGCTCCAGAGGAGGCGGGGGTGCAGGGTCATCCGGCTCGCCAGCCCATCCTTCCACTTCGGAAGCCGCGAGGGACATGGAGTCGTCCGGCTCTTCGTCAGATCCTCCAAACGAGACGAGGTCGCTCGCATCTGCAAGACGGGGGATTGTTCTCTTGTGGGAGAAGGCGAGGCAAGCGGGGGCTGGGCCGGCGTGAGCTCGCGCAACTCCGGGCGCTGGATCGCTCTACCCCGCTGTCTCTTCCTGGCCGGCTCGCGGGAGGAAGGAGATGGGAGGGCACGAGCGGCGAGATCGCCTTCAGGAAGAAGGCGACCCGCGAGCGCAGAGAATCGAGGCTCATGCTCTCGCAGTGCAGGCATGAGGCTCCAGCGAGCGCGCCCTCGGCGTGGGACTTGCCCAGGCACGTGACACACTCGCTGTGTCCGTCGTTGTCGTGCAGAGGGGCTCTGCACGTGCCACAAGAGTGGCGCGGCATTTGAAGCAACGCCGCCACCGTTATAACGGCGATTGGGGGGCTCTTTTAGAGCGGCGAGGGCCGCGGAAGCACTTTTAGAGCGGTAGAACCGCTGAGGAAAATGCTCTTTAGAGCGGCAATAAGCCGCGGGGAAGCTCTCAGAAGGCGCGCCGGATGGCGGCAGGAGACACGCTGAGAAGGCGGCCGGAAGCGGGAAGCGGGGGGCGGGCGTCTTGAGGACGGCGCTCAGGGCGGCAGTCAGCGAGGGCGCCGGCGCTGTCTCCCGACCGGCGAGTACAGCTGGGTCCACTGCAGGAGCCTCTTCGGACGGTGGCGAGAGCTTCTTCTAGGCGGCGAGCTTCCTGGCTTCAGACGGAGATCAGCGAGGAGATGTGTTGTCGTCGAGAAAGGACTGAAATCCTATGGCGAAACGCCTGCTTTTATAGCCCTTAACCCCGCCCATTTCGGCGGGAAAGTTCGCGCGCTTTCTCGCCATAGGCCGCGCAGCTATGCCGCGCCGTCATTGGTTCAACAACTTGTCTATGAGTGAACCAATGACGGTGCAGTTACACTGCGTTATTGAAAAAGGCTTCAGTAACGGGGAAAAAGGGAGACTTTTCCCCATACGCAGTACGAGTGAAGTATCGAAAGGGAACTATGTGTGTGCACTAACACTGGGCATGAGCTGTGCACGTGAACATGGCTGCTGCTGCCCATGCAAACTAAGATGTAAACAAATTAGGAGCACATGCGCACTATCTGAAATGCGACCCTGCATATGCGTTTATAAGTTACAAATATAACTAATACTGACAGCGAATGGCATACATAAATATGGAATGTTAGTAACGTCATAGCAGCAGAACATAATCAAGTAATCAGACAATTTAAACACCTATACAGGCTGAACAGCGTTTATCTTAACATGCGCCGATAATGCTCAGTAATGATTACTTACAGTGTGATGCACACACACGCACAATCAATAAAAACCTCTTCCGATTTGGATTATAACTATTTACTTTAAACTACAACTATATACAATATTCAGCCGATCTCCTTTTCCCATTATCAACCACCTGATCTCTTCTCCGTCACTTCGCGAACTCTGGTGGAAAGCCTTTCTTCATGCTTGCGTGTGTGGAAGTATTTAAACCATGTGTGTTACACCTAACCCTGCGTTAGTTTGTGCCCCGCGCTCCTCTACTCAGTCATGAAACCGTAGGGGAAAGTGGGGTGAGTTGTGCCAGTTTTTACTCAAAGTGACTTTAAAGTGAGGCCATGGCAGTAATGCCTTCAACTTAAGAATGTACATATATTTCAGGATGTGGTGCATGCCTGAGAACAATAACTTTGGATCTGAAATAAATTGTTTCAGAAATATAGCTTTTGGAAAAAAAGTGGTCTCGTGGCACAACTTGCCCCTGGTGCGGGTAAGTTGTGCCTTTGGGGAGAATACGTTGGGGTAAATTGTGCCAGTCATTTCTGAAGTAAAACAGAACATTTTAATGTTTTGAACTGTAATGCTATATGAAAGCAAGACAAATTCAATACAAAATTACTAATTTAAGGTTTATTAGATATTGTCACCCTATTAAACTGTTTGAATAAGTCATATTTTGTAGTTTTTGGGAAAACACAAAAAACTTAAATACACAATATATGATATCTGTGAATCATTTCAGGCAAAAAGGCCTTGGAAATAGATGCAATAGATAGATATAAGTATACACTGTGTTCCAAATTATTATGCAAGTGACATATCAGTAAGATTTCAGTACAATAAACATTCAGATTTTAGTTTTTCTAAGAAAATGTTTGTTTGTTTATCCATGTCTTTTTAGATAACTGGTATCAATCTCAGACAAAATAATTTGCCAGGTTTATGGAAACCCTACTTAAAGATGTTGTTCCACATTATTAAGCAAGTCACAGTTATGGGGAGGAAGAAAGATCTTTCTGAAGATGAAAATACCTGTTTTCAGCTCAACACTGGCTTTTTTATAGCTGCCCTTTTAATACAATTAATTTTTTTTGACAGGAACTTTCATTAATAAGCCTTTATCTGAGCGAGTTCTGCTGTGCTCTAAATCACTCACAAATCTTATGATAATTTGATAATCTCCATTCAGTTTCACACAATATTAGTTGTTTTCATGCCTTTTGAACAACATTGCACCATTTCATGCTTTTCATCTTCAGAAAGTGTTTTATAAGTGCTGGCATGATGGGTTTTGGTCTAAAATCAAGAATGTCACATAGTTTAACTGCTAATGTAAGAGTACAATGTACAATTAAAATTAATAATATGTTGAAAATAATCATAAGTGGGGGTCACTGGCACAACTTAACCCAGGCACAAATCACCCCAGACCAACAAGTTTGAAAAGCTAGCATGATCCAGCAGTTAAGAGCTAACATCATGCTAACTGTATAGACTCATTGTGTAGCCTGCTAAAGCACGAAAACATGTGTGAAATGTTTTCAAACTTGTCTATAATTATTCAGACACTACAATCAAAAAACCTTGATCATAGAAATTTTACTTTGAAGGGAACTAAACAGTTTTTTGAGCTAAAATGTGCTTTCCTCTCATGCCATGTGTCTCTCTTCTTTCGAGGATGAGTATAATGGATGGCTTTTCAAAATGATGTGGTCACATGACCAATTTCTTCTATGGTTTTCCAGAAACAATGGGTGGAACTACTTCCCCCCTGGCACAAATCACCCCACTCTCCCCTATATTGAAAGTGACAGCATATCTAAACACTTTGACACAAATACAAACGGAAATACATTCAGAAATGTTCTTTAAAAACCGTGCTTGCAAAGATTCTGTTTGACCCTCTTCATCATTACAGCTATCTGGATCTGATTCGGGCTCAATTTGATACAGCAATATAAACACTACTATTCATATTTTCACAGAACCACAGGCAACAATTAAAGGTAAGGGGCGTGGTGTTTCCGGACGCTTCAGCGAATCACAATACACTGGGCCAGCTAATCAATCTGAGCCCATTGCTATTTCGGAGGGAGTGGTATCAAAGAAGCAAGAAGTCAAAATGGCTGTTCAAATGACAATGGAAAGAGCAGTGTAGAATAAACGAAAAATGTGGCTTTTTTTAAATAACGAAGCATTAAGACATGTTAAACTGTGCCCCATAAACACAATCAAGCCTAGAAAAAATCCAGTGAACCTCCCCTTTAAATACTGAATGTTTTTCAGTTGGTTCTACTGACTTGCATTCAGGGCACAACAGGGCTGAAAACATTCAGCGGTCAAAAGTTTTTTTTTCTTGCAAAAAAAGGAACCATAAAAAAGCAACCACCACAACACTTCCCTTACATCTGTTTGTCGTGATGTGAAATCATGTGCAATGACAAAAGGATGCTTGAGAACATTTGATCTAACATGCAATACATTTTTTTTAATTTTGAATACAGATTTATGTTGTTGATTATCACATACAACAAGCAAAATTTTATTACAGAAAAACAAAAAGGAACATTTCCTGCTCTTATACCACTGAAAACACAGGATATTTTCACTGATATACATATACAGGAGATCTTATAAAATATTGGAGAGCTTATAATTAAAAAAAAAAAATCACTGCTTGCTTAGGTGGTTATTTTTAATAGGTCTGTACTGTAATATTGTTTAGCATAATATCTTGATATACTATCAAAAGATTAGGAGTGCACTCCAGACCCATTATATATATATATATATATATATATATATAGTAAATTAAACTACTAATTTGATTTCATCAAATACATCATATGTCTCAAACCATCTTCTTCTGCAGTTTTAACGGTGTGAACATTTTAACTGACTTGTCACTATAGCATATTTGCATGTTGCATATGTTGTATATCACTATTGCCACAAGTGTGATAAAGATCCGGTCCCTCTAGCTGCCTTTTAATTATTTTTAATCTCAGTCTTACCACATCCTTTCACAAATGATGTTACACTTAATGAATGGAAAAAAGGTTGCTGTATATGATCCTTGCATATAATAATGTTAATAATAATACTATTATTAAATTGAAAAATCTACAATTCTTGCTTTCATACTCCTTGCATTTTTATGTTGAAAACCTAAAATAAGTTATTAAAAAATAAATAAAGAGAAATACAGTGGGCAGGAACGTCATTGCACCTTTCAAAGCAAAGGCCTTACAGTGGATATAGTGTGAGTACTTAATGAATGATAGAAATTTCATTTTTGGGTGAACTAACCCTTAAAAACTCAAGTCTGAGGATTTCAGAAAAAAATGAATGCTGTGGTTCTGTTTAAACAAGTTGTATCATGTCCCACTCCCACACTGTGTAGGTGTAACACAACTGAACTGCACTAATCCTTCAACGGTGTAATGATGGGTCAGTAGACAGTGGATCCATTTGCAGCTTTATTAAATGCAACCGTAAACAGGTAAGGGCAAGACAGTACCGTGAACAGAGACAGGCAAGGGTCAAGGCTGGCGGCAGAGAATCAGAGTCGGGTCACAGGCAGAGATCAAGACAGGCGGCAAACAATCACAGAGTCAGAGAACAGGCGGTAGTCAAGGCAGGCGGCGGAGGTTCAGCAGAGGTAATCAGTCCAGGTAATAACAGAGAATCAATCCACAAAGAAACGCTCAGAAATGATCACTTACAGCAAATCAAGACTTCACGATGGTGTGTGTGTGTGTGGACCTCTTAAATAGTGTGAGTGTGATATGGTGTAGGTGCAGGTGTAATCAGTCCCAGGAATGCGGGCCTATGGGAAATGGAGTCCAGATGGATGTGAGTCAATATTCGGGTGATGGCTCCCTCCGGTGGTCCGGAGGATGCACCGGGGGAGCTGTATTCGTGACAAACGGTGAAACAAGTATATTCAAGTGAAAACATGATAGAATTTATCTTGACCTGGTTTCTCAATAACTTTACATACAGCTGAACGTATGTAACCTAAATCTATGTGTAAACTGAAGTATGTGCGATTTTCTTTCTTATGCAAAACACAAGAATATATTTTAAAGAATGTTTGCATGGACTTCTATTATTTTTAGATCAGGTTAATGATATTTTCTATTGCCTAACCCAGCCTTAAACCTACCCATCACAGAAACATGTGCAGAACACTAGACTTAAATAAAGACATGTTTTGGTTGATTTATAAGCTTTTTAAACACACTTGGCCCTCAGAAATATAGCCAAGCCTGTACATTATAACACACTAATTTTTCAGAAAAACTACTTTTGTGTTCCACAGAAGAAAGAAATTTTGAATGACATGAGGGGTGAATAAAAGATTTTTTTGGGTCAACTATCACTTTTAGAAGGTTGGTTTAAGATGACGTACAATATTCATTCTTTATAGTTTCCTTATTAAACCATCATTTATCATTAGCAAGAAAATTATGAAAGCTGAAGTTTCTGTTTCAAGAAATATCTACTGTTAAACTTTCATTTTCTCATAAAGACCCTCCCCTTTTGATAAGCTATAAAATGAGCACTGAAATAGACGTTATTTCATTCTCCTCCTGATCAAAGATGGATCTGCAAATCTCAGTTTTTCTTCTCTTCATTCTTTTCACTGCAGGTACAAAGACAAAAAAGTGTTTGCAATGTTACTGAGAATGATAACAGATCACTGATGCATCTCTCTTTGTTTCATTACTAAAGGACACTCTCTCAGCTGTTATGAGTGCAATGTTGTGATGGGTTCTTGTGCGGGGCAAACGGTAAAAACATGTCTCAGTGGATCTTCTCATTGTGTGACTTCAACAGCAGTGGTACAATTTGGTAAGTCAATATGATTGAAATTTACTGTTTTGAATCACAGAATCACAGTCACAGAACATTCTACATATATTTCTGATATTTAATTTGTTTTCTCTTAGATTGTTATGATTTTGTATTTTATTTATTTATTTATTTATTTTTTTGCCATATTTATAAATACATTTTCCATCAAAATATTGTGCAGTGTAATTGGTCTTTCCTGTATCATTCATGTTTTTTAGGTGACATTAGATCAAAAGTGACGATGAAAGATTGTGTTCCTGCCTGTCAAAGTGTGTCCATGAACTTAGGCATTTTTAAGACAACTGTTTCCTGCTGTGACACGGACGAGTGTAACCTCCAAGATGCAGGTATTGTACTGACCATGAGCAACTGACTATCTTCTTTAAAGTCAACACTCATTCCAGAGGACATTCAATCAGGAAATAAAACGCAGGGTGTGGCTTTCTGTTGTGAACTGATTGAATGGAGCAGCTAAAGGAGTGTTGTTTGACAGAAAAAAAAAAAAAAAAAAAAAAAATATATATATATATATATATATATACTTGTTTTCCCTCTGTATAGATCCCAGCAGTAAGGTCCCCAATGGAAACAAGTGTTTCTCCTGTGATGGACAGAGCTGCTCAAATATAGTGACCTGTGCAGGGATTGAAGACCGCTGCGTTAAAGCAACAGGTGAGAATCTGGAAAAGGTAGAAGAAGATTAAAGTCATGATCTTTTAAACTCTCTTAGGTTTAATCATTTGACACAGATCACATATACCAATGTCCAGCTTAGACTGAATCAACCTTTGTTTTCTTTCTTTTGATCAGGGGCTTTTGGAGGCCAGGCAATTGTTGTTAAAGGCTGTGTGTCTAAATCACTTTGTGAGGCCACAACATCAGTTCATAACGTTCATAATGTTCAGGACATCTCATGTTGTGATGGGAACCTGTGTAACGGTGCTCAGAGTGTCTCCCAGAGCTTCCTGTTCCTCTGCTGTTCTCTGCTCTCCTACTTCCTGCTGCACTGAATCCAGCAGCTCTTCATCCTACAATCAGACACACTGTACTGAATATAGAGCTTGTATTTTCTCTGTACTGTATTTTTGGTGTTCTGATGTGATTTTTTTCCCTGTAAAATTCTGATGTGACATTTTATTAAAAATAAAATACTACATCACCTTGTCATATTTAATAAAGCTGGTCATGCTGTAAAAAGCCTGAAAACCATACTGCAATAATAAAATTGTTATATACTGTATATAAATACAAATATAAATAAATTATATATATCACTCTAAAAACAAAGTGCTATATAGCACTAAAATGTTTCTTGGCTCGTAATCATATAAGGGGGACCACTTTTGGTGCTATGTGGAACCCATATCACATTTTATTTCTTCAACAAAAATGGTGCAAAACAGCACCAACAGTGGTTCTTTGGCTCATAAAGAACCTTTAAAGGTGCTTAACAGGTTATTTGTACGGCAGTGGTATAGCACCTTAACCACCCCAAAGAACCACTGAAGAACCACTGAAGAACCATACAGGGGCTTAACCGGTTCTGTATACAGTAGCGGTGGTATACAGCACCTCAGTCATCCCTATACAGCACTTAAAGTGGTTCCCCTATATGATTACGAGTCAAAGAACCACTTTTAGTAATAAAAAAACCTATATATATCAAATGTAAAACAACATCTTCACTGTACAAAATAAAGATTAATCATTATTAAAGTTACAAAAGTTATTCAGTCAAGAGCAGTGAGTGATTTCCTTGCCTTTTGTTGTTTAATTGCAGACAGCAAGAATATTACGCTGCTGCCACTTTAAGACATAATGCACAGATCCGGTACACTGTTGTCTTTCTGGACTGTTTACGTTTACTTAAGACATAACCGACTATGTTTGCTATAGGATGTTCAACAAGATGGGCATGTTGACATAATTTTTGTGTGAATTTGTCCATTTAAGCCCAAGACTTGATTGTTAAAATTGGCAAAGCTTAGATGAGTTTAGTTTAAACTATAGCAACGTGTGCTGTGCTTGTGCACTATAAACACCCGGGTGATGACAGCGTAAATAACATATTACAGCATATGTAGCACTGTATGCCATTACATTCATACAGGAGTACAGTGAGAGGAACCTGGTTCCCACAGTGAAGTTCGGTGGCCATACTTATACAGGGATGAATGAGTGCTGAAGGTGTGGGAGAGTTGTGCTTTATCAATGACTTTATTAATTCACACACCATTGTGTGATGTAATAAAACAGAAGATGCTACCCTCTCTTCATTCCCTGCTTTGTTGGGCAATTTTTCAACATGACAATGATTATATACATTCTCCTAAAGTTAAAAACCTTCAGTTGACAAGTATTGCATCTTTGGGGGGTTTTTTTGAGACAAGTTGAGCAACACGACCCATCAAAGATGAGGGCATTCAAGAAGGTCATCATTCCAGGAGATAAACAAATAGATGTGGCAATTTGCCATTACCTTGTAGTCAAGTCAAGTCAAGTCAAATTTATTTATATAGCGGTAAAATATCAAATTTACGGTAAAATACCGGCAGCTGTGGTTGCCAGGAATATACCGTGAAAAAAATGTGGAATCTGTAAAAGACAATACGGTATACTGGTTTTGTAACCCTAAATTTTACAGTAGACAACGTTTTTTTTTTTACCAAAATCATGGTAGAAAAAACCAAATATATTTGTCAATTATACAGTAATTTTATGTAAAAAAAATGCAACTTTACATAGCTTTTTACGGATATTTGCAGTAAAAAAAGTTATAATATAATAATATATACAGTAATTTGTTGTTAATTTAACAGTAATACACTGTAAAAAAAATCCCAGTAAAATTTACGGTAAAAAAACGGCAGCTGTGGTTGCCAGAACTTTACCGTAAAAAAATACAGTAGCAACATTAAAAAAAAAAACTGTTAAATTTACGGTAAAATAAGGTATTTCACTAACTGATATAATGTTAATTTACCAACCTAATGAAGTACTAATATCTGTTTTGTACCTTTATAATACACTGACAGTCACCAAACACAGTGGTGATGAGAGTCACATGATGAATCAAAGTTCATCACAAGCAGCTTTTCCACAAGCTGAGGAGGACAATACTAATATATAAGGTGCACACAGTGTCATTCACACACACACACTAAACACCATCATGGTAACATGCAAGACATTTTAAAAATGCAATAAACATTAATTTAACAACATTAGATGTAACATAAAACCCTAATGTACATAACTGATTAGAAAAAAATGAGAAAAACTAAGAAGAAACAGAGTTCTTTCAACGAAAATATATCAAATGTGAAGTGTCACGCAGGGAATTGTGGGAATGTTAATTTATGGTTTTTCACTGTAATATTTGCAATGAATTGTTATTTTTCACTTCCAAAAACTGTGAATTTAATGGTATTTTACCATAAAATTACATTAAATGTACCATTAGATTTATCACAGTTATTCACCGTATATAGTAAACTTTCTGTAAACCAATTAATAGTTTTTCACCGCAGCATTTTTACAGTCTTTTACTGTTAAAATCACGGTCATTTTTTAATAGACCCTATTATGGTAAATAACTGTAAAAATAACAGAAATATGTTAAACCTTATTAAAACCTTTGACAGTAAAAAACACAGTGAAATTGTATAACAAATTACAGCATTTTATTTTGACCAGATACATTTTACGGTAAATTCCTGCACTGTAAAAAAAAGTCAGTAAAATATACAGCAAAACACCGTCAAATTCCAACGGTAATGGAGCGTAAAACCAAAAACTTCCTTTTACTGTATTAAATAGATTGAATAACCGTTAATTGTGAGACTGGATAAAACTTTGTTTTTTACTGTAATAAAATGTTGAAATTATAAATATTTTCTGTGAAAACAAATAAATATGCATACATTTTACAATTAAATATTGTAATGTTGAAAATGTCTAAAAACCTTAGATTTTATGGTATTATTTGAGTAAAACTACATCTTTTGGTGTTGTGTAAAAAAAAACTGTCAAATTTACGGTAAAATACCGGCAGCTGTGGTTGCCAGGAATATACCGTGAAAAAAATGTGGAATCTGTAAAAGACAATACGGTATACTGGTTTTGTAACCCTAAATTTTACAGTAGACGACATATTTTTTTACCGAAATCATGGTAGAAAAAAACAAATATATTTGTCAATTATACAGGTCCACTATTTGGACGTCCAACCATGACCCAACTTGGACGTCATCTTGACGTTCAACATTTGACCTTTGAACGGGTAATTTTTTTGGACGTCATTTGGACGTCAATAACAGATGCAGGAAATTGACATGATTAATATGTAATATTGGTTTTATAGGGCCTATCAACATGATTAATACACGAAGAGCTCAGATGCAAAAGCCTCTAAGTGCCATCTGAAATTTTCTTCTAGAATTATCATTTTTATCAAGCTTGTATATTTAAGTTCAATAATTTCACTTAAATGGCAATGCAAATTACCTATTAATTGTCATTTAAGTGAAAGCACAGCAAAATCCCCAGTGTTAAATTAACACCCAAAGTGAACATATGAGTCCATTTTACCAGGTTTTAAAAAGTAAGACTGAAGCAGTGTTAAAGTTAATGAGATAATTGATTGATGATTGAGTGATGATTGACAATTAGTGGAGACACCTGATGATAATAAGCAGAATCACTGAAGAAACAACAAGAGAAAAAAGAGAGACGCAACATCTACAACTGACTTCCAGCCATTAAACATTATTACACTTATTATTAACCAGTTTGATTTGATTTCTGTCACACATCAACAAAAGTTCTTACTGAGAATGAACAGATGTTTAGATGTTAATGTTTGAATAAAAGTTTAGTTTGAAGTCACCATGATGGTGAAAAGCATTTCTTTTAGCTGGGCTCTTGACTCTATTAACATTAATTTATCTCTGGCTGCTCCAACTTTGTGTTTGTGAAGCACGTTTGTTATGGCCAGAGAAACTATGATCTGGGCTGTGTTTCCCAATAGTGATGTGAACCAAAGGTTACCAGTTTTTAGGTTTACAATGCTTTGGGAATCACAGTCATGATGGTTTTGTTTGTGACATTCTCTTTGTGAAATGGTTAGATTCATTGGTGACATCCAGTATTGTCAGTCATATAGATGTTATATTATTTCTTTCTAGTAAATCTGTTACCACTTAAAATCTAGAAGAGCTTTTATAATCTGAAGAACAGAAAAAAAACAAAAAAAAAAAACACAGACATCAAGAATCAGCATATGACCCTCAACAATGGTGACAATCAAACAAAGTGCTTCATGTTGCAGTGCATGATGGGAGCCACCAATCAAAACTCATCCATGGCTCCCATCATGCATTGCTGCATGAATAAATTATGCAGCTGAATTGTCCTGTAATTTTCGTAGATTGTTCATGTTTGCTTTATTTTTCTGTTGTTTTGTTGTGACAGTAGCTTGTTTTGTGATGTTCAGAGTTGATCTGTTTGTCAGTATTTTGTATTTATTTATCGTCACCGTTCTTGAGAATCATATGCTGACTCTTGATGTCTGTGTGTGTGTTTTTCTTCTTGAGTCTTCAGATTATAAAAGCTCTTCTGAATTTCAAGTGGTAACACATTTACTGAAAAGAAATAATATAACATCTATTTCACCGTCAATACTGGATGTCACCAATGAATCTGACCATTTCACAAAGAGAATGTCAGCATCTAAACAAAACCATTACGACTGTGATTCCCAAAGCATTGTAAACCTAAATTGATCAACTTTAGCTCACATCACTATTGGGAAACACGCCCAGATCATGGTTTTTCTGACCATAACAAATGTGCTCTACAAACACAAAGTTGGAGCAGCCAGAGATAAATTAATGTTAAAAAAGAGTCAAGAGCACAACTAAAGGAAATGCTTTTCACCATCATGGTGACTTCAAACTAAACTTTCATTCAAACATTAACATCTAAACATCTGTTCATTCTCAGTAAGAGCTTTTGTTGATGTGTGACAGAAATCAAATCAAACTGGTTAATAATAAGTGTAATAATGTTTAATGGCTGGAAGTCAGTTGTAGTTGTTGTGTCTCTCTCTTTTTCTCTTGTTGTTTCTTCAGTGATTCTGCTTATTAACATCAGGTGTCTCCACTAATTGTCAATCATCACTCAATCATCAATCAATTATCTCATTAACTTTAACACTGCTTCAGTCTTACTTTTTAACACCTGGTAAAATGGACTCATATGTTCACTTTGGGTGTTAATTTAACACTGGGGATTTTGCTGTGTGTATAGTTAAGTACTTTCACTTAAATGACAATTAATAGGTAATTTGCATTGCCATTTAAGTGAAATTATTGAACTTAAATATACAAGCTTAAAAATGATAATTCTAGAAGAAAATTTCAGATGGCACTTAGAGGCTTTTGCATCTGAGCTCTTCATGTATTAATCATGTTGATAGGCCCTATAAAACAAATATTACATATTAATCATGTCAATTTCCTGCATGTTATTGACGTCCAAATGACGTCCAAAAAATTACCCCGTTCAAAGGTCAAATGTTGAACATCAAGATGACGTCCAAGTTGGGTCATGGTTGGACATCCAAATAGTGGACCTGTATAATTGACAAATATTTGTTTTTTTTCTACCATGATTTTGGTAAAAAAATACGTCGTACTGTAAAATTTAGGGTTACAAAACCAGTATACCGTATTGTCTTTTACAGATTCCACATTTTTTCACGGTATATTCCTGGCAACCACAGCTGCCGGTATTTTACCGTAAATTTGACAGTTTTTTTTTTAACTGTGTAGTTTGGATGTCGAATAGATGTTCAGAAATGGTCATGGACCGACGGACCTAATATACATGATCTGCACGTCTATCCGACGTCCAGTGTTTAGTGGATTTTTTAACATCTTGCTTCTGTAAAAATGAATGTTTTTGTTTGCTTAAAAATCTACAGATTTATACCGTGAATTCCAATGTGCACAACCCCAAAAGATGTAGTTTTACTCAAATAATACCATAAAATCTAAGGTTTTTAGACTTTTCAACATTACAATATTTAATTGTAAAATGTATGCATATTTATTTGTTTTCACAGAAAATATTTATAATTTCAACATTTTATTACAGTAAAAACAAAGTTTTATCCAGTCTCACAATTAACGGTTATTCAATCTATTTAATACAGTAAAAGGAAGTTTTTGGTTTTACGCTCCATTACCGTTGGAATTGACGGTGTTTTGCTGTATATTTTACTGACTTTTTTTACAGTGTAATATGTAACATATACAAGATGGTGCTACATTAAGCCAATGTCGGCTGACTCCCAGGGGTGGAAAAAAACCCCTAGGAGAAAAACCCAGCGTGCTAACACTGGGAAAAAAGTCCTAGGAGGGAAAAAACCCCTTGGAAGATATATATAATATATGTAAATGGATATGGAGATCAAAATCTGAATTATACATTTTTATTATAGAGATTAAAAATAGATTATATATAAATATATGTAAGCGGATACGGAGATTAAAAATCTGAATTATAGATGCAGCCAGAACTGGATCTGTAGGCCCATTGTCTCCTGGGCTACGTTGTAGTCAGGTCCAGACACAGGTTCTCCATCTGATCTGGATACGGCCTGGATCCAGCACCCGGCAAACCTCAGGATAAGCAGAGAGACAGATATTAGTGTAGATGCCATTCTTATTCTGATGTACAGGTATATCTAGTGTTATAGGAAATGTTCTCGGTTCCGGCTGACCTAATTATTGCAGCGTAACAATCCTTTAACGGATTTGAAAAAATGTTTATGTATTGATAATGTGTTATGTGTATGCAAGAGCAAAGAGATGTGTTTTTAGTCTAGATTTAAACTGACAGAGTGTGTCTGCTTCCCGAACAATGCTAGGAAGATGTTCCAGAGTTTAGGTGCTAAATAGGAAAAGGATCTGCCGCCTTCAGTTGATTTTGATATTCTGGGTATTATCAACTGGCCTGAATTCTGAGATCGCAATAGACGTGAAGGACTATAATGCACCAAGAGCTCGCTTAGATATTGGGGAGCTAAACCATTTAGAGCTTTATAAGTAAGTAGCAAGATTTTAAAATCTATACGATGTTTAATAGGGAGCCAATGTAATGTTGACAGAACTGGGCTAATATGGTCATACTTTCTGGTTCTAGTAAGAACTCTGGCTGCCGCATTTTGGACCAACTGTAGTCTGTTAAAAGCCGAGCAGAACAACACCCAGTAGAGCGTTACAATAATCTAGTCTTGAGGTCATGAATGCATGAACCAACTGTTCCGCATTTGTCATTGAGAGCATACGTCGTAATTTAGATATATTTTTTAGATGGAAGAAGGCGGTTTTACAGATACTAAACATGACTTTCAAATGAAAGATTGGTATCAAAGAGCACACCCAGGTTCCTAACTGAGGACGAAGATTTAATGGAGCACCCATCAAGTGTTAGAGAGTATTCAAGGTTTTTTCGTGAGGAAGTTTTTGGTCCAAAGATTAGGATATCAGTTTTTTCTAAATTTAATAATAAGAAATTTCTTGTCATCCAGTTTTTATCAGCTATGCATTCTGTTAGTTTTGTGAATTTGTAGGTTTCGTCAGGGCGCGAGAAATATAGAGCTGAGTATCGTCAGCGTAGCAGTGAAAACTAACACCATGCTTCCTAATTATCTCTCCTAAGGGCAGCATGTACAGAGTGAAAGCAACGGTCCTAGTACTGAGCCTTGTGGTACTCCATATTGAACTTGTGATCGATACAACATCTCTTCATTAACTGCTACAGACTGATAACGGTCAGATAAGTATGATTTGAACCATGCCAAAGCAATTCCACTAATGCCAATATAGTTTTCAAGTCTTTTTAAAAGAATGTTGTGATCGATAGTGTCAAAAGCAGCACTGAGATCTAATAACACTAAGAGAGAAATACAGCCACGATCGGATGATAAGAGTAGATCGTTTTGTAACTCTAACGAGAGCAGTCTCAGTACTATGGTATGGTCTAAATCCTGACTGGAAATCCTCACAGATTCCATTTCTTTCTAAAAAGGAGCACAGTTGTGTTGAAACTGCCTTTTCTAGTATCTTTGACAGAAAAGGTAGATTCGAGATTGGCCTGTAATTTACTAAATCTCTCGGATCTAGTTGAGGTTTTTTAATAAGAGGTTTAATAATAGCCTGCTTAAAAGTTTTTGGCACGTATCCTAGTGTTAAAGATGAATTAATTATATCAAGAAGTGGACCTACGACCTCTGGAAGCATTTCTTTCAGTAGTTTAGTCAGCATTGGGTCTAACATACATGTTTGTTGATTTTGATGATTTGATAAGTTTAGATAATTCTTCCTCTCCTATAGCGGCGAATGATTCTAGTTTTACCTCAGGGACACTACAGTGCACTGTCTGAAGCGAAACTGTAGACGGTTGCATGTTTATAATTTTCTCTCTAATATTATCAATCTTGCAAGTAAAGAAGTTCATAAAGTCATTACTGCTGTGCTCTATGGAAACGTCAGCAGTTGAATCTCTGTTTCTAGTTAATTTAGCCACTGTGTCAAATAAATACCTAGGATTATGTTTGTTTTCTATTAAGAGATTCGAAAAATAAGTAGATCTAGCATTTCTTATAGCCGTTCTGTACTCAATCATTTTTTCTTTCCACGAAAGGCGAAAAACTTCTAGTTTTGTTTTCTTCCAACTACGTTCAGCTTTTCTCACAGCTCGTTTTAGAGCCCAAGTGTGCTCATCATACCACGGCGTTGGATTAGTTTCCTTAATCTTCTTTAGACGTAAAGGAGCGACTGCATCTAATGTGCTGGAAAAGAGAGAGCCAATAGTTTCTGTTGCAGCATCGAGTTCTTCTAAGTTGTCAGGTATACTAAGGCGATGAAACTGCTCGGGGAGATTATTTATAAAGCAATCTTTAGTGGTAGAAGTGATGGTTCTACCATATTTATGGCTGGGGTGGTTTTGTAGCCTTGGCTAACTGTATTATACACGAGACTAAATAATGATCTGATATATCATCGCTCTGCTGTAGAATTTCAACAGCATCAATATCAATTCCATGCGACAGTATTAGATCTAGGGTATGATTATGACAATGAGTGGGTCCTGACACGTGTTGTCTAACTCCAATAGAGTTTAAAATATCTGCAAATGCCAATCCAAATGCGTCTTTTTTATTATCTACATGGATATTAAAATCACCAACAACAAGGACTTTATCCGCAGCCAGTACTAACTCTGATAGAAAATCAGCAAATTCTTTGATAAAGTCAGTATGGTGCCCTGGTGGCCTGTATACAGTAGCCAGCACAAATGTCACTTACATAATGTTACATAAAGCACCATCACTTCAAAGGAATTATATTTGAAATTCTTTTGAATGATTCTGAATATATTACTATAAATTACAGCAACACCTCCCCCTTTGCCTTTCTGTCGAGGATTGTGTCGATAGTCATAACCTTGAGGACTAGACTCATTTAAAATAATGTAATCGTCTGGTTTTAGCCAGGTTTCTGTCAAACACAGCAAGTCTAGTTTATTGTCTGTGATAAATTTCATTTACAATAAGTGCTTTTGAAGAAATAGATCTAATATTCAGTAACCCAAGCTTTATCATTTGTTTATCTGATTTATCTGTGATTTTCATTTTTTGAACATCAATTAAATTTTTACCCTTAAAAGGTTTCGGAAGTTTTTTGTATTTACTAGTTCGAGGTATAGACACAGTCTCTATGTGATAATATCTAGGTGAAAGAGTTTCTATGTGCTGTGAATTATCTGAGTTCTGTGACGTGAGGCGGCTAGCAGACGGTCGGTTTAGCCAGTTTGTCTGCGTCCTGATCTGGGCCCTGGTTTGTCATGTTTCAGCTTGTACACTCAAAAACTCAGTACACTCATATTTATGATGAACTTTCACAAATGCACGCATTATAAATGGACAAGTACACGGCATATATGTTGTTTTGTAAGCTTATTGTCAGCGGAATTTGCAAATACTGATGAGAAACAGATCTAGTTGCAGCAGTTTGAAGATTTTATTCATTTATTAATTAAGATTTAATGTTAATAAACAAAACTCAAAACGAAACACACTTGACTGAAAACCTCCAACAGAACATCTGTATAACCTGACAAGAACAGACAAGTGAAGTGAACAAAACAAAGGGCTTAAATACAAAAGCCAAACAAATCATTGAAATAAAAAAACAGGTGCAACAGATAATCAATCCAATGAAAAAACAAGGAAATGAACTGAAAACTAGAAAACAAAAACTAAGCCCACCCAAAACAGACATGAACACAGATTACCCATTACACTTACACAATACAATCCACAAACACACGCAGGTTATTTGTGTTTCTGTTATATGTGTATCTGTAATTTAATCTGTAATTTAATGTCAATTTCCCGTTTTTGGAGGTTAGCACTATTTGATGCTGGTCTACAGCTGCTGGATCAGAAAAGCAACTCTGTTCTGAAAGCTTATGTTCAAATCTAAAACATAAATGAATTTGATGTTACTAAGAACTTTGACATTTACAGTTTGTGGTTAAAGGAATAGTTCAACCAAGATCAGTGAAATCTAATTTCTTGAGACTAATTTTATCATTTTTGCGCTCTAAAAAATGCTGGGTTAAAAACAACCCAAGTTGGGTTGAAAATGGACAAACCCAGTGACTGGATAACCCAGCGGTTAGGTTAAATCTTTGTCCAACGTGCTGGGCAGTTATAGTTAACTATTGTTTAACTATTGTTTAAAAATTACTGCATTGCTTTCTTAAAATAAACCCAAAATATGTTGGAAATTAACATTAATATGTTTAATAAATTAACATTTATGAACATATTATTTATTAATAAGTTTCATGAATGATAATTAAACAAAAAAATTGCTTATTAATGTTCACCTTTTGATTATTATTGTTGCTTCTAGTAATTAAGTGTCTGATTTTTTTTTTTTTTGGGGGGGGGGGGGGGGGGGGGTTTCATTTTAAGCCAGCCATATAGTATTTTTAAACAATAGTTGAGTTAAATAAAACTGCCCAGCACGTTGGTTAAAACAACCCAATCACTGGGATTGTCCATTTTCAACCCAACTTGGGTTGTTTTTAACCCAGCATTTTTTGGAGTGTGATTAATTGTGGACTGCATTTCCCATCATCCTCGCTGGCACCTAACCATGCACACCTGGAACTCATCTAGCCCTCATCACTAGCACTATATAGAGCACACACTCTCTCAGGCATTGTCTGAGCTTGTCTGATGCTACAGATCACTTACCTGCTTTATCGTCCTGACTACCCTAGCTGTTTTACCGCATGACAGCACTAGACTGAGCACAAAAAAAAGTCTCTTTCGAGAGCATCTTAAAATAAATCTATGCTTTCACTTCCTTTAATCCCTCACTATTCTAGCTTATGCTACTCTAAGCAATGTCTGAAACTTGTATTGTGAGCACTTCTCTATTTGCCTCTTCACGATGATTTGCTGCTTGTATTTCTCACCTGTTAATTCGCTTTGGATAAAAGCATCTGTAAAATGAATAAATGTAAATATAAAATAAGATAAATAAGTTAATAATGATAACCCTGTTTATTCAAATTGTGATACATATGAGTAACTTGCTGTCGAGCAGGTAATGAATGGCACAAATCCACAATCTCTATATGATTAATCATTACAGAAACTATTTTAAAAATGCAACATAATTATCCTCCTTAGATGAAACGACTGTGAATCTAGATCAGTACGTCAGTACTTCAGAATCAGTGTTTCTTGTTTATCCTCTCAGATTTAACCTCAGTGGGTTTGAGCAATCACATGGTGGTCTAAACAGTTTTCTATTGTCTGCTCAGTTCTTTTACCTTGCTCAACATTGTTTGCAAAAGATTTACTTGTGGACTCCATTTACTCTGTTTTGTCCAATATATTACATTTAAACAGAATTGTGTGTTGGTTTTGAAAAAGCCTATTATTATTTGCATAAATCAAGATTATTGATAAGCCACTGATTGTTACTATCTACCTCCTTAACTTTTGCCCACATTTCATACAAAATACCATGAAATGTGGAGAACATCAATGCATAAGTTATGAAATCCTAAAAGTGATTTAAAAACTGATTTATTCACTGTTGACTGAGCAGTATTACTCCAAAATATATTGATGTAGATAGATAGGGTAGGAGATAAGAGTTTTTCTTATAAAATTTATTGTATTTATATTATAATTATAATTATAATCTATGAGCGCAACTCATAGCCACAAGGGGGCGCTGCTGGTCCATACAGTCTTTTTCGTGCACTTTTTCTCATGCCTCATGCCCCTACGCCACGGCCGGCCCTGAGTGATGTATATCCTAGTGAAACAGCTTCTGAAACAAGAACAAATGTAGGATGGGACTTGATTTTTTCCATGGGGAATTGAATGGTTGTGGTTTACTATTGATGGATCTCATGTGAGTGACAGTTTGCCCTGCCCTCACAACATTGCCAGGGAGGGGAAGATATTTTGATTAAAGATGTGTGTGTGTGTGTGTGTGTGTGTGTGTGTAATATATATATATATATATATATACACACACACACACCTTTGGGTGAAAACAGAACATAAAAACATATAAAACAATCTATTACTGAACAAACAGGACAGTCAAACAACATGCCAGTAAATGATTGTCCATGACAAATTAATTTAACATTAAAACAAAGAATGCTGGGAAACGTCACTGCTGCCTTGAATTTTCCTGAAAGATTCTCAATTAAGCCAATTTAATGCTACTTCCTGTTTCTGTTTTTATATAGATCTCTGTTTAAAAATATATATATTTTTAAATAATTAAAAATAATGTCAAATCACTGGCCCAGATTCCCTCAAAAGCATCATGTTGAGAAAAAAACATCATCAGAATGATATTTGATAAAAATAAAACATCACTGTGCTTGACATGCACAATAAGTCTAAAAGTTGGCATAAAAAACTTTCCCATGAGCTTTCTTTTAATTACAGACAGCAAGATATGACACGCTCCTCTTGAACATACAAAAATAATGCACAAGTTCCAGTAAAAGGGGTGGCTCATCTTACCCCACCCTCCCTACAGTACATACTTGCATACTAAATTCTGGGTGAGGAACTTTCCTTCCATCCCTAATCCGAAGGGAAGCTGTGGTGTTGCACAGCTGTCAATTTTCGAGAAGTACACGTTTCCATATCCTTTTCATGTTGTTCCCCCAAGTGTTTGCTAACATATGCACTTAATATCCAGATATAGCCTCCCAAATTAACTTGCATCTGATCTGGACTGGATGGACACTTTCTAAAGCATTTTATGACCCTCCCTGCATCCCAATGTGCATACTATCCACCCTATCCGCCCTAAATAGTATTGAATATTACTAGTGTCACATACTATTTAGGATGGATATGCACATTAAGACGCAAGCTTTGTGTTATTTCATTGCTTGAGAACTACAGCAAACTACGGCGACTCAAATAGCTCAAAATACACAGTTTTGAAACCATGATTCGCACTGACTCGCATTTGATTTTCTCATTGCTTTAGCAATGCAGAAATGTTTTCTGAAAACACATGTAATTGCTGATAAAGAAGCAACTCTACAATAGTCAGGGGTCAAGCGCTCAACTAAAGCAACCACCAACCTCCATGATAACCTCAAACGAAACATCTAAACTTCTGTTAATTCTCAGTAAGAGCTTCTGTAGACGTGTGACAGAAATAAAGTCAGTCTGGTTAGTAATAAGTGAAGCTGGTAATGCTGTTTGTGGAGATGTTTAATCAGATCTTCAGAGATTTAATGTCTTTTATCTTCAGTTCATCTAAGGCTGTGGCTGAAGAAAGTTAGTTTGTGTTTTTATTTCTCTTTCTTTCAGTGTTTGTTCAAGGCAGGTGGTTGAATGATTGAAAGAATGTTTCAGGAACATTATACTAACTTTTAAATAACATTCTACTAACATTAAGGAAACTGGACATTTTCTGTTCTTGGAATGTTACAAATCAACGTTCCTACAATGTTGAATTTTAAATCAAAATTAAGTTGAAAAAATGTTTGAGGAACATTATACCTTATAAAAACTTTCTTGTGACGTCAAGAAAACTGGATGTTTTTAATATTCCCAGAACCAACACTGAATTTTTAGAGAATGTTCTTATAACAAAATTCTGTTAGCTGGGTATAAGTTTCCATCATGTCATTTATTGAGTAATGGACTACAATATAATTAATCTACCCAGCACTGACTCATATATACTGTTGTATTAATATGGAATGAGAATTCTGTACAGTGTTTGTATTGCAGAGGTGTCCAATCTGTCCAGCCCAAACACACCTGCCTGGAAGCTTCCAGTAATCCTGAAGACCTTGACTAGCTGGTTCAGGTGTGTTAAATTAGGGTTGGCGCTCATGGGACAATGGCCTTCAGGAGCAGAATTGAACACCCATAGTATATTGCATGTTACAGATGTGTGGTTCTTATTCATAAATAAAAATGGTTTTAGGAAACTCTACAGAAAGAGTAAGTACCTCTATGTTTTAGTGTGTCTGGTCCTTTTGTAATTCATCACATTTAAAGAGCAGACTCAGTGTGATAAATTCTGTCATTATTGTTAACAGACTGACACTGTTAGTAGACATCTTGTACATATTACTTAAAATACTAATTTCCTGATTCCTAATTTCTATTTCCTGAAATACCTACTTTTTTATTTCCTTCTGTTAACCTGTCATTATCTCATGAAGGTCCACCCCCTTTTCTAGGATATAAAATGGGCACTGAAACATTAATTCATCCACCTCCTGGTCAAAGATGGATCTTCAACTCTCAGTTTTTTTTCTGTTCATTCTATTCACTGGAGGTACAAAGACAAATTATGTTTTTTTTTTTATTATTGCATACAAATGCAGATCATTGGATCTCTCTCACTGTCTCTGTTTTATTACTACAGGACACTCTCTCAGCTGTTATGAGTGCATCAGTGTGACGGGTTCTTGTGTGGGACAAACAGTAAAAACATGTCCCAGTGGATATTCTCAGTGCATGAGTTCAACAGTAGTAGCACCAATTGGTAAGTCCAGCAGTGGAGTATATTTAAATGTATTTACAAGATTTATGATTGCAAGCATAGAATTTTATATACAGATATATACTATTTAATTAATTTTTCACTCAAATTTTTATGTAAATAATATAATTTGTAATGAAAAATGTTTAAAATTAGAAAAATGCTCAGTTTTAAGCATTTTCACAAGTGGTCTTAGACTTTTAGCCCGATCATTTTATATGGCAAATTTTGTCTTTTCTTATGTTTTGCCGCTGTGATTAGAAAGACAAACACTTTCTGTGTTAAATAAATTCACCTTGTGCAGTCATTCCTTTATCATTCATGTTTTTAGGAGACAATACTACTGAAGCAAAGGTTAAAGGTTGTGCTCCATCATTTTCCTGTCTATACCCAAGCTTCAGCAGTGCAGACGTCTCTGTTTTCTGCTGTAACACAGACCTTTGTAATGCCAAAGATGCAGGTATTGTACTTTACTGACCAAATGCAAAGAACTATTTTCTATAAAGTCAACACTCATTTTACATCCATAGGACATTCAGTCAGGGGGAAAAATGTAGCAATGATTGAATATAGTGGTTTAAGTGTTGTTGTTTCATAGATGTTTTATTTTGTACAGAGCTTTCTGGAGATTCCAGTTCTAATGATGTCAATGTCCCCAATATCCCTAATTTCCCCAATTTCCCCAACTTCCCCAATTTCCCCAATGTCCCCAACTTCCCCAATGTCCCCAATGTCTCCAATGTCCCGAATGGAAAGAAATGTTACTATTGTTCTGGGAACAGCTGCTCAAACATAATGGACTGTTCAGGGACTGAAGACCGCTGCTTTACAGCAACAGGTAAGAATCTGGAAAAAGAAAATGATTAAAGTCATTATTTTTGTCTCTTCATCATTGGTGGATCTTATTTTTGAGCACTTGATACAGATCACATATACCAATGTCCAGCTTAGACTGACTCAACTTCTGTTCTCTTTCTTTTCATCAGTGGCTTATGGAGGCCAGTCAGTTGTTGCAAAAAGCTGTCTCTCTAAAGCAGTTTGTGATGCCGCAACATCGAATCCTAATGTTGCGAGCGTCTCATGTTGTGAGGGGAATCTGTGTAACGGTGCTCAGAGTGTCTCCCAGAGCTTCCTGTTCCTCTGCTGTTCTCTGCTCTCCTACTTCCTGCTGCACTGAATCCAGCAGCTCTTCATCCTACAATCAGACACACTGTACTGAATATAGAGCTTGTATTTTCTCTGCACTAGATTGACTTCTGAGGTGATAAACTGAAAAATATACAGGGAAATTAATGTATAATGTATTTAAGCTTCATGCTGTAAAAAGTTAAAAAATAAAGTGCAATTTTTTTTTTCTTAAAGAAAAGGTATGAAATCATTATTATGTCCAGAAGAAACAAGATACTGTATGATTAGACCGATAAGGTTCTGATTAGATAATGGACGAGTAAACCCTCCTTGTGTCACGGTTAGTTTGTTATTTTCATTCTTAGTTTTGTTTTCATTGTCTCTTAGTTTGTTCATCACATGTATTCCTGGTTGTGTTCCTGTCAGTCTTCAGTCTCCATTGGCACCGTCATTCTGAGTTCATGTGTATCAGCTGTGTATTGTTAATCACTTTGTTATCTGCACTGTTTAAGTTCCTGCCTTTCTGTTGTTCTTTGTCCAGTCTTGTGTATATATGGCAAGTGTTTGTGTTGCTAAACCTGCCTCCTGGATTATTGTCATTAAAACTTTGTGTTGGAATACCTTTAATCTTCTTCATCTGTTTGCCAGCAACCATATGTTACATCTAGGTGCCAGTCTGAGCACAAATAATGAGACAGGTGATAAGCTTAACACTGTGTGTTGGCATAGAAAGGTAGGCCACATGAACAGTCAAAGATGTAGATGGTATGAAAAATAATAATGAAGACGAAAAAAGAAGATTACTATAGAAGACTCTACAAAATCAAACTCAGTGTAGTATTAACGAGAACTGGCAGAACCTGATTTCACCAAGTGCAACATGTTCCTGGATCTAAATCTTTGTTGATCCTGGAACAACATTCAAATCAACCAAACAGATTTGAGGGACACGTTTACAATTTATGTCAAGGTTAGGCTTACAATCAGGGTTAGGTGCTTCTATATATCAACTGTGTTTCCCTTATTTTTATCAGAGACTTGGAGAGGCCAGTCATTGGTTGTAAAAGGCTGTGTCTCTAAATCTGTGATGCCACAACACTTACAAAATTTGCTGTAAAGATATCCAGAGATATGATTTGAATCACCAATCTCTGAGTTAGATTAACATTATTGATTACCGCAGCACTGTGATTCTACAGCAGAAAATCCTTTTTTTTTTTTTTCAAAATAATCTAGATCTCTAGATCTTTGCATCTTCACTTATTACAAACGACTTTGTTTCTTTCATACAAATCTTCTTAATGAGGTGTTGATGTTTTATTAAAAATTATAAATTTTGAAGTCACCATTATGGAGGTAAGCGCTTGTTTTAGTTGGGCTTCTGACCCTTGACGTTTTAACTTTATTTTCAGTTGTTGCAACTGTGTTTCTAAAGCACATTTATTACAAAAAAATGTCAAATGGATTTGGTTGCTCATTCATTGATCTCTCTCTGAATATTATATTCCTTTAATATTATTGTAGCCCTAATACTCCGTAAAACAACTGCATTAGAGTTGTGACGTTCGCGAACGAACCGATTCTTTTGAACGGCTCATAAACATGAATGATGGGAGCCGAGTCGCGGCTGGAGGGGAGCCGTTCTTTCTGTCGTTCTTTTTTTCTATGCGTGTTTCACACAGATGCACACAAATGAGCTCCTCCGCGAGACAGAACAGTTATAGGGGGAGGGGCGCACCCAGCGCAGGCCAACCCTTTATAGCGTGATGATATTAGTTATTAGTTTCTTTTACTGTCTATGGTTATTAGTTGTGCACGCATCCTTCACGTGAGTACTCCAGTGGAAAAAAAACCTGCGTTCCTCTGTCATTGGGTAGGAGCGGAGCCATGACGTGTGCACGCTGCAGTCACATGCTCCAGTTAAAAAAAAAAAAACACGTGCGATTGCCTCTCTGTCTCAGTGCCAACGTCAGTAATAGCGGGTCATTGACTATTGTTCATTGACTTGAAGGGGCTGATGTCCTATTTGCAAAGTTTACAGTAGTAATAGTATGTAGTATGTAGACATTTCCATTTTATTTATTCTAATTTTATCTACTTGAAATATTTTTTGTTTTCTATCAAAATGTTCTTGTGTGATAACAATGTTCTTGTGTGGAAGTGTTTGTAGTAAAAGCTGTTTTGCACAGAAATTCATTGCAGCCGGCTTTGTTTTTGATGTTTATTTGTGAGTAGGTATTGTATGAATAACATAAGTCAACGTAGCTTTACACACACACACACACACACACACACACACACTTTGTACTAAAGGTAAATCCAAAATAGTGATGTCACTGTCTAAGCAGAGGGATTTGTGCAACCCTATGGAATATAGTCCACACATGACAAATGAGGTAATAATCAATATTTCAGAATAATTCAAACTCAGATATTGGTGTGTGATATCCGAGTTTTAATTATTTGACTACAAATCTCACCTCATCATTCCTCCCAGTGATTATTTCCAGGATAAACTGAGATGCCCCCAAGCTGGCTTCTTAAAACTGACTAAATATTTAAAAAAAGCCGTTCTTTTGAACAGCTCTTTGAAAGGAACGGATCGCTAAGATCCGGATCCCCTCAAAGAGCCATAAATCCCATCACTAAACTGCATTCTGCTTTGATATTTTGAAAGTTTTTATCATTGTGCAGAAATTAGACAGCGTCATGTAGATTCACACAGACGTCAAGATTCTCCATATGAATCTCAACAATGGTGACAAAATTTTCAGATAAACAGATCAACTCTGAACATCACAAAACAAGATTTTTGTTTATTGTCACCATTGTTGAGGATCATACGCTGATTCATGATGTCTGTGTGAGTCTAAAAGTCACTGCTCAAAACTCTGTCTGTATAATGAATTCAAAAAAGCTAAAACTCACAAAAAAAGAAGAAAAAAAAAAACTTAAGAGTTAATTAATGTTAATACACTCCGAGTTTAGACTCTGGAGAGGATCAGTGAATCAGGACACTACATGATGATTGAATCACCATCATTAAATAACTAAATGAATCCAATCAGACTTTCTCTTGCATTTTTTGCGTGTTTTGAAACACAGCTAAAGCAGCCAGAGAAAATCTAATGTTAAAATAGCAAAAATCAAGAGCCCATCTAAAGCAAACACTTACTTCCATAACGGTGACTTCAAACTTTATTATTTTCTATAAAACACCCATGCAAAAGCCAACGTTCTTGTGACCTTGCGCAACGTTCCCTAAAATTTCTCTAAACTGACAAAAATTCGGAACATTTACAGAACATTAGGGACGTTCCTAAAGCGTCCTCTTTTGGTAATGAAAGTGCTGCAGTTCAAGGTTCCTTATATGACTTTAGGGCGACGTTCCAATTTGGTTAATTTTATGGTCACATAAGAACGTTACAAAGAGGACATTTGGGACATTAACAGAACGTTCCCACACAGTCCTCTGTTGGTCATTTAATAACGTTCCCGATATGAGTTTAAGGGGACGTTCTATTTTGGTTAATTTATGGTCGTGCAAGAACGTTACAAAGAGGACATTTGGGAAGTTAACAGAATGTCCTATAGTAATAGTCCCCTAAACATTCCCAGAACTTCCTGAATGTTCCATGAAGGTCCACCAAATAACGTCCCCCAAACCTTAAAAGAACTCCACATCGTGACCGTCTCTGAACGCTCTGGGAACGTTACTAGACAACGTCCTTAACACCAGTGGGGACGTTATGAGAATGTTCTGGGAACGTAAAATTCCTAATGGGGTAACCTGTCACCCTAGTAACATTCCCAGAACGTTCAGAGACGGTCACGATGGGTCCCACTAGACTGAGCACAAAAACAGTTCTTTGGACAACACAACAAACAGGAAATGAGGATATTATTTCCAGTTAGTAATTTTAGTGCTTCAACTTAAACTTGATTTAGTTAGTTGCCAAGACAATGTTTCTAGTTTTTGTTTAGTTTTAATATTTAATTTTATTTCAGCTCTATTTCAATTAACACATCTGCGATATATATAAATAACCTGCTGTTGAGCAGGTAATGCATAGCATGAATCCAAAATCTGTATATGATTAATCATTACAGCAACTATTTTAAAAATGCAACATAATTATCCTCCTTAGATGAAACGACTGTGAATCTAGATCAGTACGTCAGTACTTCAGGATCAGTGTTTCCTGTTTACCCTCTCAGATTTAACCTCAGTGGGTTTGAACAGTCATAAGGTGGTCAAAACTTTTCTGTCTTCTCAGTTCTTTTACCTTGCTCAACATTGTTTGCAAAAGATTTACTTGTGGACTCCATTTACTCAGTTTTACCCAATATATTACATTTAAACAGAATTGTGTGTTGGTTTTGAAAAAGCATAGGCCTATTATTATTTGCATAAATCAATATTGATAATCCACTGATTGTTACTATCTACCTTAAGTTTTGCCCACATTTCATACAAAATACCATGAAATGTAGGAATACTGTGGAGAACATCAATGCATTATGAAGGTTATGAAATCCCAAAAGTGATTAAAACAAAACTGATTTATTCACTGTTGACTGAGCGGTTATATTTCAATATTACTCCAAAATATCTTGATGTATGTAGATAGATAGGATAGGAGATAGGAGTTTTTCTTATAAAATTTGTTGTATTTATATTAATTTATAATTATAATCTGAGCGCCACTCATGGCCACAAGAGGGCTCTACTGATTCATATTGTCTTTTTCGTGCACTTTTTCTCATTCCTCACGTTGTAACGCTTTATATAGAGAGAGAGAGACCGGATAGCTGACCGAATGGTTGCAGCCAAGTGCAAGCAAAACTCACGTAGGCTATCTGACGTTTCACATGGGGTTTATTATCAGCGCCGTTCCCACGAACACATCCCAGATAGCACACGTACGTCTGCAAGACGTCTGTTAAAGATCACTTCATCTGGAAAGCATCTGCTGTTTACAAACATTTAATAGACGTCTTTAAGATGTCAGTTTTACATACATTCTAAATCATAAACATCTTAAAGACATCTTCTAAACGTCTATTTGACATCTGACAGGAAACGTCCTATAGACGTATTCCAGATGAGCAAACACCCTAAATAATACGTCTTCCAGACGTAAACACACACATCAAATAGACGTCTCTGAGATGTACGTGTGCTATCAGGGATGGGGCAGTTTGCAACACTTCACTGACAACTGCGTTACTGAACAAAACAAAAGAAATAAGCGGCAAAGAGCAACAGAGATAAATCATGCACACATGCGATGCTCACAGTTCAAGCTCCATCAATATACTGCCCACTCATCAGCGAGTGAGAGAGAGTGCGTTCCGCCTTAAAGGAGCAGTACCTAATTCCACTTGTTACAACGTGCAGCGCCCCCCAGTCATTTTTCAGCCTGAACAACCGCCTACACCACGGCCGGCCCTGAGTGATGTATATCCTAGTGAAACAGCTTCTGAAACAAGAACAAATGTTGGATGAGAATTGATTTTGTCCATGGGGAATTAATTCAGTAGCCGATATCCAGGGGACGTAGACGGGTAGGTTTAGGGACATTAAAGTGGGCGGAGTTGGATCTGGATCCAACCTTGCCCCCTGGATCTCCTGTTCTGCAGAGAGGGGCTACTGGGGAGGGTAAAGCCGAGTTCAGACTGCACGATTTTAGCCCCGATTTTGGCTCGCCGACAGGTTTTGAGAAATTGCCGACAAATGCCCGAAATCACAGGCAAATCGGTGCTCGTTCACGCGAGTGACAATCACGCAGTGTGAATGAGCAAAGACGCAATCTGAGAGAATCGCCGACGAGTCGCCGACGCCCGTGAGATATTTGGCATGCTAAATATCTGGACCTGTCTGCGATTCAAACTCCTGCTGTGTGAAAAGTGTTCTGACTGAAAACTACATCGGCGATGACCGACAGCCAATGAGAGAGCAAGATACAGAGCAGCGTGGAGTTCGGGGAGGAGTTATAGACCACTCTCGTTGCAGAACACACAATCCTTGTTCCTCGCGTCTCCCCAACCATTTCCTCCTCCATATTCTTCTTTTCTTTTTCTTGTTTTTGCTGCAAATCAGTGCACATCTCGCGTGTGTTTGGTTGTGAAACGTAGTTTGCGTGCCAGACAGAGTTGTCGGCGATTCTTCCTATTGTAAAGTCATGCAGTGTGAAACCTTCTGTCGCCGATCCATCGTGCAGTGTGAACACAGCAGCGACTGAATGCTGGCCAAGATAGTCATGCAGTGTGAAAAGAACAGTGACCCGACTACTTTGAAAATCGTGCAGTCTGAACTCGGCTTTATGCAAAGGGAAGCTGTGGTGTTGCACAGCTGTCAATTTTCGAGAAGTACATGTTTCCATATCCGTTTCATGTTGTTCCCCCAAGTGTTTTCTAACATATGCATTTAATATCCAGATATAGCCTACCAGATTAACTTGCATCTGATCTGATGGAGTGAAGAGGAGACCGTCATTCTTACCTTCATAGTTCAAAAACTTGATATTACAGTCAGCAATGAGGACGTGCAATTCTAGAGTCTTTATCTAAATTGGTTGCGTGCTGCGTTTGTCTATCTTTTCATTATTGGCAACGTAGGGCCCTAGGCTATACAGCCTATGTTATCTATTCCTGATAGTTCATGCATTCATGACGTCAAGACTATACAGCATAGCCTATGCGTTAAGTTTTATTAATACCTTTTTCATCAGCACTTCCCTTCACAAACGCCAGTTTGGGAACCCTGCACTTTGGTTTTGTTTAGTTTTTTCTCTTTGTATTTTTAAATCAACGAACAATCACAATTACTCTATTATGATAAACAAATTAAGGTTAAAAGAAATCTAAAAGTAATCAAAAAGTAGTCTGATTATATTACCTAAAATCTGTAATGTAATATATTATGTTAGTAAATACAGTTTCCATTAAGTAATTTATTGAGTAATGGACTACAATATAAGTAATCTACCCAGCACTGACTCTGATATAGTTACTGTTGTATTAATACACTCTAAAAAATGCTGGGTTAAAAACAACCCAAGTTGGGTTGAAAATGGACACCCAGCGATTGGGTTGTTTTAACCCAGCAGTTGGGTTAATGTTTGCCCAACCTGCTGGGTAGTTTTATTTAAACCAACTATTTTAAAAATTGCTATATGGCTAGCTTAAAATGAACCCAAAATAGTTGGGAAATTAAAAACCAGATGCAATTAGAGACAACAATAATAGACAAAGGTGAATGTTTATTAATAAGCTTTAATATTTTATTAATATAAATTTAATAGTTTAATAGTTTCTGAATATAAATTTATTAATAAGCAATTTAATAAATGTTTATTGTTTAATAATTATTCATTGAACATTAATAAATGTTCATTTCCAACATACTTTGGGTTAATTTTAATTAAGCAATACAGTAATTTTAAACAATAGTTGAGTTAAATAAAACTACCCAGCAGGTTGGGCAAACATTTAACCCTACCGCTGGGTTAAAACAACCCAATTGCTGGGTTTGTCCATTTTCAACCCAACTTGGGTTGTTTTTAACCCAGCATTTTTTAGAGTGTATGGAATGAGAATTCTGTACAGTGTGTGTATTGCAGAGGTGTCCAATCCGTCCGGCCCAAACACACCTGCCTGGAAGCTTCCAGTAATCCTGAAGACCTTGATTAGCTGGTTCAGGTGTGTTAAATTAGGGTTGGAGCTCAACTCAGGATTGAACACCCTATATTGCATGTTACAGATGTACGTGTGGCTTTTATTCATAAATAAAAGTGGGATTTTATGTGTTGATGAAATTTCAGTAAAATGTACAGAAGGAGGAAGTACCTCTATCATAAGTTTTAGTGTGTCTGGTCCTTTTTAAAACCTAATTTTTTTAAAACCTTATCAAACTCAATGTTATAATTTCTGTAATTTTCTAATGTTAAATTATTGTTAACATATTGACTTACTGTTAGTAGAGTAGATATACTGTATTCATTAATTAAAATACTAATGATTCCTAATTTCTATTTCCTGAAGTGCCTATTTTTTATTTCTTTGTTAACCTGTCATTATCTCCTCATTAAGGCCCACCCCCTTTTTCTAGGAAATAAAATGGGCACTGAAACACATTAACTTAATTCACCTCCTGATCAAAGATGGATCTGCAAATCTCAGCTTTTCTTCTATTCATTCTATTCACTGGAGGTACAAAGACTTGCTTGATTTTTTTATTGCATACAAATGCAGATCATTGGATGTTCTCTCTCACTGTCTCTGTTTTATTAGGACACTCTCTCAGCTGTTATGAGTGCATGAGTGTGAGGGGTTTTTGTGCAGATCAAACGGTACAAACATGTTCCAGTGGATCTTCCAAGTGCATGAGTTATACAACAACTGGTCCAGCAGTGGGAATATATTAAAAGTAATGAGATTTTATGATTGCAAGCGCAGAATTTTCTATACAGATTTCTGCTACTTTTTTCTCTCTCTGATTTTTATGTAAATAAAATAATGGTTAATGAAAAATATTTAAAATGTATGCATACACACGCACAAGGTATTTATGTTAAATCAATATATAGGCTACTAAAACTCAGTGTACAGAATTGCAACATGATATATATATATACACTTTTATAATATGAATATTACTATTATAATAAAATAATTTGAATTATTACATGTATATTTTAACTTCTTCAGGGTTGGGCCATTTACTAGGCTTTTTCTCTCGACATTGCACTGTGCCTACTTCAGAGATAAAAAAAAAAAAAGGTGTCCAAAAGAAACATTCTGCGATTGTGTAAACAAACTTGTAAAAAGCATACATCCACTAAGTAACTAACAATTATACCAAATATAATCATAATATTGTCATATCTTACAGGTGAAAGGTGATCCCACGGGCTCTCGTTTTGAGACAATGGCGATTGGAGCATCCGTAGGCTTCGCAAAAGTCTGGCTCTTCTCCTATAAAGCCAGCAATTTCCTGTATCATAATGTAAGTTGTTTTTAACAAACCAAACCGATTGGAAATCATGTGCAACTTAAGTTATATTGAAAAGAAAGAGCAATTCTGCCTCTCCCACTGATGTAAAATTGCTGGGTAGCAGCTAAACTGTACACTCTAAAAAATGCTGGGTTAAAAACAACCCAAGTTGGGTTGAAAATGGACAAACCCAGCAATTGGGTTGTTTTAACCCAGTGGTTGGGTTAAATGTTTGCCCAATGTGCTGGCTAGTTTTATTTAACTCAACTGTTGTATAAAAATTACTGTATTGCTTGCTTAAAATGAACCCAAAATATGCTGGAAATTAACATTTATTAATATGTTTAATAAATGAGCATTTATTAATAAGATATGAATAATAAACAATAAACATTTATTAAATTGCTTATTAATAAATGTACACCTTTTGATTATTATTGTTGCCTCTAGTAATTATGTGTCTGATTTTTAATTTCTCACCTATTTTGGATTCATTTTAAGCCAGCCATATAGTCATTTTTAATCAGTAGTTGGGTTAAAAAACTACCCAGCAGGTTGGGCAACATTTAACCCAACCACTGGTTAAAACAACCCAGTTGCTGGGTTTGTCCATTTTCAACCCAACTTAGGTTGTTTTTAACCCAGCATTTTTTAGAGTGTAACTACTAGGTCTCACTCACAGCTTCTTGTTATTAGCCAGCTAATAACTACAACCACATCCACAAAGATTGTAATTTAGACAAAAGATTAGTTGTCATAAAATCGTTATTGGTGTCAGTAAAACCTCCTCTCCTCCTGGCTGGGTCCAGCCACAGTACTTCATCCACGTCACATACTATATTCTCTCTTGTGTATCCAACCTTGGATGGAGGCAGCGTCAGTGTCTCCACATGTGTTATTTTGACATAGGGACAACGATCATGCACTTTCCAGCACCATGTGGAGGAAAAATCCTCAATAGGGTTTAGAAATGATGAATATGGAAGCAAGTAGACAGCAGAAAAGTTGTTCAAAACCTATAACTTGACCTTTGGCCTATTTATAGGTGTCACGGGTGTTTGTGTTCATGTTTTTGATTTCATGTCTTTTATTTTCTAGTTTGTTTCATGTTGCTTGTTTGTGTCATGCTTCCCTTGTTCCTCATGTTCTCCCTTAGTCCATGTCTCATTGGTTGTTTATAGTCATGTGGTTTTCAGTTCTGTTTGGTCATTGGTTCTCTTGTTCCTTGTGTCACCTCCCCATTGGTTGTCCAAGTCATGTGTTCCATCAGTTCTTGTACTTATAGCCATTGTCTTCCCCATGTTCCTTTGTCATGTATTGTTTGTAAATGTAACCTGCTGTCGGTGAGTGTTTTCGTCAGGTCTGTTCAAGTCAGGTCTGTTCAAGTCAGGTCTGTTCAAGTCAGGTCTGTTCAAGTCAGGTCTGTTCATGTCTGCATTAGCCAAGTCAAGCCAACTCACGTCATTGTTCATGTTCCTGTTCCTGTTTGTATTTTGGATTTGCATTATTAAAACTGCACTTGGGTTCTCACTACGCTCGCCTTCAGTGGACTCTCTGTTACAATAGGCCTATTCTAAAGCCATGATTATTTGGTGTTAAGTAAAGCAATAAGTGTTTGCGCATGAGAGGAGTTGGTGTGAGGCACTGATGAATTAGTGTGGCATTTTGATTGGTTGTGTTTGAAAAAGGAAATCAAGATACTTCCTGTTAGATTTTTGCATGTTACATAGAGAATTGTGTGTTTGTTTTATGAAATTGAAAAATGAGTCAAAGTCCGAGAATTAGTGTGTGTGGTTTTGCAGATTTGGTGTGTGGTTCTGCTGTTTGAGTGTCAGGTTTCAAAAATCGTGTGACATGAAAAGAGTTTGTGTGTAAGCAGTTGGAAAAAACTAACACAAGAGTAGGGGTGTGTGTGTGTGTGTGCGCCAGTGCAAATGTGAAATGTGTGTGAAATGTGCAAATGTGGATGTGTGTAGTTCATGTGAAATGTGTGACATGGGTGAATGTGGTTGTGTGGGTGTCACTGAGTAAGAAAAACTAACATGCTTCTTGTCTCTTCTGTGTATGTTAAATATTGTAAATGTGAACAATTTATGGTCATATTGTTACAAAGAAGCATATATATTTGTGCATTTAATGCTGAATTTGTAGCTCTTCATATATTTGTGGATTGATTCGTGTATGTGAGGATGTAGATTACAGTGACTTGAGTGCTCTTCTGAAATAAAAAAGGTCCCCACTTCTAGGTTTTGGGTTTTTTCTTCTTTTAGTCCAATATGCTGTAACTTTATGTTCCATTTCCATCCGCTGTTTACACAGTTTCTGGGTTAAAGGCACATGGAACAACATGTACTCTACAACAATCAAGCAAAAATACAGTTCTGTTTTTGCATATTTTTATATACATTTATTAAAACCAAGTTGCAAAGTCTCATAAAGATTAGATGGGTTTTTTTTTTTTTACATTGTCTCAAAAATAAATACAGTAACACATAAGGAGCCTGTTTTTGCATCTTTCATTCATTTAATATTTGACACTTTACAATAAGGTTCCATTTGTACACATTAGAAAACTACATTTTATTTCAATTCCAAGTTCATGTTCAATTCTTTGGTATTTAACTTTTCTTTTCTAGTGCTTTTCATCTACTGCAAGATCTCTTTAGTGTAATGAATATAACTTTTCTTAAAGCTTATTGTTGAATTTCACTGTATTTTCTTTGTTTATGTTGTATACTGTAATAGACATTGAGCTGTAAAATGATTCCTGATTGCCAAAAGGAGGTTTTTGTAACAGTGTTTTGCATTGATCTCACTAGTGTGTACGACTATGTTGAAATGTGTGTGTTTTTGAGGGCTTGTGTGTCATGTCTGAGGGCAGAGTTTGTTTTTTCTGCAAGATTGAATGGTTTTTGAGTGGAAACCTTCATTTTGACCTGAAAATAGGAAGTATAGGCCTATCTGAAAATATTTTTTATTAATATCGATATAAATATTGGATCATTACTCATCAGATCCTCAGTACTGTTATGATGATCTCAGGCACAAAGTTGCAACTTTAATTTACTGAGCTAAAAACCAGCTCTCTCAGATCATTATTTCAAGTTATTTTGATTCATTTGGGCTCAAGGAGGCTTAGAGATGATGTCGCTCTCTGAAACAGTATCTAAACGTGTTTGTCACACCTCACAAGCATGTGTGATTTCTCGGAGATATATTAACATCTGTCAGGTTATGTGTGAAATATGTGTGACGTGTATGTCTGTGGTTGTGTGAGTGCCACTGAGTAAGAAAATAAATATATTAATCTTGTAATTCTCTTTGGACAAATGTCTTTTTAAAGGCTTAATGTCTTAAATGTAAATGTGAGCAGTTGTGAATTATAGTCATATTGTTTCTAAACATTATAAAGCTTTGATTGGTTCACCCAAAAACACTTTTTCATGATTTGTAGATACACGTTTCCAAATGAAAAACACATCTCACATACTCTTACTCATCTTAAAGTATCTCGTTTTCTGTGTATGAAAGAAATGTTTGTGTTTTGATTCTTTATGAAGAATTATTTGGCTGTAAAGACAATCTGCTTATAATGATGATGCAGTATATTTGTTTCATATTTGTTTATTAAATGCATATTCTGAGTTCCTCAATTCATGATACAAAAAACAGCAGAGCAATAAACAAGCTTTATTCAGTGTCTCATATTCACTGGTTTTTGCTGTAGAATCTGAAGTCTTGAATCTGGACTCACTGAAACAGGAAGTAGAAGAGCAGAGGAGAGAAGAGCAGGAGGAAGCTTCCCTTAAACACCCCATCTAATCAAGATGACAAAGAAAATTAGTATACTACTACTACTACTACTACTACTACTAATAATAATAATAATAATAATAGTGAATTTAAATAGCATGTTCCTTGTTGATCAATTTTGTCAGTTTTGTAAACTCAGAAAGCACTTGACTAATTCAAAAACTCCTTTTCATGCTGTTCTGCTTTACATTATTCTTGACTACTCATAAATTTTGATATTGTGCTCCTTGTGAACAATCACTTTGAATTATTATAATAGTGGTTATGGAAAAAGGCAACTATTAGATGTAAATGTAAATTAGCACACGGTCAAATAAAGGCCATACCTGCTGCATTGCAGAGATCAGTGTTACAGCACTGGACAGACATTGTCCCTCCAGTTGGCAGCTTTTGGGTTCCTGGTACACATGCCGCTGCACACCCTTTAGTTTTGATGGACACCTTAGAGGAACCTGCAAAAAGGACAAACTTCCTATATAATAGGCTCAAGAAACAATTCCAGAAATCATGTTCCTCTTGCAATAGAAAAATAATTGCAATTATGTGATGAGATTAATATATATACTTCTACTTCTATCACTTTCAGTAAACTACGACAGTAAATTTCCACATTCACACTGAACTTACCAACTGATTGTTCCACTATACTGTTTTGACATTTAGAAAATCCATCTGCACATATTTCCTCTTTTGCTTCACAGGAACCCGTCAATACAGATGAGCACTTGTAACACTTGAGAGAATATCCTTAAAGACAGAGAGACATTCAGTGACCTCTGTGTACCAAATAATACATTCAATACTTGCTGTTTTTTGTACCTCCAGTGAGAAAAATGAAAAGAAGAACGACAGAGACTCGCAGATCCATCGTGTGTCAGAAACAGAATGAAATCACAATGTTTCCGTTCCTTTTATGTCTGTTCAGAAAGGGGTGGGTTCAACATGGAAACTTTGTGAAGTCCTACACACACTTGACACATTCAGACACACACAGTAAATTTTTTCTCCTCGAAAATACCTAATGATCAGCTTTAAATAATGGATTTGAGTAATGTAAGTGAATGACATCTCTTACCTACCTTAAACTTTACTAACTATTAATAAAGCATAATTTGGAGTTTTTGAGGCCATGGGCACCGTTGGGGGGGGGCATATGGGCCCAGGACACTAGGGGGCCCCAAATCACGACTTTGGATTTTTTTTGTGTGTGTGTGTGTGTGATTTTCTCTTACATCCAGGGGCGGATTGGCCATCTGTGTGATCTGGAGAATCACAGAACGGCCGGTACTCCAGGACGGCCGGCGGGCCGGCCCACCACCCACCACGCACGCAGTCATCACCTGTTTTTTTTCCCCCACTAATCTGTTTCACACTCCAGTACTGTAGGTGGCAGCAATGCACCTTTAAGTTGGATGCCAGCTGCACTGGCCGTGGCCGCCAAGTAAGGAGAAGAAGAAGTGGAAGAGTAGGAAGATACCAACAGCAAAGACGTTAGATCAGTGGTCTCAAACTGCCGGCCCGCGGGCCATTTACATCCCGCCCACCCCCTCTACCCGGCCCGCAACTGATCTCAAAAATAAAACATAATCCGGCCCGCTAAATTATTATTATTATTATTATTATTATTATTATTCTCTAGTTGCTACTTGTCTGATATGCAAAGAAAACGTCATCGTTCTAAGGATCATTCACATATCGCGTCACATAAGCGGCCGCGCCGCATTCTCCTTCTTTCCAATGCGCTTTCGCTCCAGTGGCGTCTGTTGTTGCTATGCAACCATGAGCCGCGCTCTCAACCGCGTCGCTTCTATTATGAGCGCGCTTGCCTAAATTACAGTAAAAGCACTCGATTTAAGTCACAAGCGCCGATTTTAAACCACCGAAACGCGTCCGATGCAGCTATTAAACGTTACCGATGCTCAAACAGCATCTTGGACAAATGTGGCTCAGCTGTGTAAGCAGAAGCGCTACAGGTGTCTGTCAAGAAACAGAAGAGTGTACAAATGCATTCAGGGATTGTATTTGTTCAGTACAGTGTTGTTCAGTGCAAGATTTTAATGTTATTTAAGCTAACATAAAGTAAGGGAAAATACTTCCACTAGATGTTAAAAACTAATAATGTATGTAACAATGAAAGATTTTTATTTTTTGGCAAAATAAAGTTGATATATAGCTCCAGTTTTTTGTTTATTTCTGACCCTCCACGCCAAAGTGTTGCTGGTTTTGGTTTCTAAATTACTGATTTTTTATTCCTGCATCTTGTTGGATGTGAGAAGTTGCACCAGACTATTTCAATTAATAGTATTATATAGTAATATTATATTAGTTTATTAGTAGTATTATATTAGTAATTTTAATATTATATTACACTGTAACAATGAGAGAGACACTGCTGTTTACATTTAGTATGGTAAATAAGATATTTATAGTATAGGTATAAACATATTTTAGTAGGCCTAATGAAATTTGAAGTAAATGAGAAATAATGCAAAGGAAAGTACATTTTCTGAAATGTTGCGCTTTCTTGCGCTTGAATGTTTATATGGCCCTCCTATGAGGTGTCAATCACAGAAACAGCCCCCCGCCAATTTGATTTTGAGACCCCTGCTATATGAGTATTCAAGTTAATCTAGAATAATATGCTTTTAACACAACATCTAGTCAACATCAGTGCTATTGCTATAATTTGCATGGTATAGTATCATGAGCCACAATTAAAGTCTTGTGACACTCATGCCAGGCGTTATTGTTGTTGTTGTCGAGTTTCCGCACAGCGATTGCTTTGGGCCGGGCCTAGTCAAAGTCCAGGGCCGTTTTTTAGTCCCAGTCCGTCCCTGCTTACATCCCAGCCAGCACAGCTATGTGGGGCTGTAACAACTGAGACAAATCAGACAACAATTATTTGTTATAGTTAACCAATAATTGTTTAAAGCTCACTCTGGGGTCTGTCCCCATCCCCCGAGAAGACCAGCCTTAGTTTTATTGCCCTGAAGTATGTGTGTGTGTTGCACGTGGAGAAGCAGAGATAAAGAGACACAGGAAACCTGCATCTCCCCTGCATTTTCCCCACAGAACACAGACTTTCCTGCATTAATTTATAGACAGACTGTTCTATAAATGAACATGCATATCCCCAGGAAATGGTATCCATTATTACCGTTGTTGTATTGCACTCATTGTATTCACGTTTTATGATACATTTAAGGTAACTTCAATTATGCCATGTTTAGTGTCTATGGGTTCGTATGGGGAAGATTTAAATGCTTGTGTATGCGGTATGTCCATACCTGTGCAACACATTACAAGAATCTTTAATAATTCTTCTTCAAAAACTCAGCCAGTTAATCTTGCTCGGTCGTAAAAGCCCTGACAGGAGGCGTGTTGTCGCCCGGAAATACAACACCTTCATTGGTCCGGTCAACAACTAAGAGGTGTGACTTTGACCAGAGGTTAAAAGCCAGTGAACAACGCCCCTCCCTCTCTTTCCTTGCTTCTTGGATGACCGAAGAGACCCCCTTTTTGCCTCGGCCTAAGTTGTTTCATAGTACTTCATCCAACGTAGAAGATACTGGCAACAACTTTGGACCAAATCATCAAGATTTCTCCTCAGCCTGCAGATCTGATGCTCCTCAGCCTAAAGGCATCTTGCAAGTATCGTAATTTGAACACTAAACAGCGATTTAGTATTGATTTGTAAAACTTACCTTTGTCAGCAAAGGTGTTTTATTACTGAGGAAACTGATGATTCTTTTCCAGATTGTCTTTGACTTTTTCCTTTAGCTCCATTCCCGGTTCCACTTCCGGTTCAACTGTATCATTGCTCATTCTTACCTACGTATGTGTGTGACCTTGTGGCGGGGCGGAAGTTCCTTCCGGCCGTCCATGCCCATATCTGGTAGTCAACAATTAGGGGTAAAAGGATAAAAGGGAAGTAAAACTTGGGAGGAGGTGAAGTGTTTGAGGGGAGGAATGAGAATTGACTTACCTGTTGCACCAGCTCCATGCTCTTCTGTGACGCGACTCGCAGTATCTGCCTTGGCTATTGAGAGTGTAAATCGAAGCAGCGCTTTACTCCTAACATTGGCAACAGAGAAATGCCGTGCCGTTTTCCCTGCTGAAGTATGCTGAAACCTTGGGACCAGATCTTCAGTGACGACGTCGCTCGCACGCTGTATTCGCCCTGACTAATGACTAACGGAAGTGATCAAAGCAGCGCTTTACTCCTAACACTTCTGTAACACTGGCGGCAGAGCAACATCGGGCTGATCAGACCGTTGCCCTGCAGAAGAGAGCACAGGTATTTCTTCTCCTGACAAGTCCTCCGAACCTCTCAAACTCTCTTAAAGACATCCCAAAACAACACACACACACACTATCCTCCAAAGTCACCCATTCATTCATATCTGAACTTTTGTGTTTCGCTTATTGGCATACAGTTTTGTTTCTTTTGACGGACTTGGGAACTTTTGAAAATTTATTTAATTAATTGTTTGCTTTGCTCCTTTTTTGTTTTTTTGTGTGTTTTGGTTCTTTTTGGGGCGATTAATGTGAAGTGAAATGGACATGTGAAACTGCCGTTTACCGGATTGACTTTATCATTTATATTTTTCTTCTACTGTTTTTTTTTTTTCTCTCTCTCTCGCGAGTTTAAAATTGTGATGATTTGTGAGGAATGCTGATTTTCTCCCCTGATTATTTGATTCTTTGAAAATATATTCTATTGATCTGCATCCAGTGTTATGTTATGATTTAAAGTGGTGTGTTTTCCTTAATTTTATGTAACTGGTGGTATATTTTGTACCTTTTTGTGATAGGATTCAACCTATCTGGCGCACGAATTTAACTTATTTAAACTGAAATTATTTTGGACGGGCCGCCACCGTTACAACTTGCGTGTATGTTATGTGTTTGTTAGTTAGTTAATAAAGATTGTGCACAATACGTGTTTGGTTCTGACTCTGTCTGCTAATAAATTGCCTCTTAAATGATTTAGATCCTGACTACATGCTCTGAGTAGTACGGTACAATAAGAATGTTGTTTTTCCATAACCTGGAAATGAACATTTCTTAAAATTAATAAACAATCAACACTGAGTGTTCACTGGATGAACAGGTTAATTGATTGTAATATCTGCTACAACCAGTTAATCTGATTAACTGATTTACATATTCATAATTAATCATAATTAATAATCATAATGAGTTATGAATAATTATTAATATTTCCCCTTTGAGTTAATTCGCTACAAGGGCCCAGATGGGTGTCCCCATGGGCTGTCTAACAGTTTAGCAGGTTTTGTCCACAGTTTCCATGGAGGCCCCACATGGGTTAGCACAGATGAACTGAACACTGCGCAGTGTGCACACTACAGGCTGTTAAATGTAACACAGAAACATGCTGGAGTTAATGAGATAATTAGGTGATAACGAGCAGAATCACTGAAGGACAGAGAAACAACAGGAACTACGACTTCAGCCACAGCCTTCGATGAAATCAACTGAAGATAAAAGACATTAAATCACTCAAGATCTGATTAAACATCTCCACAAACAGCATTACCAGCTTCACTTATTACTAACCAGACTGACTTTATTTCTGACATACATCTACAAAAGTTGTTATTGAGAATTACCAGAGGTTTAGATGTTGATGATTTGTTGAAAATAAGTTTGGTTTGATGTCACCATGATCGAGGTCAGCGCTTACTTCAGTTAGGCAGTTTGACTTTCTCTGGCTGCTCTAGCTGTTTGTTCTTCATCTTTTATTTCTTCATAAATAAAGATGGTTTTAGGAAACTGTAAAGAGTAAGTATCTCTAAGTTTTATTGTGTCTGGTCCTTTTGTAATTCATCACATTTAAGGAACAGACTCAGTGTGATAAATTCTGTCATTTTCTAATGTCTTGTCATAATGACACTGTTAGTAGACATCTTATACATATTACTTAAAATACTAATTTCCTGATTCCTAATTACTATTTCCTGAAATACCTACTTTTTTATTTCTGTTTTCTTTTATTTTTTTATTTCATTCCTAAAAATGTAGGAATGATTGCATAGAGTGGTTTAAGTGTTGTTGTTTCATAGATGTTTTATTTTGTACAGAGCTTTCTGGAGATTCCAGTTCTAATGATGTCAATGTCGCAACATCGAATCCTAATGTTGCGAGTGTCTCATGTTGTGATGGGAACCTGTGTAACGGTGCTCAGAGTGTCTCCCAGAACTTCCTGTTCCTCTGCTGTTCTCTGCTCTCCTACTTCCTGCTGCACTGAATCCAGCAGCTCTTCACATCCTACAATCAGACACACTGTACTGAAGCTTGTATTTTCTCTGTATATCTTTGGTGTTCTGATGTGATGAACTGAAAAGTATACTGGAATAGCAGGAAACGGTACATCATCAGCTTATTTCTGTTTATATTTAATAAAGCTTGTCAAGTTGTAAAGATATCTGATATACTGCAATAAAAGTAAATATTATATTAGAACATTATTTAATTCTGCACTAGCAACATCCTTTTTTCCTTCTGGAACTGTTAAAAAATTTAACAGTTATTTCAATAAAATGTCAACTGCATTTAGCATCATTTATCAGCAGGTGGCAGCAGATGATATTTTGGACCAAAATAACACTCTTGCATTCAGCTCAATGCTTTTTTTAAAATTGTGCTGTATTGATATGCTGTCATATGAAATGAAAGTTATGATAGTCTTTTCTTCATTATTGTGACATATATCCATGTGAAACGTCTTCTGGAATAAGAAAAAAAGTAGGGTGGGACTTGATTTTGTCCAGGAATTGATTGGATGGATGTGGATTGCTATTTGTGGATCTAAAGTGAGTGACAGGTTGTTCACAGAAGTAAACAGGTCATCAGAGAAGAGATGTTGCTGCAAAAGAGAAATTATTTTCACTAAAGATTATGAGTACACAATTTTTAAAAAAAAAATAATGATGTGCACAAATAAATCAGTTTAACACTGCAAATTTCTATTTAAAAAAAGAATGCCAATTTTCATTTCATGGTGACTTTTAGTGTTAAGAAACAGAGTTTTATGTATGTTCAATGCATGAATTAGTGATGGATTTATTTTTTGTCATGGCTGTTCTAGACATGCAAACACAGCATGCTGGGACCTCAAATGATCCAGAATGCAGCAGCACAATCAGATTTCAATGAGCAAAGAGAGTGTACTTCTGCTTCTGTTGTCTGTCTTGTTACTGTTTTTGAACTACAAATGCACCAAATCCTCAGGATGCATGAAAGTGGCCTTGTGAAAAACAAGTGTACTAAATGTATTGAATGTGTACTTATAGTTTACCTTAAATCAACTGTACTACTTGCAGAAAAAGATAATATAATTAATGAAATAAAAGGCAACTTGAGTGTAATAATTTAATATTAGTGAGAATAAACATTCATGACTTGTTTCTTAAAAGATTAGTTCACTTCAGAATGAAAATTTCCTGATAATTTACTCACTTCCATGTCATCTAAGATGTTCATGTCTTTCTTTCTTCATTCAAAAAGAAATGAAGGTTTTTGAGGAAAACATGCCTGGATTTTTCTCCATATAGTGGACTTCACTGGGGTTCAATATGTTGAAGGTCCAAACGTCAGTTTCAGTGCAGCTTCAAAGAGCTCTACACGATCCCAGACGAGGAATAAGGGTCTTATCTAGAGAAACGATCAGTCATTTTATAAAAAAAATTAATAAAAATTTATATACTTTTTAACCACAAATGCTCATCTTGCACTAGCTCTATGATCCACACGCATGACGTAATCACGTTACAAAGGTCACGCTTGATAGGCGGAAGTACAGATCCAGTGTCTACAAAGCGAACGTACAATGATCAGCTAAATGCCCTTTACAAAAAGATAAGAAGTTGGAGGAGAAAATTAGATGAAGTTTTTCGCCCTAATGCGGCACTTCCGCCTACATCATGCGTGACCTTTCAACGTAACACATGGCACATCGTAGAGCAGTGTAAGACAAGCATTTGTGGTTAAAAAGTATATACATTTTACTTATTTTTTTTTTTTAAATGACCGATCGTTTTGCTAGATAAGAGCCTTATTCCTCATCTGGGATCATGTAGACATTTGGTCTGACCTTTGAACCTCCCACTATATGGAGAAAAATCCTGGAAATCTTTCATTTCTTTTCGACTGAAGAAAGAAAGACATGAACATCTTGGATGACATGGAAGTGAGTAAATTATCAGGAAATTTTAATTCAGAAGTGAACTAATCCTTTAACACACTTAAGTGTCACTTAATAAACTTTTGCCTTGCTTTAAAGTACTTATTTGACATGAGGGTGAGTAATTAATGACAGAATTTTCACTTTTGTGTGAACTAACCCTTTAAGCTATACAACCTGTCCACAGTTCACACTATTGTTGAGATTTTCACCAGCAACACCTGTTCTTTGAGCTGATCAATAAGAATGTCACTTTTCACATAACATTTAATGCTTTTAAAATCAAGATGCTCAAGGTCACCTAAGCATACGTTTGGGAGACATGCTGTGCAATTGCTTACTAAGCAAAATCTGATTGAAAACGTGACTGTCTGATTTGTTCTTTGGTCTTGTGTCAGATTTTATCTGAGTTTGCGTGTGGATTACCCTGTAAGAAAACTGGTTTCTCAGATACAGTACATTACATCTGAATGTTAGTCACACCTTAACATTCTTTATGTAGAACTCTAACAATAAAGATTGAGCAAACATACAATTAAATTAAACTCAGAGTAAACTAAGCGAGTTTGACCTGTATGAACAACAATTTAATGTATAGAATGGAGAATCACATGACATGAGGGTGAGAAAATGAGAGTATTTTCAATTTTGGGTCAAATATCCCTTTAAATACATCTTATAAATTTCAAATAAAGAGGAAAATTATTTTCCTTAGAGCCTCCGTATGGTCATTGAATGGCAAGCAAATGTACATTTGTACCTGTTTTATGTCACTTCTTTTTTTTGTTTTGATAAATTTTCATTTTCACATGAAGACCCATTCTGATAAAAGATGGATCCACAAATCTCAGTTTTTCTTCATTCTTTTCACTGGATGTACAAAATAAAATAAAATAAACTACAAAAAGTGTTGGTAATGCTGGATGAATCTGAGTACTGGGTACAAATACAGATCATTGATGTCTCTTCATGACTACAGGACACTCTCTCAACTGTTATTAATGCACAAGTCTGATGGGCTCTTGTGACCAGACAACAACCTGCTCCAATAGATTTACAACTGCTTGAGTCCATTATGATTGATTGAAATGTACTGCTATAATTTATTGGTGCTGTGACTGTTAATGTAAATGATGTTGAACATCACAGAACTACTCTTTTTGTGGATACATTTTGCAATGTGCAGCATGGAATTTTGTTTGATATGAGAAAAACACTACATTTAAAACATTTTCACTTTACAATAACACTTAACACTTTGCAACAAGGTTCCTTTTGTTAAAGGGGTCCTTGATTATGTTTTTTTTTTAACTTTAGTTAGTGTGTAATGTTGCTGTTTTGAGCATAAAAACATCTGCAAAGTTAGGAAGCTCAAGTTCAGTGCAAAGGGAGATATTTTTACAGAAATTGCTTTTTAAGTCAAGGTCAAGTTTATATAGCTATTTATATAGTAATATGTTCTCTCTTTTTTGTCACTGTCAAAAAACGAGCCGCAGCATTCTGTACCAGTTGCAATCGCGAGAGCGAGGACTGATTTATTTTCCAGCGTATAGAGCGTTACAATAGGGGCCCAGGGTAGAACTTATATTATTTAAAAGGTGTGAAGAGCCAAACAACATAACATCAGCCTTCTTCTGATTTAATTGAAGGAAATTATTGTCCATCCAACCTTAATGTCCTCTAAACACACTAGCAGAGAGGACACTGAATCAGTACCTGATTTTAATGTAAAATAGATCTGAGTGTCATCAGCATAATGTGACATGAAACTTTATGGGACTCAAAAATTAAACAGAAGGAGTAAATATAGAGAAAATAAGATTGGACCCAGAATTGAGCCCTGGGGCACCCCACAAGTGACGGGAACTGAGCTTGATGAAAATTCTACAATTTCCACCAAAAAATTCCTGTTTGTGAGATATGATGCAAACCAATCTAATGCAGCATCACGAATGCCAACTTCAAGGTCTAATTTCTTTAACAGGATACGATGATCCACAGTATCAACGGTGTACAGTAGAGGTCATTCACTACCCTCAAAAGTGCAGATTCAGTACTGTGTTTAGCTCTGAAGCCAGACTGAAAAGGATCCAGAATGTTGTTAGAAATTAAGTAGGGGGAAATTTGATTTAAGGACTACAACAATCTTCTTTCCAGGTTGGTGACATCACAAACCCCAGAATTTACATAAACCCTGCCCCTGAGAACACACAACAAAGTGGGTGAGGCCATGTTGGGCTGCTTTAGAGAAGAGGAAGAGTGTTGTTACCATGCCATCATTTTACGCCAGATTGCTTTACAAACGAGGGTCAATTCAACACTGGATTTGCACAAAAGATGAACATGACGGCACATGCTAGTGGATGAGTTGAATCAACTCCACAGCAACTACATAAATTTATCCATTAACCATTCAGAAACATCCAGTTTCATTCTAAAAGTGTTGAGTCTCTTCATCAGTGTCGACTCCAGTTTGAACAATGTAAGTGTAAGTTTTTGAAGAATAAACCTGTGCTGCTGAAGTTCGTTCCTGCATCCTCTCTTGCTTGCAACTACCGGTGACAGTAAGGCTGAACACAGTTACTGACAATCCTCATTTTGTCTGCATGAGATTCTCCAGCTTTGTTGTTGTTGAGCAACCGAAGCTTGAGCTGTTAAAGCTCCACCCTCTTCTGGAAAGGGGGCCGGGAGCAGCAGCTCATTTGCATTTCAAGGGACACACAAGAAAACCAGAAAAAGGTGTTTTTGCTCACACCCAAATAGGGGCAAATTTGACAAGCTATAATAAATGATCTGTGGGGTATTTTGAGCTGAAACTCTAAAGACACATTCTGGGGACACCAGAAACTTCACCACATTACTTCATTACATCTTGTGAAAAGGGCATTATAGGTCCCCTTTAACATTAGTTTATTAGGTAGTACATAGTTGATGTTAATTTTAACATTTACTAATGCATGATTAAAATCAAAAGTTGTTTTTGTTAATATTATTTAATGAACCTGAGCTGACATGAACTAACAATAATTTATTTTAATTAGCTAACACTTTCACTATATTTGAACCTCACTGTATAAAAGAGGAGATTTTGTTTGTATTTTTTTTTTTCTCCTTGCAATTGTTGTTGAGTCCATACATTATTGAAAAGACAAGCATTTCTACTTTGACATTTATATGAATACATTTTCCATACAGTAGTTTAACTGGTCATTCCTGTATCTTTTATGTCTTTCAGTCAACAGTATACAGTGAAGAAGAAAAGTTGTGCTTTATCAGTTGCGTGACCAAGTGGGTCACTCAACCACAGCATTGGAAAAGTCTTTAGCACAGAACTGTGTAACACCCAAGATGCTCCAGGTACTTTTCTTTACAGTACTTTACACTCAACGCTTTAGATTACATTTAACGAGAAAAAAATAAGGGTGAAATCTGATGTTTTATCAGTGATTGTGACATCAGCCGAAATGGAATGTTGCTTTAGGCAGACATATTAAAGGGTTAATTCTGTCATTAAGTACTTGTCATCATGTCATCCCAAACCTGTATGACCTTCGTTCATCTTCGGAACACAAAGTGAGATATTTTTAAAGAAATCCCAAAGTTTCTGAACTACACATAGGCAGTAACATCATTGCACCTTTTGACGTCCAGAAAAGTAATAATGACATCGTTAAAATAGTCAACATGACTGCAGTGGTTCAACATTAATGTTATTAAGCGATGAGAATACATTTTGTGTGCAAAAACAAACAAAAATAATGACTTTATTTAACAATTTGAACTGTTGTCATATGCAGTTGACACAGTGAACGCAGTTCAGACTTCCGCCTCCTGTGTCAGCATCACACGCATACGTCATGCTACTCAACACTCTAAACAAAAATGGTGCTATATAGCACCAAAAATGGTTCTTTGGCTCGTAATCATAGCGGAACCTTTTTTGGTGCTATGTAGCACCTATCTTTAAAGGTGCTATATGGCACCTTGTCGTATGGTGCTATATAGAACCATAAGAGGTGCCATATAGCACCAGCAGTGGTTCTTTGGCTCGTTATGATAGGGAACCTTTTCTGGTGCTATATAGCACCTATTCTTAAAGTTTTCTTTTGTCAAATAGAGTGCCATATATTGTTTTTTGAGCTAGCAGGGCCCGTTATCATGCCAGGTACTACTGTAGATGAGTCAATATGCTTCTAAATTACACTTTTATGAATGATATTATAATTTCTTACCAAATCATGACTTCAAAGATTCAAAATCATGTACTAAATGCTTACTGAAAAACAAATACATTACACTTTCAAAACCTTTTAATTTATTTCTTTCAGCAGCAAATAACTCAGCGCTGACAAGTCAGGGAATATACATGTACAACATCACATTATACTCCCCTTTTATACACATACAAAATAATGCAACAAGCTTGAAATATGTACATTTTTGAAGACAATAGTCCTGTTTTTACATACTGAGTTATGCTCTGAAGTTTCTTTCAGCGCACTAACATTTTTGTAAGTCCTTCAGGATTTCAAAAACATATAGAAACTGGAACTTAAACCATAAGAAAAGGAGCAAGAGAGAATATTGACTCCAAAAGACTACTCACAGATTGAGTTGTACACTCATTTTACAGTGACAGGAAGTCCGACTGCATCCTTCAATTTCAAAACAACACACTTCAAAAAGGTCAGTGTCTTTTTCAGTCCTTTAGGGTACTGGATTGGATTCGATTCCAAACGCAAAATATACACATAGGAGGAGGCCCAGTGCCATCAAGATGTCCTCACTCTACTCTGTGATTAACTGGCCATCCAACGTGAACAAAATGTGGTCATACTGCATGAGATGATCCTCCGCAGCTTTAGGCACTATCTTAGGTGTTGGGATGACAGGAGGGCTGGTCTGAGCATGGCCCTGGAGAAGAGGGGATAATAGCATTAACCATCTTCACATATTTATTTGAAAGGCAAACCTTATAAGCTAAATTAATTTCAACTACTGTCATATACAACTGCTCAAATACTTTTGGCCATTAACTGGAAATGAATGTAATTTTCTCTTCACATTGATAGAATAGTTTGTGTATTATCATTTGTATAACAAAATGTGCAATAAGTGTCATACTTTGATTAGATTGTGCTTCACACAATCAACTGTAGTCAACTGTTCATGGCTCACCTCAATGTCAAACAGCAACCCCAGGTCCACCTTGAACAGTGCAGGCAAGAGGAGAATAGCTGCTTCCAACTGTAGGCCTTTAAACAAAATAACATCATTAGGTTAACATAACATTTTTACCCAATACTTTTTTTGTTTTGTTTTTTAAACATTCATTACTGTGTGTAAAGCCCAAAGTATACTTCGTATTTTATGCGTATGCTTTTTCTGAACTCAAAACAAATTAAGATCTTTTTGATGAAGTCTGAGAGGTTTCTGTCCCTCCAATGATGAGGTGAGTAATTAATGACAGAATTTTCATTTTTGGGTAAACTAATCCTTTAAAGGTGATTACCCTTGCACAAATCAAAGCAATTCTCAAACAACACAACATGATATTCATACAACTTCACATTTGTACTAGACATACACTAGAGCTGCAGGATTCTGGATAAAATGAGAATCATGATTTTTTGGTTTCAAATAGAGATCGCAATTCTCCCACGATTCTAAACAGACAACTAAAAATAACATTTAATTTACTAGTTCTAGCAAAATATTAATAGCTGGACTCTAATTGCCGGAAAATGTTTTAATTTGAATGAATTATTTTTAAAAAATGGTTTTGAATATATTAATGGCTCATTAGTAAATACTTGTTTCACTACTGGATGAATCAGGGTTTAACCTTATCCAATCTATTGAATGAATGATTCAATGACAACGTCACTGGTTGCCACCTAGTGGCTTAACAAGGTAATTTATATACAACAGTTATTTGAAGCACCATGTTAGTTTCGATTTGCTCTATTTGATCGCTATCTGATGTCCAGTGTTTTATATCCTAACTGTAAACTTTTATCTTATTACTTATGTGATAATTTTAATATTTGTGAAAGAAATCAAATAACCAAATCCTTGAATAACTACAGTGTGGATCAAAACTGCTGTCTCTGGATCAGTGGCAGCATGAACACTGAATGTTTTTGTCAAAGGTTTAATAGACGCAGGCGAATCGTTGTCATTAATAAAGTAGGATCACGTGGGTGTTTGAATCGAGATTGCGATCTTTTTACGATAAATTGTGCAGCTCTAACATATACATACAAAGTAAATCAAAGGGGTTTCGGACAAGCCAGGTTGATGATGTATGTCATACCTAGAAGCAGGGCACAAGCTGATGTAACTGAAGTAAGTTGATTCAAAACTTTAACTCCCTCAATGTCAGCAGATGGTTCATGAAGTTCTCCCCCTCCTTCCAAATAATGAACATCGCCATGGTAAGCTGCTCCTCAATCATCTGTCTGGTTATCCTAAAATAGTGAACATAAAAAAAAAAAAAAAAATTCGGTCACCTTTTGCTAGCATAACTACAAAATACACAAATTTAGACTTATTTTTCTGAAATAAATCAAAATAGAATATTCTTACGTTCAACTCAGAAAGTACTCCTTGATGAGGTCTTCAGGACTTTCTCTCAGGAAAAAGATAAGGGCCTTCAGGACACACTTCTCAGGTGAATGTTTTCAGCCTGTGATAAAGCAATTGTGATTATTTTCTTAATTAAAAAAAAAAGCACAATAATCTGTAATAGGAATCAATTTTTGCAGATATGCAATAGCAAAGGACAAGAAAAAGAAAATAATTCATATTAATGACTGGCCAAATTTGCAATTAATATATTTATGGACAATACCAGCAACACTTGTGGCGTTGAGGGATCAAAAAAATAAATAAATAAATAAAAAAAGGAGCTAAAAAAAAAATCAATTCTTTATTTTTCCAATGCGTTTCAGCATACAGGCCTTCGTCAGTGCTAAATTACTACAGATTTGTAATTAAGAAATGCATCTGAATCCGTCATTGGTTTCATTTAAAATTATGAATTTATAATATATAATTATAAGTCTGAAAATAAGACATGCATCAATTATAAATTAGCTTTACACCCTAATATATTAATCATTCTTGATTAAGGGATTTCACGAAAAATGAAAGCTAGCTGTTAATTTACTTACCATCAGGCCATCCAAGTTGACTTTTTTTCTTCAGTAGAACAGTAAAGATTTTTAGCTGGAACTGTGATTAATGTAATGTCAATGGCTACTGTCACTGTGAGAATAAAAAAAAATAAAAATAAAAAATTAATACAAAACAACAAGAAAAAAAGTCGCATGCATTTGAGATGGCATAAGAGGGAGTTGATGAATGTTTTGGAATGGATAATTCTTAGTCTAAAGTTTGTTAATGAGGATAACATTCAAGTCAATATACAGAATTAGATGGATTTTATTCAAACATGTCCAACATTGGTAATTCATATTATCTATTAACAATTATAGCCGTTTTTATAGAAATTACTTACCATGTAAAGTTATTGCAAAGTGTCCTTAGTCGTCAAACATTGAGGAGCTTTAGATCCTAAAAGGGGGAGGGGAATCAGTGTTTATAAATGAAAAAAAAAAAAAAAAAAAAAACTTGTTTGCTGCAGACAGTGCAAACAATTAATTAGTAGTGTAAATACTCAGCCATTTCATTCTACTAAAAAAAACTGGATAAAAAAACACCTCGCGCTAGTCAAATGAAGTAACTTAAGCCTTAAATATGTCTTTACTCACACACTTTCTTCGTCATTTGGTCGAACAAATAGATGAATCAGAGCTAACGTGAAAAAGACAAATAAAAGAACTGACAAACATTACTTTAAAAACCTAAACTCAATAATTGTAATGCGAGGATCCCCTCAGCCTCGACTCGAGCGTCTCTCCCGCTCCCCACGCACTTCCTGCCCGCAGCATTTCAAATAGCACGCGCTACATACACGGTAAAGGAGACGTTTCTTTTAAAAATTATTTAGAGACATATTTACATGGTCCAAACTGAATACATTTCTATAGAATAAAACGAGTAAAATGCAACATCTTGTATAGAATAGAAATATTCCATTAGCGCTAACCTTTATAATGTACTGCAGGCCGCGCAAATTCAAAATTCGGTTAGTTACGATTTCGTTAGTATTCATGTTCACAAACAACGCTAATTAACTCATAAACCGCTAAACACATGTTCAACCTTTGCATTATCGAGTATATTAATTAAACATTTCCAACCTACCTTATTTCATCCCGAGTCCAGGGGAAAGAAAATGGCGGCCGAGCAGAAAACTCGAGAAAGGCTCGTGAGTCATGACGTCAGAAAAAAAAACCGTCTGTCACGGGGTCCTTAAAGAGAAATTATCCTTTGGCTGAAAGTGAGATATTTGAGTAGTTGAGTGTACAATTGAGAGCAATTCGCAGAAAGACGAAGTAATTAGACTCAAATAGTTATAGCAATCCAACTTACACCCCTATTCACTTACAGTGTAGAGGGGCTTGGGGACAAAAAGGTTGAGAACCAGGTTATGTTTAGAAAATACACTGTAATTAATGTTGTTTTTAATCCTTTCCCCAACTAAACTAAGAGAATAAGAGAGTTAGAGAAACTTTAAAGAACTATACAGAGGCTTAACAGGTTCTTTGTATGGCAGTGGTGCTATATAGCACCTTAACCACAGCAAGGAACCGCTGAAGAACCACTGAAGAACCGCTGAAGAACCATACAGGTGCTTTACTGGTTCTTTATAAGGTAGCGGTGCTATATAGCACCTTAACCACCCCAAGAACCGCTGAAGAACCGCTGAAGAACCATTTTTTTTAGAGTGAATGTAGTAACAATTATTTCAATCATTTATCAGCAGGTGGCATATGATATTTTGTATCACTATTATATAGGGTCCGCCTGTCTGCCTTGAACTCAAACTTTTTTTAATGCATTCATCCATTCTTCCACACAAATGATGTTGCTCTATCACTATTTAAATATACATATTTTTTCATGCATTTATCCATTTTACTGGGGTGGGGGGGGGTCTTCAACCTACAGAAGCATATTTCTTAACCTCAGAGCTAATGCATGCTATTTTTTACTTTCAGAAGCATACTGTTGCACTTTATTTCTCAGCTAGGCAATATAACCCAAAAAACTTGAATAATAATGACCTGACCGTGATGCCTCGGAACACCACTGCAAAATGTAACGAGTACTTGTAGTCAAAAAAATTGTACGGTGTAAAAAAAAATTTCCCCACCTTGAAAATGTAATTAAGTAAAAACACAAGTATTCAGTTTAAATTGCACTCAAAGACTCAAGTAAAGTACAAATACCTCAAAATAATTCTCCCATGTTATTAGTCAAACACTCAGCGTTTGTTAGGTAGGTTATATTGTGAATTTGTATCCATTTATTTAACGTGTTTGACAACAGTTGGCTAGACAAACAGTCTGTTTGAGTGAAATAAGAATGTGAACTATTCATAGACTGGTTCCTCAACAACATTTCATCAGTTGTACCTTTAGCATTATTTTGTGTGTGACAGTCAGTTCCAAAGATTTAGCAAACACAATACCAATGTTTTTGAAAACCAAAACAAGTCTGCTCTGTGAATTTTTTTTGTTTTGTTTTGTTCAGGCTGTATGCTTTAGCTGGTTAGCAATTAAATGCATGGTCTAGCTTAATATAAAACAAAAATATATAAAACATATGCTAATTAAAAACTTTGAGCACAGTAGTTTGTGGTGGGTGTAAATCAACAAGTTATACATTGTTTTTATCACAATGTGAACACATTGTTACTTAGGGCCGTTCACACCAAGAACGGTAACAATGAAAACAACTCTATTAGTGTCCACACCAGCAAACGATATGTTTATTCTAAGTGCACGCTTATGTCCTGTGCTGTTTTAAATGCTCAAGCTCAATCTTAAAGTAGGATGGATTCTGATTGGCTCAATGTTTTAATTATTCATTAGCTGAAAAAATAAATGAATAAATAAACAACAAAATTTCTCTGTGCCGTTGTCATTATAGTTGTGGTGTGACTTCATGGCTATTCATATTTTTAGAAATTTTAAGGACTATATCTTTATAGTTTTTATTATATTTATCGTCCTTGGTGTGAAGAGACCTTGGGATAGTTCACTCAAAAAAAAACAACAACGTGTTTTGTCATGCAGGTTTGTAAACATGAGGGTGAGTAAATTATGGCAGAATTTTAATTTTATGAGATGACCTATTCATTTCCACACTAGACCCCTGTGCTGAAGTTGTAATATTGGGAAGTAAATAATTTAATCTACTGTTTTTATTTCATTGTTTTTCCGTTAAACTTTCATTTTCTCATGAAGATCCTCCCCTTTTGATAAGATAAATGAGCACTGAAACAGGTGCAGTATTACATTCTCCTCCTGATCAAAGATGGATCTGCAAATCTCAGTTTTTCTTCTCTTCGTTCTTTTCACTGCAGGTACAAAGACAAATAATGTTTGTTTTTAATGTTATTAAATTCAAATATAGATAATTGATGTTTCTCTCTCTGTCTATCTATTTTTATTATTAAAGCACACTCTCTCAGCTGTAATCAGTGTTTGTTGGGCTCTTGTATACAGCAAACATGCTCCAATGGATCTACCAACTGCTTCGGTTTAACATATGCTGGTAAGTCCAGTATGATGGATTGAAAATTATTGATATAATTGGCTGATGGAGATGCTGCTATCATTTATTTGTGCTGTGTCTTATAAATTATGTTGATCTAATATGTAGAACTCAGCACAGAACAGCTAATTTTATGGGCAGAATTTATAATTGTACACATAAAATACTGAAATTCATTGTTTTCCCTCAAATTCCATAATAATATATTTTTTTTTTTTGGGGGGGGGGGCCATTACATTACGTTTGTCTTTTCTCTCTGCTTTTCAGTAAATACTACTGTAACTAAGGTAAGAGGTTGTGATCCAGCAAGTACCTGTGCAAATGGGTCCCTCAGCTTCGGCTCTTTAAAGGTCTCTACTTCCTGCTGTAACACAGATCTGTGTAACACCCAAGATGCTCCAGGTATTGTATTGTACAGTCAACAGTCATAAAGCACAAAATAATTGTGGTTGGACTTTCTATTGGGGACTTTGACGTCAGCCAAAAAGTAATGTTGCTTCAGGGTTTGTTCACACTTGGCAAGTTTGGTTCAATTAAAACAAATGTGACTGCTTAAGATAATCTTAAAGGTGCCATAGAATTGAAAATTGAATTTACCTTGGCATAGTTGAATAACAAGAGTTCATTACTTGGAAATGACATACAGTGAGTCTCAAACACCATTGTTTCCTCCTTCTTATGTAAATTTGATTTGTTTAAAAGACCTCCGAAGAACAGGCGAATCTCAACATAACACTAACTGTGACGCAACAGTCGGGATCATTAATATGTATGACCCCAATATTTGCATATGCCAGCCCATGTTCAAGGCATTACACAAGCCAGTATTAACGTCTGGAGCAGCACAGCTGAATCATCAGACTAGGTAAGCAAGCAAGGAAAATAGCGAAAAATGGCAGATGGAGCGATAATAACTGACATGATCCATAACATGATATTTTTAGTGATATTTGTAAACTGTCTTTCTAAATGTTTCGTTAGCATGTTGCTAATGTACTGTTAAATGTGTTTAAAGTTACCATAATTTCTTACTGTATTCACGAAGACCAGAGCCGTGTTGTTATTTTCATTTTTTAAACACTTGCAGTCTGTATAATTCATAAACACAACTTCATTCTTTATAAATCTCTCCAACAGTGTGTAATGTTAGCTTTAGCCACGGAGCACTATCAAACTCATTCAGAATCAAATGTAAACATCCAAATAAATACTATACTTACATGATCTGATGCATGCATGCAGCATGCGTGACAAACACTTTGTAAAGATCCATTTTGAGGGTTATAGCTGTGTGAACTTTGTTTATGCAATGTATTATAGAGTCCCGAGTTCGGGGGCGGGGGAGCATTTATAATGATGCCCCAAAATAGGCAGTTAAAAAAAATGAATAAAAAAAAATCTATGGGGTATTTTGAGCTGAAACTTCACAAACACATTCAGGGGACACCTTAGACTTATATTACATCTTGTGAAAAAGCGTTCTAGGGCACCTTTAAGAACATCTAAGTGTATTCAACTGTGCTATTTTGAGACAAGTATGAGTATGTGCTTTTAACATACTGTCTCTGTATTTAAAAAAAATTATTAATTACCACTTGAACCTGTGTATGAAAAGAAAATGAAAGATGGGTCCAAGTGTACTGCAAGTGGCAATTAAATAGATTTTTTAATACAAAGATGTTAAATATATGTTAAAAGCACATTTGTGACCTGCAAAACCAGTCATAAGTCACACAGGTATATTTGTAGCAATAGCCAACAGTACATTGTATGGGACAAAATTAGCGTTTTTTCTTTTATGACAAAAATCATTAGGATATTCACAAGTTCACATATACATATAATTAGATAATTAGAATAGAATATAATTAGAATAGAGTAATGCATATTTGGCGTGCTGTCCAGGGGGAGGGCTCCAAGCTCGGAATTTTGGTCCGAACCCAGAGTACTCCCCCCGTTATGGTTATGAGAGATAGAACTAGAAGTGAGGAGATGGGGTGGTAGAGGGATGCTGATAAACTGTCAGTCGAACAGAGGTAAGTCTGCAGTATATATACCTCTGTTGGTTGATTAGCTGAATGCTTTCCACTTGTGATAATTAGTCTAATTATCTGCACCCTCTCCTCCCGAATTTTGTTAATAAAACATCATTTTTAAGTAAAGATCATGTTCAATGAAGATATTTTGTAAACTTGCTACCTTAAATATATCAAAATTTAATTTTTGTGAGTGGATATGTGTTGCTAAGGACTTCGTTTGGACAACTTTAAAAAACGATTTTCTCAATATTTTAGATTTTTTTGCACCCTCGGATTCCAGATTTTCAAATATTGTTATCCTAACAAACCATACATCAATGGAAAGCTTATTTATTCTGCTTTCAAATGATGTATTAATCTCAATTTCATAAAACTGACTCTTATGACTGGTTTTGTGGTCCAGGCTCACATTTTAGGTCATATTCATGGCGTCTCAAAATAGCACAGTATAGAGTACACTTAGATGTTCTTAAGATTATCTTAAACAGTACTACAGAAGAATTTTTATTATATTGAGTACAAAACTGAACATGAAAATGAAGCACTTTTAGTACATTAAGGAAGTGTACAATTTTTCACCTGTGGTGTGTTGTTCACCTGACTATATAAACCATCTAAAATCACTTCTGTTTTGCTGTTCATAATACTGAGAGTGATTCTAGCATACTGGCAGCTTGCATAAACTCCCGATATGTAAACTGTCCTTTTCAGAGATAAATTGAAACTGAAATCATTGATTCGCTGATTCTCTCACATGCTGAGTCTCTCTTGTGCAGTTTTAAAGAGCAATGTAGCAACGTTATTAAACTGCTCGAGACTGCCATAGACAGTGACAGCATTTCTCCGTCCCCCAGAACCAAGAGAACTGAACAATAAGTGTGAACACACTGGAAAGTTATTCTAATTTTACAAAAGATTATGAGGACAAAAGTTTTCATTGGAACAATGTTGTGTGCACAATAAGACCAGAACAATGTAAAGAAAGTTTTTTTTCTTTCTGTAGAGCCCTCTAACACCACGAATGGAAAGAAATGTTACAATTGTGATGGAGCAACATAAAAACTGCACAAACGTTTTGAGCTGTTCAGGGACTGAAGACCGCTGCTTTACAGGTGAGGAGGATGAAGAGATTTGTTTCTTTTTTTTTTTTTTTGTAATCTTATGCATTTGCTACATATTTCATAGCAATAGTCAGCTTAGACACCTCAGCTTTCATTCATGAATCCACTTCTGTTTTCTTTCATCAGTGACTGATGTAAATCAGACAGTGGTTATAAAAGGCTGTGCCACCAAATCAGTTTGTGATGCAGCAGCAGCAGCACTTAGTATTTTTAACCTTGCGAACGCCACTTGTTGTGAGGGGAACCTGTGTAACGGTGCTCAGAGAGTGTCTCCCAGAGCTTCCTGTTCCTCTGCTGTTCTCTGCTCTCCTACTTCCTGCTGCACTGAATCCAGCAGCTCTTCATCCTACAATCAGACACACTGTACTGAATATAGAGCTCATATTTTTATCTGAACTAGATTTGACCTGGTATGAGGAATTTAAAACAATATACAAAATCTGATTAGTTACATTTTACATTTTACATCATACATTTTATGAAATATTAAATAAAATGTAACAATCACTGAAATAAAACGTAATGATCACCTTTGCATTAGTTTCTGGGTTTATTTTTAATAAAGCTTACAATGCAAGCATAAAAAATGAAATTTGTTCAACCCCTTAAAGGAACACTCCACTTTAACCCTAACCCTAAAGGTCATTGCACACCGAGTCCGAAATTCGCATGCGAAAATTTCGCACGTTAAAAAATAAATTCGACCTCATGTTATGTCAATCGCGTTTGCACACCGCCTCCAAAACTTTCGTCCGTCAAAAAAATATTCGGATCAGGTTCGATTTTCTGCGTTTTTCGCATCCGTGGCACGCATTTTGAGAGACGTTTTGACAATTCAGAGCCACCGTATGCGAACGCAAAAATCCTGAATGCCATCTGACAAGTTGATCCACGTCTTCTACAGCACAAAACAGCAGCACTGTATGACAAACGTGAGGAATACAAAGCGACCGAATATAAAGACATATTGTGCCAGTAGTAAAGCATCAAACAGAGCCACTGACATCCTGAAGTAATCTTTGAAACACTCGGATAATCCCGCAGCTCCTTGATGAGGTGAATTCTCCTTTCTCTCTATGCAATCTCGGGATTGAATGGACCCAATATTTCCTCTTTCTTTTTCTCTTTTTAGAGGAGAGGAGACAACTAATCATGCTCACTGCTTGAAGACTTCATTTTGTATTTTTTTGCGATTTTTTTCGCAACGCATTCATTAATACGCATCGGACTCAGTGTGCAAGGTCTCTGTGCGTGACGAATTTTTAGGATTGCGAATACGAAAAAAACGCATGCGAAAATTTCGGACTCAGTGTGCAAAGGCCTTCACCCTAACCCAGACCGATGGAAAATGAAAAGTTGTGATTTTCTAGGCCGATATGGCTAGGAACTTTGCAGCCGTACCATGGGTGCAGCAGGCGCAATGATATTACGCAGCCATGGTACGGCAGCAAAGTTCCTTGATTATTATGCCGGAATGAGAGTAGCCATATCGGCCTAGAAAATTGCAACTTTTCATTTTCCGTCAGTCGAGGTACATGATGTAACTACAGAAGAGTCAAGTTTTAAAGCGGAGCTAAGTAAGATTTGCGAAGCTCCCCTACAGTTTCCTTCAGTGAATCACACTGTCATAAATACTCCAAGCGCAGCTCTGGACTACAATGACTACAACGCTCATCAGCGCAGTAGTTTTGCAAATACAGTACAAGAAAGAGGAGGTGGGTAATTTGCAAATACAGTACACTCGATGGAGGTGGGTAATTTTTCGAAATTGTCTTATAAAGTCATATATACATTGTTTTTGAATTAACGTAAAGCATTTTGTCACTCTCAGCGGCAAGGAACCCAAACTTCAACAGGTGACATCAGGTGGCAAATAGGTGTAATATAGACTCAGGTGGCAAATAGACTCAGACCTTTCTGACGATATGTGTTTTGTCAAGATTAGTAACGGTTTTGACTATAATATAAAGAAAATAAATTATTATTGTAATACGAAACCTGACACCACCCACTGGGGAGGAGCTTGCTAAAAGAAATTAAAGTACTGTTTCCAGGGTAAAGCAACACCTGATTTCAAAACGGTTTTCACAGTCTTAGTCTTGAGTTTGTAAGCTTTCAACACTCAAAAAATTATTTTTTGATGCTGTTCACTTTATATAAACAATTCATTTTGATTTAACACTATTGTATCAGGTTTCTGGTTCAAATGTGATTGCTTTATGTTAAATTGACTTGAAACAGTTACTCTTTGACTTAACTTCATTTTGAAATAACGTTTCAATCAAGTAACCCAATGAAATAGGACTTTCACTTCCCATCAGCTTTGCACAGGGCTGAATTTGGAGAGTAAATGTTGAAATAAAGTGTTATTTTATGCATTTTTAGCAAGATGAGAAAATGGAGAGAATTGTTAATGTTTAATGTTCTACTATGTTGGCATTTAAAAGTTTCTGTTACGTTTGTGGTTTTGTGAGTTACCACTGTGGTAAAGTGTTGAAGACCTGCTAACAAGACTTCAAATTGCTTTAAAGCCCCACTTAAGTGCCTTGAAATGCACAGCATTATTCAATGTGTTGCAGTTTGGCCAGAGCTGTTGAGCTTGGTAAAGCCTCAGTTTCCTTCTAATCTCCTCCATATCTTTTTAAAATACAGTATTCTGTGCAGAATTCAAATGGGTCTGATATGTTTTGTGGTCTGCACTAGGGGTGGGACAAAATATCAATATGGCGATATATCGTCATCCTTCTCTGTGCGATACGAGAATCGTATCGCTGCGCCAAATATCGATATTTTAATTTTAAAAAATAAAGCGCTATATATAGATTTCTTTGCTCAAAGCGTCCTACTTCAAGGCGGCGCTCGACACATGAATGAGAGAAACGTGAACTTAAGTTAACTAGCCTAAGAAAAAAGAGGTTATTAACAGGATGGCGGACAGCATTGTGAGTAAAATAGATGCCCCAGCCACGTTTAAGTTCAAAGTCTTGACGCACTTTTATACCATTGATGTGACAGTCGTAGACATATTTGACGTTCTTCACCGAGCGCTTACACGGGAGGATTTGAAAGCATATATTAGGGATCCTCTGATAGACGCCTGCTTTCGAACGCTCCCGTGTATATCTAAGCGCTTGAAGAACGTCAAAGGGTCTGTTTGCACCTGGTGACTTCATGCATTTTCCCTGATCGGATAGCTATCCGATCGTGAAAAGACCAGGTCTAAATGCCTAAATCCCTAAAATCGCATTTGAGACGGATTTAAATCCGATCGCTCAAACCACTTCAGGAGATGGTCTGGGACGCATTCCAGTCAAAACTGTCTATGCTCAGTCTAAATGCATCTGGTTGTTGAAACTACATATGTAAATTTTACTTCTCCCAAAAATACTAAAACTGAAACATGTGAGAGTCAGGTATGACAACGCTACTGCATCACACATCGCCGCAGATCTCTTCAGCAAGCTGACGAGCAAACTGCCGCATATGAAAGTGAAAGTAAGTCGCAGACGCATAACACACAATTATCTTCATTAAAAGTAATGAGACCTTATACCAGTGCAGTTGCCGCTCTCTCCTATTGCAGTCTTTGATTTTGAAATTAACTGATGGTCAATAAAATGCACCTCATATTTCTTGCTTTCGGTGACGTGAACTCTATTAAATGTACATATAAGATCGGATTTATCCGTTAACCTGCACTTAACCTTTTCACGTGCATTTTGTTTTCATATTAAGACCAATATCGTGATGTATCATTATAGGATTGTCTAGCGATATATCGATTATCGCAGAATCGCTGACAAGCGATATTATCGTTATTGTGAGCCATTTATCGTGATCGTATCGTATCGTGAGGTACCCTCCGATTCCCACCCCTAGTCTGCACCAACTCGAGCATATGATCCACTCTGTGCTCTCGTGTCTCTGGACTGGAGCAGACTGTGGTGCGCTGCAGAGGTTCGCGTGACACTAACGTGAAACCAGACTTCATTCACCTCAATGGAAAGCATCTTAATTGTTCCCTATCCCCTATATAGTGCACTATGTGCCATTCACATGGGTTGCTAAAAATGTTGAGTTTTACAAATGTCTTATACAAACAAATCAACGAAAGCAAACAACTGTTTGATCAATTAGAGGTTATCAGATATTTTTGTGCTGCTTTATTCAAATCTAGAGTAGTTCCCAGTTTAATCAATAACTGAACTTTGACATGGTCCCATTCAGAGCAAAAGACCCGCCATATCAGCAGCACTGACCGTGACATATAGTGACAGAGCTGGAGTTGTCTGTGTTTTTCTAAACTACCTCATCATTTTTTGGGACAAATTTGCTAAAATTGCCAGCAAAAACTTTTAAAAAAAAAATCTATTGTGTCTGCCATAAAAAGGAAAATGTGGTTCATAAATGTATTTTATCCAAATGCATTTTTGTTTTTAGAGGCAGTATTTACAATGTGCGATGGGATGTAACACAGAAGCCCTAAACTGAAATATATATATATGAAGACTTCAGATGCAAAAGCCTCTAAGTGGCGTCTGAAATTTTCTTCTAAAATGAGCATTTTTATAAAGCTTGTATGTTTAGGTTCAGTAATTTTTATAAAGCTTGTATGTTTAGTCCTTTTCATTGCCATTAAAATGAAATAACTGAACATAAACATACAAGCTTGATAAAAATGCTCATTTTAGAAGAAAATTTCAGATGGCACTTCATATAACGTATATATATATATATATAAACACACACAAAATAATTATGAAAGTAATTATGAAAATAAAACAAATAAAAATATATTTTAAATTTTGGGGCAAAACAAAAAGGTGGAAAAATACTTTTTTGCCCACATTGTTGTTCAAGGCTTCAATAGAAAAATGTGCAGAATAAATAAATAAATATATGAATAAATTTAAATATATTAAAGATGTTTACTTAATATAATAGCCTATATATTACTTAAGTTAATTAATATATATGAATAGATTCATTAATATATATTATGTACAGCTACAGTCGTTTTAGTAAACGAGTATTTTCCTTTCATTTTATATTATTTAATATGAAATGAAGGGAAAATACACGTATATTAAAACTAATTTAGCTGCTGCTGCTAATAATAGTAAAAGTAATAAAGCTTAGAAAAAATAATGCGCCGCTGCCAAAAAAAAAAACAAAGTAAAAACAATATGGGGCTTTTTACTATAAACACATGCCAATAAAGTACTTTGAAATTGAAAAAGGAGCAAAGAGAGAGAGAGAGAGAGAGAGAGAGAGAGAGAGAGAGAGAGAGAGAGAGAGAGAGAGAGAGAGAGAGAGAGAGGAGCTCATTGGCAGTGCTCACCTGATTGCGGGGCTTCTTTTCATCTTCTGCCGCATCAAAGGGTCATTTCGCCCGCGGCGCTGAGAATGAAGTGATCCCCCGCATCGCGTCACCTGCATTCTTACATCTACATTGAAGCTTTTCACCCACAGCATGACCATGAAGAACAGCAAACCGATTGCTCTGGATCGGCGCGATATTCACTCTCTGCTGGATCTGATCGGTGGCTTCGGTGCCGTAGTCGCCGTGGGGATCATTGCCATGCTGTCGGTGTGCGCCGCGTTCTTCATTTACCGATCCTTTAGAGGTCAGCGCGGGAAGGGCGACGAGAATAACGGGAACGAAACGGCTGAAGCAACGGTTGAAGGGAGCTCGGCTCGGAGGAGGAAAAGAGAGGGGGGTGATGATCGACCTACCGAGTCAACAGGTAAAACCGGACAATTGTTGAAGCACAGTAGGCTATATTGGTGCGCACATGTGCGAGGCTTTTTTGGAACACCACACATAAAATATCACTGTAATAGATTATAACACGTGACAGCCATAAACGCGGTAAACGGCGAAAAGCTGTCCCGAGTGAGCGGCCCGCGCCGTTTTTGGCCAGTCAGAAAACTTAGCCAATCAGAAACGTTTTCTGCATGTCTGTTATTTTGCTCGTTTACTGACAGAAATGTGGTTTTGGCGATGGATTATGTTATTGATTCTGTTATCATTATGTTTTTAAATTATTTTAGCCTTAAATTTAGGTCACATTGTCTACTTTGTGCAAGCAACATTTCTTTGGACACAGCAACAAACAGGATATGATGTCAAGCTTTAAAGCTTCTGTTTTTAATACAAAATTAATTACTTTCTTTCAAGCATTTAATAATAAAAAAAAAAATTAAAAAAAGGTTTGGTGCAAAACAGAAAAAAAAAAAAAAAATCCAATAAAGTTCCAATAAAGTCACAGGTAGGCACAAATAATAATAATAATAATAATAATAATATTATTGTTATAAATAACCAGAAATGTGGAAATATATGCTACCGTTCAGAGGTTTGGGGTCAGTCGGATTTAAAGGTAGGGTAGGCAATTTTTTTTTTCATAAACACTTGAAATTATTCACATCCTGCAGAAGAAGGGTCTACAGTAAGTATATTAAAAAAAAATTAAATTAACATATTGTCTGCATGGAGCCCCGGACATGACAATCGCACGATTTACTAATTCGATCCCTCGTTTTACTAAAATGTGTGCACAATTTACTACTTTGTTTACTATTTTCTATTAAGAAATTAGTCATTTGTGCACACAAATTAGTAAATCTTGTGCATGATTTAGTAAATCAAGGGAACAAATTAGTAAATCGTCCGCACAAATTAGTAAATCGAGGAACGAATTAGTAAATCGAGGAAACTAAATAGTAAATCGTGCACACGAATTAGTAAATCAAGGGAACGAATTAGTAAATCGAGGAAACTAAATAGTAAATCGTGCACACGAATTAGTAAATCGAGGGAACGAATTAGTAAATTGTGCGAACAAATTAGTAAATAGAGGGAACGAATTAGTAAATCGTGCACATGAATTAGTAAATCGAGGGAACAAAATAGTAAATTGTGCGCACAATTTAATTTTTTTCTTGCATGTTATGTGTGGGGCTCCATACGTCTGTGGAAGTCTCAGGATCAAAAAAATGTTTATCTAGTTGCATTTGGTCTGAATGAGGTGCCTCTCAGCAAATGTATTTCCATATGCTGATAGGCACAGCCCAGACATCACACATCACATCAGCACGTTCCATAAGGATGCAGAGTTGTAGACATAGTCACTGAGCGGCCAAAACAAAGCCGCCTTTTACTATTGGTCCTCTTGAAGCTTTGCAGACTCTACTGTGCGCGTTCATGTGTTTTGAAGGAGGTGTGGCTTTGGAGCGCGCTCTGAAGGGAGGGTGAGATCTAATGCTTTTAAAGCTAGCTTGCTATTGCTATAGCCTCTTTGAAAATGCCTACCCTACCTTTAAGGTTTTCACAAAAATTTAAAGCAGTTGTCATGATGAAGGATCATGTGACACTGAAGACTGGAGTAATGGCTGCTGAAAATTTAGCATTTCACTGTATTACTGTTTTTGATTAAATAAATGCAGACTTGGTTAAAGAGATAGTTCACACAAAAATGAAAATTTCACCCTCAAGCCATCCTAGGTGTATATGACTTTCTTCTTTCTGATAAACACAATCAGAGTTATATTAAATAAATAGCTTTATAATGGCAGTGAATAGAGGATGAGATTTTGAAGCCCAAAAAAGTGCATCCATCCATCATAAAAGATATCCGCATGGCTCTAGGGAAGCTGTCGGAAGCTAGTTATTTTAGTTTTTAAAGTTTTAAATATGGATATTTTTCTTAAACTAATGCATTGCTTCACTTCAGATGGCGTTTATAAACCCCCCGGTCTTTTGTGATGGATGTTTGCACTTTTTTGGGCTTCAAAATCTCACCCTCTATTTACTGCCATTGTAAAGCTTGGAAGAGCCAGGACATTATTTAATATAACTCTGATTGTGTTCATCTAAAAGAAGAAAGTCATATACACCCAAGATGGCTTGAGGGTGAGTAAATCATTGGTAAATTTTCACTTTTGGGTGAACTCTCTCTTTAACAATATTAAAGCATTTTCCAGACCCCACACTTTTAAACTGTACTATCTGTCTACTGTGTAACTTCTGCAGAAACCTATACCTTGAATATGTTCAAAACCTGAAAAATTTACCTTTACGCATAGTATATGGAGGTAAAAAAACAAACAAAAAAACACCAAAGCTTGTCCAAATGTTTGCGTAACATCCTTTGCTGGCTCTGATATTCCAAAATCTTGTTGAAAGTTCGACAGTGACTCTCGTGTTCAGCTGCCAAAATACAAGTTGAACTGAATGTCAAAGTTAAAGGCCACTCTGATGCAGCATTTGATTTCATGATTTCAGCCAAAGCCTGAAACGTAAACTTACACCATACTCTTTTGCTGCCCTGTAAGCACTGGTATTTCCTTTTAGAAAAGCAAATCTAGTTAGTATACCAAGTTCTAAAGTCACAAACTCGTTCCCACTGATCTGAATTGTTGTTTTCCGTTCCCTAGCATTCACGTATCATGGTTTTTAGCTGTAACTTTATAAACGTTTGACATTTACACGGTTACATTCCTGCTCGATTGCTGAGGAATTTTGATTGATTTATCAGTAGATGAATAAACATTGCACAAGTTCCATCAGTAAGTAATCTACTTCTAGCCACAGGTCATATTTACATTGACTATTTTAGATTTAAAATCAGTGACATGCACTTTTCCCATTAACTGATCTTTCTTCCTCTTACAAAAATTGTTGTACTAACATAAAACTATTGGCGCAATGAAAACATAATGCACAAATAAAAAAAAGAGAATGAAAAGGATAGAAAGAGAGAAAAATACTATACATTCTTTGCTAAAAGAATTCCCATATAAATTTTTGATCATTTGAAACGCATATGACGTGGCTAATGCATTTTCTTCTCTTTTAGGAGAATGTCAGGATGAAAAGCAGGAGTGTTGCAGCGAATCCAGTAACCTCTCAGACACAGACAACATGCTCCTTCCTACTGAGATATCAGAGAAAGAACTGAATGAAAGCACTCTCAAAGACTTGGAGGATATTACAGATGAGCTTCTAACGGACTTAGAACCTGAAATGCGAGACAAAACGGATTCTGATCTGGATCAGTGTGTAGAAATGGATCCTGACGAAAACACAGTATGTGAGGATCATATTCAACACGAGGATGATGATGGTGGTGGACGTGAGGTTTTGGCTGATGTGAGTGTACAATCGACGCAATTAGATTGCCAACGTGAGGATATTGAGGAATATCTCGACAAATCTGAGACAGGACTGAGTGGAGACACAGATGAACCATCTGAAACTGAAAGCGCTCAGGAGATCATTTATCAAAGACATCAACTTCATGTCACTACTCAAAGCAGTTCTTCTTCAGACCAAACTGTTAAACCATCCAATCCTAGTAAGATCCGATTAGAGGAAGACAACAAGATGTCAACGGTGGAGGAAGCGAATAAGAAGTCTGAAGATAACCATGATTGGCGTTTTCCACGAACAAATAACTTTGATTGCTGTTGCTATGATAATAAGTCTGTAGTCAACCACAGCAACAGGTTCGACTTCCACAACTACTTGGGCTTCCACCCTGATAATACCTTCCTTGTTGGGTCTTCAACACAGGTGAGCCTCTCACATGAGTCTGGTGAGAAGAAAACCAATGAAGATGGTGTGTCAATGGAGAAGAAACTTGAAAAGAAATGAGATTAGCATCATGGATGCCATTATGGACAATAACGAGTGGCTAAATGTAGGGGCACCAGAGTTCAGAGATCTTCCCTGGCTTACGCCAACTGCAACCAGCACTGAAGAAAAACAGACACAATTTGGAAAAGAAGGGCAAGTCAAGACTGCTTTAGCCAAAGAGGACGAAGAACTGGCGAATAAAAGAGTAGCAACTGTTCCGCCTTTATCGCAAGTGGTTAACGTAACCTTCAGGATTCACTACATCACATACTCTCCTAGCCAGCTGGTGGCTGTTACCGGGAGCCTTCAGGAGTTGGGGGCCTGGGAGAGTTTCATTCCACTCCACAGAGCCAAGGACGGGTTCTGGGCCAACACTATCACCCTCCCTGTGGAGAGCCAGATGGAGTGGAAGTTTGTCCTGGTGGAAGATGGAAGGATCTCTCGCTGGGAGGAGTGTGGAAACCGCTATGTCTATTTAACAAGCCAAGATGAAGAAGTCTATCTTGACAAGTGCTGGGGATGTTGCTGAACTCAGAGGTGACTATCTATGAACACTCTTAAAAATAAAGGTTCTTTATAGGCATCTATGGTTCCGTGAAGAACCAAAACATCCATGGAACCTTTCCTGTTCAACGAAAGGTTCTTTGAGGAACCCAAAATGATTCTTCCATGGCATTGCTGCAAAAATCACCTTGAAAGGCCTGTTCACACTGAGAACGATAACTATAACGACTACTACATTAACATACAGCGCACACCATCGTTCTGTTTATTATAAGCATGTGCTGCAGTTATGTCTTCCAATGCTTTAAATGCTCAAGCTCTTATAGCAGAATCGATTCTGATTGGCTCAATGAAAAAAATTGCTTGGAAATGGATTCCAATGATATTGTTTGTCTGTGCCGTTATAGTTGTTGACTCTGCTTTCTTTTATATTTAGATTGAGTTTTAGAACTATATCTTTATCATCATAGTTATCATCCTTGGTGTGAACAAGCCTTTAGAACCTTTATTTTTAAGACTGTAGGGCTGCACGATTAATCAAAAAAAAAAAAAAAGTTTAATTGCAATATCACTGCACTAAAACTGCTTTACACGAACTCCATGCTCTGAGTTTGGATCTCTTTAACGTGCATTTGGGAAAGCAACATGCGCAAAAAAATCTTCACATACTTGTAAAGAGAAGCGCTTATCAATAAAAGAGGAACTTTAAGTGCTCCTTGCAGTTTTCCTTCAAAATAAAAGTTTGATGGTTTAAATATTAAAAATAAAAAATGAAGACAGCCATAAATATTAGTATTGTAATTTTATGGTTGTAAATTAAAATGATTTTTAATATATTATATTATTTTTCTTAAATGCTCATTTTTTTTATTTTACATTGATATATTACAATAGTAATGTTTATTGTTTTATTTAATAATTTTTATATTTTATTGAGTAATATAATAATAATAGGAATTATTATTATTATTACTATTATAAAGCTATATTTATATATAATCACAAAATTCTGGCCAAATTGTGCAGCCCTACAAACAAGCACAGCATCCCTGGATTTTTTTAAAGTGCATTTTAAATCACAATTTGATTTCCCCCCAAATCGTGCAGCCCTACTATCATCTTCCAACTCTATACAGCAATAATAATCCATAGTGCATTATTGAAATCCAGTATGTAAGATTATATTACAGTATTATTGATTATTAATGAATTATTTCAATAAAGCATGAGGCTGTGGAACTGTTACTATAGCAATAAGATTATAACAATTCTAACATATTACAAATATGCACTTTTTTACATCAATTAATGATATGTGTGTTAAATATATATACAATTGTACTGAAAGTGTCTGCCCTTAAAACTATAATCCTGTAACAGCGACATACCAAAATTGAGAAAATTCACAAAAAAGTCTTTCATGTATAAGGGAAAATCTGAATGCTTCCAGAGGTTGAAACATCTTTTTTAACGTTTATCTCCATTCTGAAAATGATTTGTGTGTGCACAAATTAACTTTAGGCTGGAAACATACTCTATGCAAGTGCAGAAATGCCGACATAAACGCTTGGTTGATGCAAATATGCAGTCCCACTGTACATATATAAGAAACATCAGTTCTCAGGGGGAGTGTCCTTCAAATATTACTGAATTTGTTATTCAGGTTTCTAGCTATGCACTGTTCACTCTGACTAACTTTAACTTGTTCAGTGTGATTTTCTTCAAATTGTTGCTCCTCAGCAAAATCCCCAGAGTTAAATCAGCTCTGCTCAGAGTACATATGGTCCCTCTCTATATAGTGTTAAAGTAACACTGAAGCAGAGTTTGTTGATGAGATTATTAAGTGATGATTGAGCATTATTGATGAACACCTGCTGTTAACAAGCAGAATCACTGAAGAAAAGAGAAACACAAGAACTACAACTGACTTTAGCCAAGCCTTAGATGAAATCAACTGAAGATAAAAGAAGACATTAAATCTCTCAAGATAAAAATCTCACAAACAGCATCACCAGCTTCACTTATTATTAACCAGATTGACTTTATTTCTGTCATTTGTCTACAGAAGCTCTTATTGAGAATTAACAGAGGTTTAGATGTTGGTGTTGATTTTGCTGTGTCTGGTACGAAAGTATTTGATCTAAAAGAGAAAACTAAATGCAGAAGAAGTCAATTTGTGCTAATGCTCGCTATAGTGTCCCTTGTGGTGACACTGACGCTGCATCCAAAATCAAATACTTCCCTACTATATAGTATGTGAAAAACAATACACCAACAGAGTATTATGTCCAAATGCATAGTATTCGACAAACAATAGGCGAAAAGTTCCCAGATGACCTACTACTTCTACTTCTCAGACAATATGCGATTTCGTATGCAGCGTGAGAATACAACATGTAGTTTTTCTGCATTTTGAATGTTCTTCACTCTAAGAGAAAAATATTATTTTAAGAACTGATCACCATAAAGGTTCTTTGAGGAAAACTTCTTCTATGGCATCGCTGTGAAAACCCCATTTTGGAACCTTTATTTTTAAGAGTGTTGCCCTGTTGTAACAGTATTTGATCTAAAAGAGGAAATTGAATGCACAAGAGGCACTAATGCCTGCTATACCGCCCCTTGTGGCGACACTGAGAATACAACATGTAGTTATACTGCATTTTGAATGACTGACACATTTCAAAACACATTTCAGCCTGAATTTCTTTAAACTTTAGCGTTTACTTACTTGCATAGAGTATCTTTCAGGCCTGTGATATGACTGTCCAGTATGCTTTGAATGCTTTGTGAACTGCTTGAGCAATGCAGAACACAGACCAGCCAAAAACCACAATTTTCTTTGTAGCAGTTTGGCATCCTACTCTGACTGTAATATGTCAAATGCTGACATGAAATCAGCCAAATCTTTCCAAATCCCAGCCTGGACTGTTCGCATACAGCCTTTCCTCAAATCACAAGCTAAACGGCTGCTGTATCTTTGATTCTATTACACCATTTAAATCATTGTGTGACAATGACATCAGCGTTCCTGCTGACGACATCACTGTAGCTTTTTGTTTGCCATCACTGTCAACTGCATGTAGCAGACTCTCATTTAGTCCATACAGAGATTTTATGCTTTTTATTTTAGGTAGCAATGAATTATAAAAATGTGAATATATTTTTATTGTTTCACAACGACTGCCTTAAAATGAATAACCTTTGCTGCTTACAGTTTTGAATGAACATGTTTATTTGTCTTTTGGCTTCAACTGTTTTTGTTTTTCTGTGAAATTCAGGTGTAATACTGTTTCTGACCTTTAAACTTATGTTTAAATGTCACTCAGCAAATGACTTAATTCAATAAAATAAATTATTATATTGACAAGTAGTTGCTCTCTATATTTTAATTTTTTTCACTTAAGGACAAATGCTGTATATATAGTGTATATATAATATATTAGAGATGCACCGATACTGAATTGCTCCACCGATAGCCGATTATATACAGAATGATAACGATACCGATAGTCTGGGGGTTCTGCCTTTTATACCTTCTTTTAGATGAATGATAATTTCATTATAATTAATAATCATATTTTTAATTATTATATTTGGAAAGAAATGCAAATAGAAATTTTATTCTCTCCATTTCATCCACTTGTTTCAGAGTAAACTGGTATCAGTTGTAAACAAGCGCATTACTCAAATTAATATTGACAGATTAATGTAAACTTTCTGAATGTTATTAATTCATAATTACTATTAATATTGAACATCAACTGGTTTCTTAGCATTTTCTTTATACAAATGTAGTGCATTTTCCTCAAATCTGTAAAAATTGTACGCAACTGTCAAAACGTACTAAAATCAATATTACTTTCTTGGCCAAGTCTGAACATACAATCGGGTTTGAATGCAAATTAATCTTGGTGTCCTTGACGTGCGGACAATATGATAAACTACCGTAATCACAAACTTGACTTTGCTGTGGTAGTGAACTGACTAACACTGACTGTGTTTTATTGCAGTGTTTATTTGCTTCAGTTCACTGCAACACTGCTGTTTTTCTCCCCAAACACACAGTGACTTTGGTCTCTGAAAGGATCATGAAACATTCATAGGTTCAAAGGAAGTTTGAGTCAGATGTGATGGAACATTTTAATCCAAGATTTCATATTTTTCTTTATGACATCATTGCATTTCTTGTATTCTTTTTTCTCCCCTCAGAGAATTTGCTGTGTTTATGTGACATAGACACAGATTTAGAGCATTTGCATATGCATTGTCATGAGTTTGCCACTGCACCACATGCCTGTAAATGATTCATTTTACCACAACATGAGGAGTAATTTAAGGTCAGAAAACTAACATACTTGGAAAAGAGAGATAAAAGGGCCAAAAAATGAAAACCAGTTGGCTGGCAAATGCAATGCAGTCTGGAACTCATAAACATCCAAGCTGTTTGGGGTCAATATGATTTTTATTGTTTTTGAACAAAGTGTCTTCTGCTCACCTAGGCTGCATTTATTTGATCAAAAATAGGCCTACAGTAAAAACAGTAATATTGTGAAATATTATTTAAATTTAAAATAACTGTTTTCTGAGTGTATATATACATAATGTAATTTATTCCTGTGATCAAAAGTGAATCAGCATCTTTAAGCATCTTTTCAAACCAAGAATGATAACTATTTGCGTTCACACCAACGGATGACGGTATGTTTATTCGAAGGTGTGTACATGTTTTTTGCTGTTCTTGTTGCATTTACACGGCTTTAACCAGCAGATGTCCTCAGCATGCTATGTTTCGAGTGAATAGCTAGCGTAATCAATCTAATCTAACAGGGAAATTACCTGACGAAATCAATATAGCGGAATAAAAAGAACGCCTAGGCGTTTACACTGTGACTTCAAAGGAAGCAAGACACTGTCGTCAAAACTAGCGCTGGATTCCTGAGGTAATTTTATTATTACATTGTTTGCTAGCCTGGCATTGTGATTTCATTTTTTGACTTGTCAAATAGCGGTGGCTTTTTTTTTTTGGACCTCGACGATTAACCTCTCAGCATTGTCGTCTGCCATTTTAAATGCGCGAGCAGTTAAAGGTGCAATATAATATTTTTGCAGTAAAATATTAAAAAACCACTAGGCCAGTGTTATATATATTTTGTTTACTTGTGTAGCCTACTTACAATATCCCAAATGTTTGCAACTATTTGTTAATCGTGAGAAAATTGCAATTTTAACCAAGGCTCCAGGACGTGTGAGGAGTTGCTTGTCAATTGCGTCATACCCGCGTTACCCTCGGTTTCCGGCTGTATTTTGTAGAAGGGTCAGTGACAAATATGGTGCGGCAAGATGAGAAATTAAAAAATCTTTTAAAAACCTGTTTTAAAAGCATGCATCAGGTACGTTAAAATGTATATATTGTGTCCAAATTGATTTTATGTTGATAAAAATGACATTTGCACAATTTTTTACTAAAGTTAAGAATGAATGTACCTAAAAATGTCAAATGGTGTAACCGCCAAAGAATGAGAAATATTAAATATGTTATCCACATAGATGGCATGTAAGCTCACTTATAGAAATATATACTTCAATTTAAAATATCAAATGAAAAATAATTTTATTAGAGTTATCTCTAAATGTAAATTTTAACTTGTTTTTGCAATATTTGGTGGGACACATGCTGAAAACACATTTGTTTTCTAAATAATCTTTGACAAATTATTTTAAAATTGTTTAAAATCATTTTATCACACTAAACTAGATGATTACATTTTATTCCACATTAATTTTTCTGTAAATAATTATATTTTTTATGAAAAATACTGGTTACGCCAATTGACACAAACCAGTTACACCACCTGACCATGTTACTTCTACAGCCAAAGGCCATTGTTTGTTGAACAAATTGACACTGAAAATCAAGCATGACAGTCAGCAAGTTAAGTTAAGTGGTTTCAGTGATGAAAAACAACATCTGACAACAAGAAATAATCATAGTAATGAACAGTGAAATCATGTCTCATATATTTTACAGTTAAAGGGTTAGTTCACCCAAAAATGAAATTTCTGTTATTAATTACTCACCCTCTTGTCATTTCACACCCACAAGACCTTCGTTCATCTTCAGAACACAAATTAAGATCATTTTATCTCCCATAGAAAGCAACGAAATTACCCCTTTCAAGGTCCAGAAAGGTACTAAAGACATCGTTAAAACAGTCGACGTGACTGCAAAGGATCAACCTTAATCTTAATGGTTCAACCTTATTATGAAGAGACAAGAATACATTTTTGTGCAAAAACAAACAAAAATAGCATCTTTATTAAACTATTTTGTCTCTTCCCTGTCATTCTCCTATGCTGTTGACATGGTAAACACAGTGCAGAAACTCCAGGTTTTACGTCAGAACACCGGCTCATTATTGGCCGGGCCCTGCGTCAGTCTCACACGCATGCGCTGTGCTGATCACGTGATCAGCTTTGGCCAATACTGAGCTGGCATTCAGACATAAAGAAGGAAGGCTTCACTGTGTTACTGTGTCACCTGCGTGAGGATAATGACAGGAAGAGAAGAGATTGTTGAATAAAGTCATTTTCATTTTGTTTTTGCGCACAAAAAGTATTCTCTCTTCATAACATTAAGGTTGAAACACTGCAGTCACGTTGACTGTTTTAACAATGGCTCTACAACCATTCTGGACCTTGAATGTGGTAATTTTGTTGCTTTCTATGGGAGATTAAAAAAAAAGCTCTCAGATTTCATCAAAAATATCTTAATTTGTGTTCTGAAGATGAACAAAGGTCTTACATGTGTGGAACGACATGAGATTGAGTAATAAATGACAGAAATTTCATTTTTGGGTGAACTAACCCTTTAAGGAACAATATCTGATAACAAGAAATCATCAAAGTGATATCTGATATCAGGATAATATGATAGCAGGATCAGAATTCACTGGTGCTCTGTGATGAGCCACTGTTTCCTTGCTTGAAACTATATCAATTTATCTATTGGGGCAAGAGGGGCTCTGTTATGTCGTTTTAATTATAAAATCTTAGAAATTTAATGAATTGTATTTTATAGATGTAAATTGTAGTCTTTGGTTAAATGCACAATATGTAAGACTTTTGGATTCAAATATCAAAAAACCACTTGGACAATTTTATATATTTTGTTGACTTGTGTACTTATATTATGCCAGATGTTTCCAAGAATGTTTAAACCTAGAGAAATAATAACCAGGACACGAGCCATGTCCATGAGTCGCCTATCAATGACATGATACCCACGTTAATCTCGGTTTCCGGTTTTATTTTGTCGAAACCACAGAAAAACCAAAGACGCTTTAATATATTATGTGTTTTATTAGACAGATGAGCAACTGTTTGGATACATTTGTCGACAGAAATCTAATCATATTATATAGCTAAACACGTTTAGTCTTATTGTTTAAATCTTGTTTTCTTGATTTACTGTTAGTACCATGTTTTACCATGCCTAATATGGATCTAGTTGACTGCAGTGTGCAACAAGTGTCTCATAGCAGCTGCTGAGCGAACGCACAGAGTAGCATTATAACAAATTTGAACACACAAATGTGTGTAATTTTTTAAAACAGAGCTGCTTTACATCACATACGCTTGACCTGAAGAAGCAGAAGCAGCGACTGCGGCTTAATAAAAGCTGTTGTCGATACGTTTGACGCACTTGTCTTTCATTAGCAATCACTCCATGATTTTATATTGCTTACATTTTTAAGTGAATGGAATAGAAATATTGAAGCTAAACATTTCAATGTTAAACATTAATGTTCTAAACATTAATGTTGTGCAACATAATTATATATTATTTACTGAATTACAGAGCTTTAATATAAAGTTGTGGATAAGCACCAGTTTCTCAAAAAAAAAACATTGAACATTTGAAAATAGTTCCAAATAGTAGAGTTTGTTAATCAGCAATATATAACTAAACTAAATTTGCCCCTAACAGAAAGGCTTGTAATAGAAGTCAAATGGTGTAACGGTTACACCATTTGACATTTCAATTTAAAATCAAATTTGACAGGTATTATCATGGACACCTATGTAAGCACATGGCCTTGGTGGAAATATTTCAAATGTAATTTTTAAAGTCAATACACATTTTTATAATAATGATGAATTATCAATGTATTCATGGGGTCATACCATTTGACATGTATACCTAAGAATACCTAACCATACCCTAAAATGTCAAAATATCTCATATTTTAAAGACAGTTACTAACCTTTGCATGCAGCATTTAGTGTCACCAGGGGTCCCTCTTTGTGATATAATTTCCTGTCACATAGTTTTCTTGCACAATATTAACAAATGGCTCCTTGAATGGTGGTTACACCACCTTGACACTTCAGGAATTTGACTTGACTCTATGATTCCCCAAATTATTTATAATATTCAGAACAATGGTGTTAAATTTATTTTTATTTACTATTAAATTGTTCTAATGTAAGATTATGCCAAACTAGATAATATGGTGTTTTATTGAGAATTTCACCTTTTTTAAACAAGATCAATTATTTGGTACTAAGTTTTTACGGTTACACCACATTGACATTTTGCAATCAATCCCCAAATATTCTCTCAAAATTGATTAAAACCAGAAATTTTAGACTTGGTCCTCAAAAAAGAGAATGCATGTAAGTAAGTTGCTAATTTATTTTGCAATTTTTACCCTTTTAAATTTAACTAAAACTATAAGGACACAAAAAAATGAGCGTCACGTCATTGACCCAGAAACCATGGCGCTTTAATATATTACACGTTTTACTGGACAAGGGAACAACTGTTTTGATATAGAGAAAAACACTGTTTTGTCAAGTAGCTAACATAGCATCAGATGCAGCTTTATTTTTAGTAACAGTAATACAGAATTTTCTCCATCATACATTGTTTTAAAATTAATTGCATGCCATTTATAAACACAAACCATCCAGTATTTAATATGATATTCTAAAATCGATTTAGTTTACTGCAGTGTACAACGAGTGTCTCACAGCCGCTGAGCGAACGCACAGAGTAACGTTATAACATTTTCAACACACTCAAATGTATCTAATATGATAAACAGAGCTGCATTACCTCATACTCATGACCGGAAAAGGGGAAGCGGTGCCGGCGTGAAGACCACATGTCCCAAGATTCCACGCTCAAACTTGGCATCATCAAGCTACGCCTTTGAATAGACCTCTAGCAGACAGAATTCTTACATATTGCACCTTTAAATTAGAATAGATTCTGATTGGCTGTGAGTGTTTTATCGTTCAACAGCTGGGAAAAAAAAATCTTTCTGATCCCAACGATCCAAACGTTTCTCTATATCGTTATCGTGTGGACAGTGCTATTCTTTTATATTTAGAACGATTTTTAGAACTATATATTTATCGTTATATTTATAGTTATTGTTCTTGGTGTGAACGGGCCTAAGTGTCACATGATCCATCAGAAAACATTCTATGCTGATTTGCTGCTCTAGAAACATTTCTTATTATTATCAATGTTGAAAACAGTGCTGCACAATATATGTTTGTAGAAACCACTAAAAGTTTTTCCAGGATTCTTTGATGAACAGCTTATAAACATCTAAACTGCCTTGTGACAGTAAATACACTAAATCATCTAAATAGAGTTTTGAAGAAGGCACCAGACAGAGATAGAAAGGGGGTCATCTCTGAATATCCCAGCCCTCCTCGGAGAGAACGGACTTCTGACTCTAGTCTAAAACAGGTTTAGCTTTCAGTGACCTAGTTTATCTTTGCAATAGAAAAGCATAAACCAGCCTAAGTGTCCATAGTTAGCTGCCAAGTTTGTTTTCAATGGCCAGGCAGGTCTTTTTATTTTTTTAGAAGCTGGGAGACCAGCAAACTGCTTAAGGCTAGTTTAAGCAGTTTAGTGGGTGTTTTGTTTTTTATCCAGGGATAACTAAGTTCGATTTAGTGCACATTTTAAAGGTGCCCTAGAATTGAAAATTGAATTTACCTTGGCATAGTTGAATAACAAGAGTTCAGTACATGGAAATGACATACATTGAGTCTCAAACTCCATTGTTTCCTCCTTCTTATGTAAATTTGATTTGTTTAAAAGACCTCCAAAGAACAGGCGAATCTCAACATAACACCGACTGTTACGTAACAGTCGGGATCATTAATATGTACGCCCCAAATATTTGCATATGCCAGCTCATGTTCAAGGCATTAGACAAGGGCAGCCAGTATTAATGTCTGGATCTGTGCACAGCTGAATCATCAGAGTAGGTAAGCAAGCAAGGACAATAGCGAAAAATGGCAGATGGAGCGATAATAACTGACATGATCCATGATTACTTGACATTTTTAGTGATATTTGTAAATTGTCTTTCTAAATGTTTCATTAGCATGTTGCTAATGTACTGTTAAATGTGGTTAAAGTTACCATCGTTTATTACTGTATTCACGGAGACAAGAGCCGTCACTATTTTCATTTTTAAACACTTGCAGTCTGTATAATGCATAAACACAACTTCATTCTTTATAAATCTCTCCAACAGTGTAGCATTAGCCGTTAGCCACGGAGCACTATCAAACTCATTCAGAATCAAATGTAAACATCCAAATAAATACTATACTCACATGATCTGATGCATGCATGCAGCATGCATGACAAACATTTTGTAAAAATCCATTTGAGGGTTATATTAGCTGTGTGAACTTTGTTTATGCAATGTATTAGAGTCGCGAGCTCGGGGGCGGGGAGCGCGAGGATTTAAAGGGGCCGCAGCCTGAATCGGTGCATAGTTAATGATGCCCCAAAATAGGCAGTTAAAAAATTAATAAAAAAAAACTATGGGGTATTTTGAGCTGAAACTTCACAGACACATTCAGGGGACACCTTAGACTTATATTACATCTTGTGAAAGAACGTTCTAGGGCACCTTTAAAATGGGCAGTTAAAACGGGATGCTGATTTGACATGCTAAATATCTATAATAGCAAGAGCTATAATGCTAAATGTTTATTTCAAAGCACATATTATAGTAGCTAACTGTTAACATTTGCCTTCACATCTATATCTTTCAAACACTGAATACAATATTTTGTTAAAATCATGTGTGGTTCACAACTGAATTAGTTTGCATTATTCTGTTTATCTGCAGGCAGTTCAGATACTCTAGAGTATGTTTATTTTAAATGTGTTAAAGTGTGTGTGTTTAACAGATTTTCATGCTATTGCTTTTAATAGAAATCTCATTTACACCCTTCAGGCTTCACTATATTCTCCTGTGAGTTTCTATGTCAAACAAATTTACAGCCAATTGACACCAGAGAGAAGGGACTTGCTCAAATATGCTACAGCCAAAGGGGAGTTTATGTATCATATGACAAAGGTATGACATTTTAGATCTATGCAAGTGTTGCAGGGTTTGACCTCTGACCTCTCTATACATCTCTGGTATAGGGTTTGATCTTCACCTTGAGCTAGAAGTGATTTATGGGCTGTGTTTGAGCATTTGCACTGCAGTTTAGTTTATGTTTTGAAAGAAGTCTCTTCTGCTCACCAAGACTGCATTTATTTTAACAAAAATACAGTAAAAACAAAAATTTTGTGAAATATTATTACAATTTAAAATAACTGTTTTACATTTGGATATATTTTAAAATGTAATTTATTCCTGTGATGCAAAGCTGAATTTTCAGCATCATTAGTGTCACATGATCCTTCAGAAATCATTCTAATATGATGATTTGCTGCTCAAGAAATATTTCTTATTATTATCAATGTTGTGCTGCTTCACATTTCTGTGGAAACCATGATACATTTTCCAGAATTCTTTGATAAATAGAAAGTTTTATTTTTACTGTCACTTTAACAACTTAATTTCAATTTAATGCATTCTTGCTGAATAACTCATTAAACTCATTCAAATTTTACTCACACCAAATGTTCGAAAGGTACTGTCATAGTTTGCTCTATCATATCATAGGCTTGGTGGTATATTAGGGCATAACAATCCTGTCTTGTATCCCAAAGGTCCTCAGTTATAACCCTGCTAAAGGATGATTCATGAACAGAAGTGTTGCTTAGTTACCTAATCACCACTGTGCCCTTGAGCTCCAGGGGAACTGTACCTGCAGTAAGTGCACTGGGTGTGAACACAACACTAAAATTGTTTAAAGGAACAGTTCACTCCAAAACTTCTGTCATTATTTATCAACCCTCCCATTGTGAAAAAGAAGTTTAGCATACCTTTAAAAAGAGTACTCATTAAGGAAATATAGCTCCTTTAAAGGAACAGTGTGTAAATTTTAGCTGCATCTAGTGGTGAGATTGCGAATTGCAACCAACAGCTCAGTCCAGCGATCAACCCTCCGTTTCGAAGCACATAAAGAAGATACAGTGGTCGACACAGGACAAAGATCTAACCCACAGTTTCTAATTCAAATTACACTGTTATGATAGTTATGTAAAGTTTATTTGAAAATGTATTTGATTTCCTTCAGTCTGAGGCTTATTCATTTCAGTTTATGTGTGAAAAGACCTTTGCATTTACCAAAAATAGTACAAGTAAACCCAGCCCAGATGAGAAAATGTAACACAAAAGTAACATAACATATTACTTTCCATAAAAAGTAACTAAGTAATGCAATTAGTTACTTTTTTAGGGAGCAATGCAATATTGTAACACGTTACTTTTAAAAGTAACTTCCCCAACACTGCTGGACAAAAGTTTGCAATAATTAATTTTTAAAGACGTCTCTTTTGCTCAACAAGGCAGCATTTATTTGATCAAAAATACAGTAAAAACAGTAATATTGTGAAATTTTATTACAATTTAGAATAACTTTTTTTATATTTGAATATATTTTAAAACGTAATTTTTTCTTGTCATTCAAAGCTGAATTTTCAGCATCATTACTCCAGTCTTTAGTGTCACATCATCCTTGTTGCTTGATTATTATTGAAGTTATTCATTATAAAGCAAGTATTCATTTCTTTAAAAACATTTGCATCACAGTTTCCACAAAAAATATGAAGCAGTATAACTGCTTTCAACATTGATAATAATAATAATAAATGTTTCTTGAGCAGCAAATCAGCATATTAGAATGATTTCTGAAGGATCGTCAGAAAGCTCAGTCCAGCGATCAACCCTCCATTTCGAAGCACATAAAGAAGATACAGTGGTCGACACAGGACAAAGATCTCATCATCTGAGACAGCAGAGAGTAGCCAGTCAAGCAAAACGCGCTTTGTAGAGTTGTTTGTCCATTTAGGGCTACTGTAGAAACATGGCGGCGCAAAATGGTGAATACGATGTAAGGTAACCCACAGTTTCTAATTCAAATTACACTGTTATGATAGTTATGTAAAGTTTATTTGAAAATGTATTTGATAATGTATGCTCAAATATACTTTAAATATATAAAGTATATTTGAGACTATATAGATCTGACTATGTGAGACTATAGTTTGAATGAAACCCTTTTCTTTGCATGACACATTGACATTACAAGTACAGACTGGCACTTTCGGCATATTCCTGAACATTGTATAAATGTTTTGTGAGTTATTGAACAGAAGAGAGCGCGTGTAAACATCCCATCCTTTTGATTTTCCCGACAAAAATGACCTGAGTCCTTCAAATAAAAATCAGTCGCTTTCATGGACAATGGGAAAGGTCTTGTTTTTTAAGTTCTGTTACAAATTGTTCACACATTGGCAATAAAAAAGTGATTAAATTAGTACATATAGGCCCTTTAAGGGCAAACTGAATGTAATGTTTTCGGACATTTAATTGGATGTTATTTACAATTAATTAGTATGTTTTGAATTTATATTAAATGTAATTAGTTGAACTTAAATCCTACTAAAGTAGGCCAAAAAAATCTCTTTTTAGTCCATCTACTACTATTGTCTTTGAAATATGGTTAAAGTGTACTGTTGAATGTACTGACAGCATTTATGGTAAACTAAAATATACTTATATATAATATACTCTGTACTTGTACTTACTTTGATAATATTTTGTGATTATTTAAATCGGATTAATTTTCAAATTGTTTATTATAAATCAACATCTCAGGAAAATGTTATGGGGTTTCAAATCAAAATATGACTTTCTGTTATGAAACAGAACATTGATTTCATACATGTCCACTGTAGAGGACACCGGGACTTAAATCATGTTTATCAGGCATTTCAGGAGACACAACAAGTGAATAGGGAAAGAAATTATATATCAATATTCCTATTAATTATTAGATATTATTATGAAAATGTTGCCAATTATTGCTCCCATTATTACACTTCTTTTTTCATTGCATGTTGCTCCAAGAACACATTAATATGCAAATTAGATACAGTGTATAGATACATTGTATTGAATGGGAAAACCCATGTATGGCCATTTTACCCTCATACTGCATAAAGTAAAATGGTATATCAATTAATTCCATTATATGTTTCATAACATAGTTGAGAATCATCTTTATACAAAGTTTGGTTAAAAACAATCCTGAAGCCTAAAAATTGATTGGTGATTAAAAAAAATCCCATTGTTTTTGCCTATACATGTCATTTCATGTCATTTTATTTTTTAAACAACTTAGTCCTGGTGTCCACTACAGAGGACATAGCATAACATATGAATAAAATATAATTTTTTAAAAATGTTATTTTTTCATTTGTTTTATGCTCTAAACAATATAATGACGTGGAAAAAATACTAAATTTAAAAAAAAAAAAAATTTGGGGGTCTCAGGATAATATAATATATAATATAATATATTATAATAACACATTTGTAATGATTGTTGCAATTTAGTACATGTAAAACATTAACTTTAAATATAATAACAGTTATTTATAATCAAGTATTTTATGCATGCTTTAGTATGTTAGTCTTAGTCAACACATCAATTTAAGTGTACATCTTTAAAGCATGACTAAAGATTATTAAAACAATGATTTAAAATGTACTTTGAAGACACTACAAGTATACATTCAATACAATGAAGTGCACTTCATTTTCACAAGGGTCAAAAAAACACTTAAACACAAATCACTTTCACTACGTCGTATCTTTCAAATCTCATTTGTGTTGAATACATTCAGATATGCTGCTTCAAAACATCCATAACTACATCGCCCTTATGCTCATCCCCAATTACAAACACACACACACACTAAAATTGATGTGCCTCCATACAGACACTCACACACTCAAGCATTACTGCTTTAATGGAAATTCGCTGCACTTGAGACTATTAATAAAACATATCTCTCTCTCATACTGCTGTAGCCCCATGACTGCTGTTGCCCTTCAACAGACCGTGCTATAAAAGGATAGTGTGCATGTGTATAAAAGGCCAGACCACAGAAATAGCCTCCCTGGATAATATAGCAAGCCCGCGATGCTGACGGCCTTCAGTGAGCTATAGTGCCATTGTCCCACCTGGCTACTCCATCTATTCAGTTAGGAGAATCTTTAATTATTTAATTCCAGCACGTTTTCACCTATACCGTCACTTTACAGTGCAGAACTTTCATGCAAAAAAGGACTAATTAAGTTTTGATATCTTATTTACTTATTGATGCACTAGAAGCTGGCAATTTCCAAGTAAAAAGGATGTGCATCGCTTTCATCATTTCACTGCAAGCCAGTTCATTGACTTGATGGGTTTCAGATGGATTTGTTGAGTAAGGACTCATTGAGCTGCCCGAGCACACTGTGATCACGTGAACGCTGAAACTAGGTCTAGCTATAGGTTTATCTCTGAGTGTGTTTACAACAATGTGCTGATAATTATAAAATAATCAGCTCATTCAATATTCATGACAACACGAGAAATGCATTAGATTTGAAAGGATCTTGTTTTTCTCTCGTTTTGATGTCGAAACAAACGGACATGCTCACAACGCATGCACACACTGAACAAACTAGAAACAGTGTTTACATGCAGAGCGAAAATCTGGGTAAAGGCCACAGATCCGCATATGCTGATTGTTTTTTCCCAGATTTTACTATACCGGTCAACAGCGTTGGGGGTAAAGCATTACAAGTAACTCAAGTTGCGTAATTGGATTACTTTTTTCAAGTAATTAGTAAAGTAACCCATTACTTTTAAATTTACAACAAAATATCTGAGTTACTTTTTCAAATAAGTAACGCAAGTTACTTTGTTTTCCCATTTATTGACTGACAGCTCTTCTGTCCCCATGTTGAGAGAAATCGGGAGTAAGTGTTTCAGCACAGCTGCGCCCTCTACTGTACTGGCATGAATTTGCATTTCCTTCAGTCATTTCCTTATGTGTGAGAAGACCTTTGCATTTAACAAAAATAGTACAAGTAAACCCAGCCCAGGTGAGAAAAGTAACGCAAAAGTAACATAACATATTACTTTCCATAAAAAGTAACTAAGTAATGCAATTAGTTACTTTTTTAGGGAGCAATGCAATATTGTAACACGTTACTTTTAAAGTAACTTCCCCAACACTGCCGGACAAAAGTTTGCAATAATTAATTTTTAAAGACGTCTCTTCTGCTCAACAAGGCAGCATTTATTTGATTAAAAATACAGTAAAAATAGTAATATTGTGAAATTTTATAACAATTTAGAATAACTTATTTTATATTTGAATATATTTTAAAATGTAATTTTTTCTTGTCATGCAAAGCTGAATTTTCAGCATCATTACTCCAGTCTTTAGTGTCACATCATCCTTGTTGCTCGAGTATTATTGAACAATTATTCATTATAAAGCAAGTATTAATTTCTTTAAAAACATTTGCATCACAGTTTCCACAAAAAATATGAAGCAGTATAACTGCTTTCAACATTGATAATAATAATAAATGTTTCTTGAGCAGCAAATCAGCATATTAGAATGATTTCTGAAGGATCGTGTGACACTGAAGACTGGAGTAATGATGCTGAAATGCAGACTTGGTGAGCAGAAGAGACTTCTTTCAAAAACATTAAAAAATCTTAATTATTCAAAACTTTTGTCCGGCCATGCACTACTAATATGCAAAAAAGAAGAGGGGGAGACTGCCTTTCACTTTTGGATAGAGGAAGTCTATCCTCTTATATCAACTCTCTTTTATGTGTATGACTCACATGCATTACACATGAAAGATATACATAATATGGATAAGTGTGTGTATTTGTTTGTTATACTGTTTATTGTGGCACTGAAAGACGATAGGCCTCTACGAAACGGCTTTGAACACTGATGCTATTTTACTGGCAAACTCTCAGCACTTCTCAGCATGCAAATGTTGTGTGCATTACATAAACACAGGAAAAACAAGCTGTCTGCTGTAGCGCCAGTGTTTATTATTCACACTCATAAACAGTTTAATCAAATTAAACATCAAAACCCAATTTAATTATGCACTTTAAACATTTAGAAAACATGTTTCTATTAAAATTAGATGGTGTAAAGAGACCACCCAGACATTTATAGGTCAGTCCAGATTTTGAAAATTAAAGCCTATGCATGTACACGTTTTTCTGTGAACACGTTTTTGATTAGACAACTGAAACTATGGTGTGCTGGCTCATGTAGGATGCTTCAATCTGCAATTATTACATCTCTTTAGAGCTCAAAACTGGAATGAATTAGAGCTCTACGTGTGTGTTTAGCGCCCTCTTAAGGTCTCAGTGTGTTCTAACACTCATAATGGTTTTCCTGTTGTGTGTGGCAACTCAAACTTCCTCATGCTCCAAACCAGATCGAGGGTTCATGTACAGTGTAGGACAGGGGTGTCCAAACTCAGTCCTGGAGGGCCCGGCCGCTGTCCTGCAGAGTTTAGCTCCAACTTGCCTGAACACACCTTCCCGGATGTTTCTATGCGTAGTTAAGAGCTTGATTAGCTGGTTCAGGTGTGTTTCATTTTTGGTTGGAGCTGAACTGTACAGGACAGTGGCTCTCCAGGAGCAGGACTGGAGAAAGTTTGTGTTTGATGTCCCCCTGAAATCAAAATTTAAAGGCACACTGAAGAATGTTGGAATGCACAGCATTATTCAGTGTGTTGACATAATTTCAAATGAAACAGGAAGACCGGGCAATTTATCAAATAGCCCTGTCCCTTTTTCAAAATAGCCAATAGCGTTTCGTTTATGTTACAGCTAGTCTTTGCTATAGAATAACACAAGACGTGTCACTCGTATTGTTTTGAATGGGAGAAAGTGTAACGCACAATATGGCGGACTAAGTCCCGCCTTCTAAATAAGAGCCAATCGCCGACTGGTAAAGTCATCGCGTCACTGCAGCGGCCGTTAGAAGCACCGGTTTCTATAGAAACAGTCAGACGCGTGCCTCCTAAATGAGGCACAAGAGACGCGCATTTAGGTCTGCGCATGCGCATTAGCTTGATCCAGCATAAAAATACAGGGTTTTTTGTCATGATTCGAGCGTTTGGAAAAAAAATTATGACAGTTGTTGTCGGATTTCATTGGTGATTTCAAATATTAAATTTAATCGAAAGCTTGGCAAACAGCTTTGGAGCTGCATGATGCCCAGGATGCCCGAGAGGCGTTTCAAAGATGGCCGCCGAGTGAAATGACTTGTCTTAAAGGGACTTTGATATACAGCATTCTGTGCAGAATTCAAATGGGTCTGATACCTTTTGTGGTCTGAGCGGACTCGCGGATATGATCCGCTCTGTGCTCTCGTGTCTCTGGACCGGAGCAGACTGTGGTGCACTGCAGCAGTTCATGTGACACTAAAACGAAAACAGACTTCATTCGCGTTAATGAAAGCATATTTACACGGTCTGAATCGTTCCCTATTCTCTATATAGTGCACTATGTGCCATTCTCCATGTAGAAACTAGTAAATGTGTGAACAAATGACCGATTTCAGTCGCAGCTTCAGCGTCTGTAAGAGTGTAGGAGGGGGCGGGACTTCAGATTCTAGAAAGCATTTGATTGGACAGAAGATTTGACGGGAAACTGAAGTGCGATGTGATGTCATGAAAATCCGTGATCCATTTTAGCAGAAGTGAGAGACTAAGTTTTGAATGCTTATATCTCCTAAATGCGAATTTTGTCATTGATTTGGAACACACCAGCTTATTCACAACCTTAAGGCTAACATATTCATACTAAAAGCTAAAAAACTTAAATTCTTCTGCTAAAATGGATCACGGGTTTTCATAACAAAACAGCAGGCTTCAGCTTCTCATCAAATCTTCTGTCCAATCAAATGCTCTCTAGAATCTGACATCCCACAATATAAACAGACGCTGAAGCTGCGGCTGAAATCAGTCATTTGTTCACACATTTACTATTTTCTACATGGTGAATGGCATATAGTGCACTATATAGGAGACAGGGAACGATTCAGACAGTGTAAAATGCTTTCCATTGACGCGAATGAAGTCCGTTTTCGTGTCACGTGAACCACCGCAGCGCGAGCACAGTCTGCTCCAGTCCAGGCAGAGACACGAGAGCACAGAGCGGATCATACGGGCTAGTCGGCATAGACCACAAAACGTTCGGACACATTTGAGTTCTACACATAATGTTATATTTTAAAGCAAAATGGAGGTAGAAACGGTTAGAGATTATGAGGAAAATTGGGTTTTACGAGATCAACGGATCATGGCGAAATGCTATTGGCTATTTTGAAAAAAAGGGAGGAGCTTCTAGATATATACAGTATGTCTTCCTGTTTCATTTGAAATTACATCAACAGTGAATAGCTGCTTTCCAAGGCACTTCAGTGGGCTTTTAAGCTCTTAGATAACATTTTGTTCTATGTATTAGTTTGATGCCAATCAGAGAACATTTTTGGGCTCTTGTTTATGAAACCTATTTTTAATCAGTGCAATAGGCTAAAGTGGCTTTTTTGGGGAGAGGAGTTGCTCTGCATAATGTAGGCCTATTTATTTATGAGTAAATAAACAAATGACATATATGGAGAGGTCCTGTTCAGTGTAGGAATTGATTCAGCATTTTGATTTACATAAGCTCTTACAAATTGCAATTATGGGAAAATAATAACAGGCCTTTAGGCTGTTTACTGCCACTCTTACTCTCACACAATGTCTAATAACAAAAGAGAAAGAGAGCACCATCTAGTCACTAAAAAGGTTTAATGTGAGTTACATACTGCAAAAATCTATTATGAGCATTTCATCAATGTATTTTGTGTGCTTGAGCAAAAGAACTTAATGTACAAAGTAGTTTGTTTGTTTGTTCTATCTGTAATAAGTTAAATATCAAGAAATGACCTAATAGGTATGATGTCATTGGTAAACATGTTCAGATGTGTCTTGAGGCTGAGCACAGTGGCCACACCTGTTATACTACGCCGCAGGTGTGCTATTGTGATGATGAAAGGCACCTTTGGAGCTTTTAGTGATCATGAAAGAGGTACAGGAAAATGTTTTTCTTGGAAACCCACTCAGAGACAAGTTCTTTCCCACTTATGTGTTTCTAAGTAAACTTGAATCAGTCATACACTTGAAATTACCAAAGCCTGTCACGTCATACTGACATTGTGTTCAGAGTACGAAGACTGAAAAAGATGCATTTAAATCAAGTTCAGCTCATTTTCGAAGTCTTTTAGTGTGTACATTTGTGTACGTTTCTGGACTAGCACAGATAGACTGTCTTTAAACGGTCTTGCATTTTAAAGAAAGTAATATTTTTTCTTGAGGAGCATGCTGCCAATGAAGTGAGTGCAAGCGACACCCCAAAATCAAAACTGATCATGCTTTTATATGTTGAATACCTGCAAATAATCATATTTAACTCAATACTCAAAGGCCAAAATTTAGTATAGGTAAAACCTGCCCCACGGGAGTATAATTTCATTTACAACAAGGGTCAGGTCTTACAGCTGCTGGCAGAGATGAGTAAAAACAGGTTAAGATGATGATTAACAGGTAAGGGTTGGCCAGAATAGAAATTATATTTAACTTTTATACTGTGCAGCTGTTTCTACTTTACAATGTCAACATCAATGTGAATAAAATTGTCAGTATCAGTTTAAAAATCTGAATCCAGTTTTAATAAAGACAAAAGTTAATAAAACATCTTCAACTTTTAAACCACAAGTCAGACATCTGTTTTATATTTGAAGCATAACTGATGGTGCAAAGTATTTATTATTATTAATGTGCTAAAAATTTAAGACATTTTGCTAACGCAGCCAGAGTTAGCAATGAATAAAGCTGTTCCCTAAACCCTGAAGAATATTTGCATTTCTGAGCCGGTTCCCTTCAGGAATTTCCAATGGGTTTTTAGAATAGCAGTTTGGTTTATGATTAACAAAAACAAAATTATTATTTTTTTCCACAACATAAATTACACACATACATCAAATGTGTGTGTTTTTTTAAAGCCACATTCACATTTGAGGAATAACTGTGCAAGGGACGCCTATTGGGCCATGATTGATCAACCACACACTCTTCTCCAAAACCCCGCCCACAAAAATATTGTCAGAAAACGTCATGTCAGTGATTGACAGGCAGAGGGCGTTTGTGATTGGGTAAAAAAGGGCGGCCTGCTTCTCTGAGTTTGACTGTTTACAAAGTCTGTGGCTGTCTGTCACAGAAAGATGATATCTAAAGAGACAGTGACATCAGGTATCATGAACAGTTTATGAATGGTGTTTAGTACAGAACTTTAACCCCACTGGGACAGTAGAAATGTCTTTAATAACCAGATTATTTGAGACAAGAAAACTCGATATCCATTGAGCAGCTAAACTGCGGGTAAGAAATGTATTCATCCAGCTATTTGAGTGTTCCTCATGCATTTTGATACACACAAGCACCATGATAGAAAGTAGAATGCGTGCAAAATACGCCTTAATTGAATGACTTGACCAAACTTGTTAAAAGAGTGTGTTTATGTTTTCCATCCATCCATGATGTAGGTGGTGATTTGACTACATTATGTCAGCCAGTTTCGGTCAGAAGCACTGGTAGGATGTGATTTCGTGAGCTGTTGTATTATTTCACCGTGGTAGAGCGGGTTGCACGGTTCGCGCATGCGCGTCACCATTCCGATGAACTGTGAAGTTAGGTGGGTGGGGGGGTCGACCACAGTCTCCCTCATCCATGGCTGCGGAGAGTTTCAGCGCATCAACAAGAAAAGAAAACTTAAAGACTATGTATTTTAAAAGCGGAAACGCGGGTTTGCACTGATTCGAGGATTCTGGAAGGTCGAAAAGGAGCTTTTTCTTTCTGACAGGACTTGCTGAGGGGAATCTCAGCGCGGGCGCGAGCGCTCGGTCTTTCTGCGGACGCAGTGAAATGAATCAAATTCTATTGTGATGTAAAAATGAAGTCGGAAGCGAGCAAGGGCTGACAAACGGGGTTTAAAAGTGAGACCACAGCCTGGAAAAGTGGTACACAAAATCAAATTTGCCTGCTCATTTGCAAATGTAAATTTTTTAAAGGCTGGAAAAGTTGTGTCGTTCCTTCATCTGTCTACTAGCAGGTAGGGATGTAAGGTAGGTGCTATAAACAGGATTGTAATGCTACGCTGCGATCCCAAATGAAGTAATTCGAGGAAATGACCCATCACATATTTGAAGTTTTGACTGAGAAGAAACATCTAGGACATCATTGGCCGTGTTCCTAGCGGAGTTTATTGGTTGACTGAGTAACTAAGAGACGTCCTCGTCCATTCTTTTCCCCAACATTCCAGCGATGGATAATAGTTTTCCAGGCAGCAGCAGTGCCGTGATCCAAAAGGGAAAGTTCGTGTTCGTCGAGGCTCAGTTGCAGGGTGGAGCGCCCTGGGGTTTCACTCTCAAAGGTGGGCTTGAACACGACGAGCCGTTAATCATATCGAAGGTAAAGTATCACCTTACTCACCTGTCTTTCATATGATGATGAATGTGTGTCTGTCACCTGAATATAACATTTACATCCCTCAAAGAGTCAGTCAGCATGTTATTCTACACGCCGGAGAGAAACATAATGAGGGTTTCGTGATTTGTGGATGCAAGTGAAATGGAAATTAGGAGTGTAAGATGCCAGAGAGTGTGATGTCAGTATGATACACACTTCTTTAAATGTCACTGCATTAGAAAAGATAATAATGTCAAATCTAATGGCAACATATCACAAGCACACTTTAAGCAAAATATTTCACATAAGAACTTTATTTGGTCACTTTATGATAGTCAAATGTTAGTGGGACATGTCTATTGATGTGGTTAATGTGTTGACTACACATGTGGTTATGGTTATTTTGACTTGGACACCTGTGTTATCTTCTTGGTCACTGGGATGTTGCTGGATCAACATCAGCAACAGTTTTAGGAAACAATCATAGTGATAAAATGAAGCCTATAACCATTTACTAACCCTACGAAATGATAGGTTGCTACTGAGAATGGCCCTAAACTTGGCACTAACTGAACCCCTTTCCCAATCATTCTGATTGATTGAAGCTGATCCAGGATTATGAACTGGCAAAAATAAATAAATAAAATATATATTTTAATATATAAAATATAAAATAAATAAAATTCTTATCCACAGAAGTCATTTTGGCGTCAGTTAGATTACCCAGGTGAAAAAAAAAGTACACTTCTTTGTACTTAAAGTGCTCTATTTTGTGTGCACTAATTTTGTACTTATATACTAAAATATATACTTCTTAAGATAATCTTAAGAACATCTAAGTATACTCAACTGTGCTATTTTGTGACAGCATGAAATCAACTAAAATGTGATTTTAATATACTATCTCTGTATTTAAAAATATATTTAGCTACCACTTGTAGTACACTATGGGTTCAAATGTAATATAAGTAGTATCTAAATACATTGTTTAAATATAGAGATAGTATATTAAAAGCACATTTTATATTTCATGCTGTCTCAAAATAGCACAGTTGAGTACACTTAGATGTTCTTAAGATTATCTTAAGAAGTACTAAAGAACAATTTTTAGTATATTAAGTACAAAATTAGTGCACAAAAATAGAGCACTTTAAGTGTTTTTCACCTGGGTAAAAGTCATTGTTAAAATGGCTCTGAGAAAATACAGTAGTCAGCATTTGAAGTGGATCAAAGTTGTCCTAAGTAGAAGGTTTTAGGACAACTTTGAAAAGTTTTGATCCACTTAATATGTTGACTACTGTATGTTTTTCAGATGCTACTTGGTTTGATTTTTTCTAATGCAATGAAATGTGTTGGGTCCATTATGTGTTTTTTCGCTTGGAATACAGTGCTAGACATATGTCTGCAAAGTTCTTATTATGCATTAAAATAATGCATTTGTTGAAATATATGTCATGCTATGGTTATGGATTTCACATATGAGGGTCATGTGAGTTATAGAGCTGACCATAGTGTATGTCACACACACTTCTTAATGAGAGGGAGCGTCCTTCAGGCATCTAGACCATAATTGCTGAGTACAGGGTCAGATTCTTGGTGTGACACCCAGATCAGCGTGAGTAACAGATTTTGACCTGCTACATTCATAAAACAGTTTTTCACATGCTCCTGTTGAATTCTCCCACACGGCTGGAGCCTGAGCATAAAAAATAATAGGGAGCGGATTTCTAGAATCCATTGTAGTTCTGTAAAGCTCAGGAATCCTAGGTGGCCATCTGGGTAAGTTTTATAGTTAAACTGGATTGATTTTAGCAGTCTTGGAGGGGAATATATTCTCTCTTGGTACATTTGAAAAATAAAATCCTCTTTATACTTTTTTCTATCAGTATTAAAATGTCTAAGTTTAATTTAGGCTTTTTAATTTTGAATTGTTCCATCCCCTGAACCGAAAGTAACTCCTCTGAAAGTTTACTCTTTGAGTTATTGCACCAGGGAACAATAACAAGTCAACCCCATTATGACTGAAAGTTTGCTAAGAAGTATTTGCTACTAAAGCAAGGTGGTATTTGACTCTGGTCAAGCACAGCATACCCATAGCTGACACTCGGTGCGTTCCAAATGGGATATATTCGCCTTCCGAAGGGCACTTCAGAGTGAAAACAATCATGTCCGCCATATTGAAGGGTAGTTCCAAACCGAAGTGCTCAAAACTGGCCACTTCAAAGGGCCCTTCAGAATGAAGGATTTCAAAGGGTACAACTGATGGACACTTTGGGACCTCATGATCCTTTGCACAGTGAAGTTGTTTGACATCACAGAATAGGTACATGAGGTTAGGAGTTTCGATTTTACCTATAAATGTATATTTTTCTATACTACTGCAATATTTATACGAGTTAGGTTTGGTACATTATTATGGTCAAAATGACATTGTACTTCAACAAAAATACTGTACAGCTCCCTTTATCAGTCCATTCAAATGTTTCAAATACATAGACACAATATACATTATATTTAAAGTAAAAAACCGGCAGTAGCTTATAATGTTACTACAGTAAATGAATGCGTATTAATACAAAGAGTAAACCGGGGGAAAAAAGACGAAGGCGCCTCCTTGATTGTCTCGTTAAGATGATGCTGAAGTGCATTCCAAAAAAGTTTTTTTAACCCCTACACCCTTCATCCCTTCGAAGCTCTCACTCCGGAGGGTAAACCCTTTGAAGGGATTAGGGCATAGGGGTGAGCCCTTCCGAATGGAACATAGGGTGTGAGTGGCCTTGGACGGCAGTATGCCCAATGCATTATGGGTGTTGAAGTTTTCCTACCTATTTGGCAAAATGGAAAAAAAAAGTACCCCTTTAAAGTGACGTGACGTGTAGCCAAGTATGGTGTCCCATACTCATAATTTGTGCTCTGCATTTCACCCACCCAAGTGCACACACACAGCAGTGAGTATTGAACACACACACACCCGGAGCAGTGGGCAGCCATTTTATTTTACCCAGGGAGTAACTAGTGGTTAGGTGTCCACACCTACATTTCCTGCTGGTACTGAGGCTCAAATCTGTCACTTTCAGGTTACATGTCTGACTCTTTAACCATTAGGCTCTATCCCAATAAATTTCTATCCCAATCAATGTAGATAGAAATTTGACCCCGACGTGATTTGAAGGCCACTCACAGTCTGCTATGGATATGCTGTGCTTGACCAGAGTCAAATACCACCTTGCTTTAGTAGCAAATAATTCTTGGCAAACTTTTAGTCATAATGGTGTCGCTGACTTGTTATAGTTCCCAATAAATTTGTATCCCAGTCAATCTATAGAAATTTGACCCTGACTTGATTTGAAGGTATCATTCATGTCTAAAAGTTGAGTGGTTTTAATATGAATGAATAGTTCAAGTCACTAAACCTAAGTATAAGCAATAGTTATTGTGGATATTTTCTTGCTAATGACCTCTACTTTGCTGATGAATCAATAGATCATCTTTATGGGGATGGTAATGGAATTAATTGCTTTTCTTGGAAACAGGAAACAAAATTAATTTCCTTCCCAGAAGTAAACCAACAGAAGCAGTAGGCTTATCTGGTTACTTTAGATTAACTTATTACAAATTAGCAACTCAAGTTTACAGATTTTGCAGTGAAGTTTGCAAGTTTCCAAAGAAAAGAAGGGTTCTATTTAAAATCCGGTCTTTTTTATGGTGCTTAGTAAGATATTTTGTGGGATGACACTTCTGTCGTATTGATCAGAATTAATTCATCTATTCAGGTCTGCAGTGTCAGTGCTGACTGCAAACTGGTGGTTAATCTCTGATCTCGTGATCAGAATGAGCTCTTTCACACTGTACTGGATCAGTACTCATCAGTCATGTCGGCTAATCAGTACACTACAGTCAGGGAGACACATAGGAATGAAATGAAAACATCCCAGACTAGAGTGAAACGCCTGTAATAGGCCTCACAGGAGAATTCCTGCTTTATTCCTTCTTACTTCATATATGACATAAATTTATTCTGTCATAGTTGACCCAGAGGAGGTACGGCTTTATATTTGGAGAATAATGGAGGCCAGTTATTGGCATCATAGGGGTTAAATGCTTTTCCCTTGAGATTGATAAGAGTTTTATCACTCTTCTGTAGTGTATGTGTTTGTGTGTGTGTGTATCTGTGAGTTATAGCTGTACAAGAGATTATGAACCCTTGAATCATGCTTAAATCAGTCCAAAGTCAGCATGCAGCAGGATGTTTGTGGTAGACAGCAAATGATCAATGGGGGGAAACTACACTTGTTTTCTGGGAAGTAAAAAAAGAATACAATTAGACTCGACATGAACTTTAGCAGGTGCTTACAATCATGAAATTGAGCCCTGAGCTGGTTTTGTGACTAATACTGGAAAATCTCATGTAGGAATATTAATTTCCTCAGACTCAACTTTCCTGGGGTATTAATCATGTAATTTATCCCATTTGTCCAAGCATGAGCTCAATAATGGTTATTTTCAGAAAGAATGCTATTATAAAACATTTTGGCTCTGTGGTGTTCTTGAGTTGCTATAATGGTCCTTTTAAGATTGTCATTATTGGTTCTTCAGATAAATGTTTTGGTTTCTAGGTTCTTTGAAGCATCGATACATAGATGAAACTGGAGAATTAGAGAATAATGTTTATTTGTGGAGCTTAAAGGTTTAGTTCACCCAAAAATGAAAATTCTGCCATTAATTACTCACCCTCATGTCGTTCCATCCCTGTAAGACTTTCGTTCATCTTTGAAACATAAATGGAGATCTTTTTAATGAAATCTGAGAGCTTTCTGTCCCTCTATTGACAGCTACCACTTTCCCCAGAAGGATATTAAAGACATCATAAAAGTAATCCATGTGTCCCCAGTGGTTTGTGTTCCGAAGATGAATGAAAGTCTTACAGGTTTGGAACGTAAAGTTTCTCAGGGGAGCGCAAACGTTTTTGCAAGGGAACGCAAAGCATTTGCTAGAGAATGCAAAAGCTTTGACATATAATTTTTCCTCCTATCTCATGTTTTTTTTCCCTTCATCATGTCCCTTTAGGGGCTCTGTAGGAACGACATGAGGGTGAACTAACCCTTTAAAGTTCTACTAAAAACCATTGTAAAACTGCTTTTTAAGAGTGTATACCTGCATTTTATTGATTAACATTGTTCAAAATTCTATTTGAAAGGTTCATTTGATTAAAATGCATGGCTGTATTTGTTTGGAGGTGTTTGTTCATAAACATGTAATAATTTCCAGGGGTTTTAATCACTTAATTGATCCAATTTCTTCACTCAAGAGCTTTAGTGTATTTTGCATGGATTTAATGTTTTTTCTTAGCAAAATCCCTCTTAAAAACATTTGGCTCCTTGAGATGCTATATGGTTTTTGGAGATCATTACAGGTGTCATTATAGGTTCTTCAGATCAGTGTTTTAGTTTGTGGCTTCTTTGAAGCATGAGTATATAGATGCAACAAGAGAATTAAATAATAAAATTCTTTGTGGAGCTTAAAGTTCTACTAAAACACTGTAAAACCACTTTTTAAGACTGTACGCCTGCGTTTATTGGTTATGTGAACATTGTTCAAAATTTTAGATTTACAACTCTATATGAAAGTTTCAGTTGATTAAAATGCATGGCTGTATTTGTTTGGAGGTGTTTTTTCTTAAACAGAGAGTAATTCTTGGATGGAAACAGGCAAAAGCAGAGGAGATCCTCGTCCTGCCTTATTTGGTGCTCTGGATTTCGGGTCTTGAGTAATGTCCTCAATGTTGCCCGACTCCAATCTCTCTCTCTCTCTAGCCTCTCAGAAAAACAACACAAAATATCTAGATAGTTTGTGGATTCGCTGCTGCCATGACAATGAAATCCCGGATCCCCTGCATTCCTGCGTTTGTGTATACCTGTTATGTTCAACTGCATAAACAGGAATTGATTACAATGATGTTTTCTGCTTGGAAACAGATGTTTCCAAAGCATGAGGATCTGTGTACACTGTACATCCAATCCGACCCGTGTCATTTCGAATTGCATACCAAAGCAAATTCAGATCACGTAATTTACATTCAGATTTAATACACCCCTTTCCCTGCATCCAAATTTGCATTCTCTTCATCCTAAATAGCATGCAAGATTAGGTTAATGCATCCCAAATCAGTGTATTGAAATCAGTATGTCAAAGTTGCCTAGAATATGTACTGTTTCTGTGTACTGCATTTGTGTGGATGATTTGTGGGTCAGAAATTTAGTGATGGACTGAAATATTGGCTGAGATTTGTCCATTTCGAGATGATTAAAATGTTTAAATTAAAATTAAATTAAAAGTTAAGAATTAATCAGTTTTATCTAGATGCAAATGCAAAAAGTACAACCTATGGTATCAATACAACACCAGCAAAGTACATACAATATGGAAAATAGTTTGTGATTTGGGATGCAACCTTATAACTTTTTATTGTCAAAGCCAGACAGAAGAAACCTGGATTTGTCTCAACAGTAGACATAGTTCATCCGTCTGTGGTTTGTGTCTTAAGTCCTGAGAACGTGAGCTAAACATACTGCTGCGGTTTGGCCCATGTTGTCTGATGTAGCTCTTTTGTGCAGTAATGTGTGTTGCGCTGAATAGCGCGCTGTAGAGCAGTGTCTTGTTTTCAATGGTGAGTAGTGTGTTGTGTGTCGTAGTGAGCTGTGAAGTGTGTTGTGCTGAATAGTGAGCAGGACGCAAACAACAGCCACGGCCCTTCACTTCCCATTTAAGAGCTTGTCACCATTACCACGGCAACAATACAGCCCCGGAGTGGCGCGGTTAAGACGCCCGGACCAAATGGGAGATAAGGAGGAAGGATGAAGAGGAGCTATAGGCCTTGAGAGCTGCTCTTATCTGAAAAGAGAGACAGAAGAGTATACAGAGGGACAGTGATGGAAGAAAGGGTGAGAGGGAGAGATAGAGCGAAGTCTCAGGGCTTATGGGTGGTGTAAATGTCACCAATGGGCTTCTTTCAGCGCCTCGCACTCAGATCTTCTCTTGTGTGTGGCAGTGTCAACACCAGTAACTGGGGTTGATGAAACTGCCAGGCTGTATCCTAATCTGCATGCTATCCGTCCTAAATAGTATGCAAGATTAAAAATGTAAGTGCACTGTTTTTTTTAATGCTTTTTAGAAAAATATACTGCTTGTGGCATTCTCTTTATTGTTTCATTTTTTTCAATGTATGAAGCTAAAGGTCTTCTTAAGCGAATCAGTGGTTTTTGTAAGAAAAATATCCATATTTTAAACTAAAGCTTCCAGCAGATGAACATATGCATACTGCGCAAGTCGACTTGTGCCAAAAGAGTAACCCTTGACGCGACGTATGACGCAGGATGTAGGAGTATTGTAAGCTTTTACGGCTCTTCAAACAAATTGAGCTGGCCAACAAACTCAAGCTCTTCTTCTCTTATATCGAAATCCTCCGACATTTCTATTTAAAATGTCTCGTTTTAGACTTCTAATTGTGACCGGTGATTTGTTTTGCTGTATTCTCTGCACTTTCGTGTTTGTCAGTGTGTCGGGTCACTCTTCCACCGTTATTCAATTTGCATAGAACATCTGCTGGAAACTTATTTTAGTTTATGAAGATTTAAATATGGACATTTTTTCTTACAAAAACCCATCGCTTCGCTTCAGAAGGCCTTTATTAACCCCCTGGAGCTGTATGGATTACTTTTATGATGGATGGATGCGCTTTTTTGGGCTTCAAAATCAGGAGCGCCATTCACTAGCACCATTATAAAGGTGGGAAGAGTCAGGATATTTTTTAATATAACTCTGATTTTGTTTGTTTGAAAGAAGATAGTCATATACATCTAGGATGGCTTGAGGGTGAGTAAATCATGGGATCATTTTCATTTTTGGGTGAACTATCCCTTTAAGTTCACTTTAGATAGACATAGATAGATGTCAAAGTAGCTTCCTAAACACTGATACTGCCTGCTGTAAAAATAGTATGAGAAGAATGCCATTCTGAATAATTATACGCAAGGCTTGTGTCTTATTCCAAACATTTCTCTTCTCTCTTACCCCCCACACTGTTCTTACCCCTTCATCTCCTTGAGAGCAGGCAAATACAGGGCAGGATAAAGCCCAGGCCTCTGGCAAAGACCCAACACAGAGAGAGAGCGGAATGTCAGCTACGGAATTCGCGAGAGCCTCACTAGCCTGGAAAACAACAAAAGAAGAGAGATGATCAAAAAAAACCTACATTGCAATTCCAACCGTACTTTATGTAGTCTTGAATACTGATTCAGCCTCTCTTCTGTGGAGCTGCTCTTTTATTCGTCCGTCTCAGAATGCGGCGTGTTGTTTACAGTGTGGCGGCAATAGAAGACGAGCTAAGAGCGACCTAAACCCCAGGAAGTCGGGGGGTTAAAATAAGGTTAAGAGAATTAGACGCTTTGTTCAGTTACATATTAATGGATTCATTGTCACTGGCTTGGCAGCACATCCACAATTAAACACTCCTATTCATGGCCCTGAGGCCGAGTGTTAAGTAAATCTCCGCTAGCCGTCTTTTCTTTGAGTCGCCTGGCTTTACGCTCAATAACCGGTGAAAGGGAAGACATGCTTGCTCGTACGATTATTCCGAATATGTCCTGATTTGAATGCCACACGGAAGTGGCTCACTGTGGGCTTTTGAGAGTGAGCGCCGTCAGGAAAGAGCCAAACTAAAGACAGGTTTTAACAGGAAACGACAGACAATTGAAGACACTTCCCAAATCCGTGTGTTTAGAAGGAGAATGAAATGTGAGTTTGTACTGCGTGTTATCTTTGAAAGGGCTTCCTGAAGGACTAATTTTGTTTGGCACTGATCTGTCTGCAGTTAAGGAATGCTAACAATAAACCAGAGGTTGAATCTTATTCTCTGTTATAATTTGTTTAGCTACCCACATGTAAGTTTAGTTGTCAATCATTGAGCAGGCACTTTTTTCCCCAAAGCAATTTACAGTAGCTTACAGTTGTTTGGAAATCCAATATAATGTGGCGATATCCAACAGGTCATGCGTCTAGGCTATTAACACAAAGTTTGCATGTTATTTTAGTATTATTTAGAGTATTTAATAATATTTTGAATGAGCTTTTATTTGTATATTCAATTTTAATGTTAAAGTTTTAGTCATTTTGTTGCATGCTATTCAGTTTTCAGTTAATAATAACACTTTTCCCAATTAGGCATGACCCAGGAACTAAAAAGTTACCCATTGTTGCTGTCAGGCGGAAAGCTTGTATACAGAAGAGGATTAGGGCCAAGCAATAATAAAAAAATAAAACCATCTCAAGATTAAAGTTGTTAAATTTCGAGAAAAAACTCGTTAGATTTCAAGAAAAAAGTCGAAATAAAATGTTGAGAATAAAGTCATTAAATTACGAGAAAAAAGTCGTTAGATTATGCGAACAATTAGTTAAATTATGAGAAAAAAAAGTCGTTAAATTTTAAAAAAAGTCGAGATAAAATGTTGAGAATAAAGTCATTAAATTACAAGAAAAAAGTCGTTAAATTATGAGAACAATTAACGAATTGTTCTCGTAATTTAACAACTTTTTTCTCGTAATTTAATGACTTCTCAACATTTTATCTCGACTTTTTTCTCGAAATTTAACGAGTTTTTTCTTAAAATTTAACAACTTTAATCTCGAGATGGTTTTATTTTTTATTATTGCTTGGCCCTAATCCTCTTCCATACTTGTATCTCCATATTTCGTAATATTAATTTTTTTCATAGATCTTTCCTATTAGTCACCTTTTACATCTCTCTGTGAGTTTTGCAAATAGTTAACCAATGAAAAGTTTTAAAAAGAGCTTGTTGTGGCTTAAACTGTCAGTAAAACCTCATAACTCCACCCACCTCTATGGTGAATGAAGTGCCGCACGCAGTTTGTTATATAGTAGAAGAGTGTCTAAAGCCCTGGGTATACTTTTGTTTTACGTGCACAGTTGGACGCACAGCCTTGCAAAGTATACTTTATTCGACTCTTATGCATACACAGGTGTTCGACGCATGCGCAGTTTTGAGAAATCTCTCACCACGACGCCCCCAGGGCACGGTTGCCACCTTGTGGATAAACTAGTTATTGTGAAAAAAACTGAGTGCCTACATGGCCACAGTAAACTTTATAACCTGTAAGTTGATGAAAATGCAATGTTTACTGCCTCAGATGCGGCCGATCTAATGATTGACAAAACAAATATGTCTGAAATTCACTAGTGAAAAACTCCCTTTAAGCTTGATTTTGGTCAAATATTAATAATATCATGACAATAATAATATAATTAAATATATAATGCAAGTGTCTAAAAACACAGTATCAACTTTGACAACTCAGTAATTAATTTAAAAAATACAATATAATTTCTTGAAAAGTAGTGGTTTTAGACATGCAACGTCATGCAGCTTTTAAAGAGAGTCAGAAACATTGTAATTTCAAGTTACACAAACAAAAGTATTGATGAAACTGTGTTCAGTAGGGACTTTGTATGACTTCCTATTTCAATTTAACTTCCTGTAAAGCTGCTTTGAACAATGTGTATTGTGAAAAATGGTACACAAATAAATATGACTTGACATTGAATTTAAGTGCTGTATTTGAATAATAATAAGGTGTGTGACAGAACTAGCAAAGCTAATGACTCATCGTTTGTGGTTTGCATTATGCAAACAATTGTTTCGACTACTGCCATATTGTTCCATATTGTTTTGCTAACAGAGATGGAAAAATTAGATTTTGCCAACAAGGATGAGTTTCTACATCTTTGTTGATCCCGGAACTATTCGGATTTTATAACTGAGATTAGGCTTAGGGCTTTTATTTTAACATTTTTCTTTTTGATTTAGTTTAAATTTTAGTAATTTTGTTATGTGTTTTTGTCATTTTATTATTAGGTTTATTTTAAAATATTTCTATCTAGCTTTATATTTTAGTTTAAGTTTTAGTAATTTTTTATTATGTGCTTTTGTCATTTTTATTAGTTTTTTATAATATCATTTTAGTTTTAATTTTAGTGATTTTTAGTACATAAACTATATAAACTTTGAAAAACTTTTGTTTTTTCATATAATATTTACAATTTATTTTATTCCATTTAATTTTATTTTAATTAAACTAAATTTATTCTATATTTTTTTCTATTTTTCTAGTTTTAGTTTTAGTTGACAACAACACAGGACAGAAACCATAAAAATATGATCTTTTGTTAACCACATTCCCTGCAAAGTTTTCCAGTAAGACACTTAAACCAAGATATAAATGGCATTCAATTCATGTAAAATTTATTTACATCGAAAGTCTAAAGAGTGTTAGTTCTAGAAACTACACTTCTTTGACCCAAGTCACAATTTAGGTAATTGAACCGCAGACCATTCCTCTGAATTGCTATCGTCACATATACATAAATACATTGGATTCCAAGGGGAATATTTCATGGTCACACCACAGGACTTTTCTTTAGAGTATTGTAAATCCGTTGTCAGAATAATTAAGCGTGAGACACCAAGTACCTGCTTTCAAGAATTCAAGAAAAGAGTGCATTAACCGATCTTATCTAACAAATTCTGTCTTTCTTTCTCCACAGTGAGATGCTACTTGGGATTTACAGAGGTTTCTTTGTGGTTGACATATCTAAACATTACATTTCCTGCACATGAATAATGCCTTGTGCTCTTTGTATTGTTTGGGAGCAGTAAAAGAGTGAATGGAGTCCTCTCAGGTGCACAAAGACATTATTTTGTCTGGATGCTGCTGAGCTTTTGGTAACGTGGGACTCCATCTGACCAGTATGAGAGATTGTGTGACCAAAATATTAGTGTCTAGAGACTCTGTGAATGTGTAGGCATAAAGGTCCAAAGAAAACATTCTTAGGATTCTGGGCGGGTTTTACTGGGGGCTCTGCACGTCCGTGAGCATGCATGTGTTTTTAATTTTGTTCATAGAGCCCTCGTAGCCTCTATCTGTTACCGCACAGAGCACTCAGTCTGTTTGTGTGCGTTTTCTTTACATCCCACAGGTAGAGAGGGCGGGAAGGCATCTCTGTTGCAGCACCCCCTGCAGGTGGGAGATGAGGTGGTCATAATTAATGAGGTGGAGTTGAGTGGATGGAGGCAGGAGGCCATATCACTCGTTAAAGGATCTTACAAAACACTGCGGCTCACAGTGCGGAGGTAAGACCGAAAGCAGTCCCATAATGCTCTGGGGCTGTTATTTGATTTATGTACACTAGCGATCAAAAGTTTGGGTCTGTGAGATTTTTTTAATGTTTTTGAAAAAAGTCTCATGTTTATCAAGGCTACATTTATTTGATAAAAAATTTGTTAAAAACTGGAATACTGTGAAAAATTATTACAATTCACAATAATTGTTTTCTATTTGAATATATGTTAAAATGCAATTTATTCCTGTGATTCAAAGCTGAATTTTCAGCATCGTTACTCCAGTCTTCAGTGTCACATGATCCTTCAGAAATCATTCTGATATGTTGATTTGCTGCTTAAGTTTTGTGATGAATACAGATTCTCTGATGAATAGAAAGTAAAAAAAAAAAAAAAAAAATTGTAACATTACAAATGTCTTTACTGTCTCTTTTGACTAATTTAATGCATCCTTGCTGTATTATTAATTTCTTTAAACAAAATATTAAAAAATCTTTACTTAACCCAAAACTTTTGAATGGTTGTGTATTGGAAGATTGTTTTCTGTACATTTAGGTCCTTAAAATAGTTTATTGACAGCATAGCAGAGCTGTAGATCCTGAAATAGCTTTTTTGGTTGATCATTTCCCAAAACTCTTTATTAGTGAAATTCTTTCCTCATTCTCTCTGGTCATGAGCTTTGCTCCAAATTCATGACCATTGGTTTATAAATCATATAGTTCCTGCTCTAAAATCGGTCTGGATGACATTTGATGCCATTATAAAATATAAAAGAACATCAGTTGAATGCTGCAATTAACCTTTACATAAATCCAAGTAGATTTTTTACATTTTTTGATGGTGCTTGTCCATGCAAAACTGATTCCCACAAAGCTAGAATGATGCGAGTATTTGCAATATAATTGTTTGCAGCACATTTCTACGATGTTGGAGGTGGTCATTGTGTTGCTAAGGTAGTTAATAGGTTTCTTAGTAACTATTTATAATATTTCTGTTGCAATAGAAACACCTCTTTACAGTGTTAAATCATTGTAACATGCAGCCTCTGGTGGCTTATTGCTTTTATTAGAAGTCTAGAGTCTCTAGTACTGTAGTACTGTTCAAAAGTTTGGGGTCAGTAATTTTTGAGGGGGAATTAATAAATACTCATATTAAGCAAGCATGCATTAAATAATATTTTGTTTGTACTGTATTTTTGATAAAATAAATGCAGCTTTGGTGAGCATAAGATGCTTTTTTCAAAACATTAAAAAAATCTCATCAACCCCAAACTTGAATGGGAGTGTATATATTAGAGATGTGTCACAATTGCTGTAATGTATACATATACAGTCAAACCAAAATTTATTCAGACACCTTGAACATTTCATTAATTAATACAGTTTATTCACTATAGTTTAAAAAAGTGGTAATAAAATATGACAAGATCTCAGAATTAAACTGTGTCAGAAGAAATTAATCTTAATTATGTCAGATAACACATGGTCAGGTCAAAGTGTCTGAATAATTTTTGGTTCCAAATTTTTATCAGTTTTACCTCTTAGTCCACTGTGTATGAAGAATTTTTGGGTATAATATGTCACAGTTTACTTTATTTTGCTATCCTCACTTACATAAATGAACTATAGTGTCCTGCACCCACTAGTAAAAATATATCAAAAATGTCTGAATAGTTTTTGGTTTGATTGTATGTTTACAGTATCCTCCATAAGTATTGGAGCAGTAAAGACTAAATCGCTCTGTTTGCTGTAGAGTAAAGAAATCTATAAATATGATTAAAAGATGAGACAAAAATATAGAATGTACGATCTGTTTCAACACATACATGTTTTACCCACATATACTGCAACGTTATTACCACTTTCAAGGCCCAGAAAGGTAGCAAGACATCATTAAAATAGTCCATATGACTACAGTGGTTCAACCTTAATGTTATGAAGCAAGGAGAATACTTTTTGTGTGCAAAAACAAACAAAAATAATGACTTTATTCAACAATTTCTTCTCTTACGTGTGAGCCTCTGATGCTGTTGATGTAGTAAACACAGTGCAGTGCTTCCGGGTTCTACGTTAGAATGCCGGATCAGAACACGACAGAAATAAAAATTTGAATACAGTTTCGAATGTTGGATTACTCTTATATGTATGACCAAAAATGATTAAATGCAAGTGATCGCACCGGTGTCACCATGTCATGTAAATACTCTTTTAAACATTTACTGTTTTGTTTTTTTTTTCCACAGCAAAGAGAGCAATTTTGTCTTTACTGTCCCAATACTTATGGAGGGCACTGTATATAACTTTTTTTTTTTTTACGCTGGTGCTTAGTCATGATCATGACCATATCATTTTTGATAAGAAATGCACACATAGGTCTGTTAAATACATCTAGGTAATTCTCACTTAAAGGGATAGTTCACCCATTTACTCATTTACTCACCCTCAAGTTGTTCCAAACCTATATGAATTTCTTTCTTCTGTTGAACACACACAAAAAAATATATTTTGGAAAAAAAATACTATGGAAGTCAATGAGTGCCGTCAACTTTATGGTTACCAACATTCTTTCTTTTGTGTTCAACAAAAGAAAGAAACTCATACAGCTTTGGAACAACATGAGGGTGAGTAAATAATGAAACATTTTCATTTTTGGGTGAACTTTCCCTTTGAATTGTTTTATCAATCAGTACTTTTGCTTAGTTTGTATGCAGTCATGCTTTAGCATGTTGGTCCTGCATTCTTGCACAAACTAGTCTGGCACTGCCGTTATCAATATTACTGCAGCAGGGTGGACGTGTTTAACACCACTAAAAATAGAAAACACTTTCCTTCTGATAAATACAGGCGTACAGGTCTAATGCTTTCTTACTTTTTGCTATCATTAGATTACTGGCCTGTTAACCCAATTAAAAAGCACATGAACGATGCTTGACACGTGATACAGGCTTTGATGGACAGGTGAAACTGGCAGGTGTAAAGCATTGCCATGGTGACAGGTGGACGTGTATGGTGAGGCCTCTAGGGGGCGGGACTGAGCAGAGTTAGTCTCCTGAGAGAGTTCACACACGCACACTCAGATATAGGTTACAGAGTACTGGCATCACAGACGACACAAAGACGCCTGTGTTCTCACAGGAGTGAGAAATGCCGGGTGGTTTACAGCATTGCATGTGTTGTGGTTTCATTGCCGGTATACAGTAATCTGTATCAGTTCTGGAGAACTGTTCAGTTATGATACAGGATGATTCACACATGATTGTGAAAGCTTGTCCTGCTTCCAGGACTAAACGTGATTGTTTTGACAAAGTATGTACATAAAGGCTGCCAAGTTACATTTTGATATCTTTCAACTGCTTTTGTCTATATGATGAAAGTTAATGGAGTCCAAAAAACAACATTGGAACACTTTGAATTTCATTGTATAAAAAAAGAGTGGTGTAGTGGAAAAATCTTGAAAAAATGTGAAAAAATAAATAAAATACATATTGGTACTCCAACCTGTTTTTTTTTTTTTTTTTTTTTGGCTAAATACCACTTTCTTTTTTTTTCTTACATTTTTGATTAAACTCATCTTAATTGATTGCTTAATCAATTGCAAAGACATTTAAAATAACTGAAATAATTTAATTTGCAGTTGCAATTAACAGCATAGATTCAAAACTGGGATGTATTTTTTATTTATTTATTTATTTATTTTTTGGAATGAACAAATTAATTGAGTCAATGTATATAAATAGGCTATGTTTCCGAAAGTATTCTCCTTATTTCAAGAGTGAGTGTGAGTCTTTGGCATGGGGTGACAATGACATCAGACACTGCAATTTACACAGTGAGGTGAACACACAAACACACACACACAAGGCCCCTCTCAGCCTGGATAATGCGCTTATAATGGGAGGCATTGTGTCACACCTGGTTTTGTGAGGATGGTGTTGGTGTCACGTTTACCCAGACTGACTCCAGATCAGGGGTGAAAGAACATGGGGAAATGCAAAAAGAGAGGGAATGTAATTCTCAGGTACAGAGAGGAAACGAGCTGTTTGGGGGATATTGAGGACAATCTCAAATCACAAAGCTACTATCTGATTGGCTGCCTACGCAATTTCCGTAGTCAAGAGGCACAGGTGTTTTTCAGTGTGGTGAAAAAAAAAAACCTGTATGACTTTATTTCTTCTGTGGAGAACAAAAATATCTAAATATATATATTTTTTTGTGTGTTCTGCAGAAGGAAGAAAGTTATACAGGTTTGGAACAAAGAAAAGTTTCATAGCTGCTACTTTGAGTGTGTTTTGAATCAATCTTTGAACGAGAAGTTGTGTTTGAGACACTGGCAAGTAAATTAGGTATATTTGAGCACATTTTGATTGGCTCTTGGGATGATATATCAATTCTTTAGGAAATAGTGTCATGTTTGTAACTTACAAAGCTGCTACAGTGATTGATTCCAAGGAAGAGCTACATGTATAGTTTTGCCAAAGTCTGAGAGATGCGTGTTGTTGAAGTTTCAAAAGATTTTCAAGTGTGTTTGAAACACTTAGAAACAAGAATTTACCCTTCAGTTTTAAACATCACGTACATACACAAAGGTTTGTGGTCTGTAAGATTTTTTAATGTTTATGTAAGAAGTCTCTTCTGCTCACCAGCTGCATTCATTTATTGAAAAATACAGTAAAAACTGTAATATTGTGAAATATTATTGCAAATTAAAATAACTATTTTCTATTTTTTTTTTATGTTTTAGAATGTAATTTATTCCTGTGATCAAAGCTGAATTGTCAGCATCATTACTCCAGTCTTCAGTGTCACATGATCCTTCAGAAATCATTCTAATATGATGATTTGCTGCTCGAGAAACATTTATTATAATTATCAATGTTGAAATCTGCTTTATATTTTTGTGGAAAACACTTTTTTTTCAGAATTCTTATGAATAGAAAGCTTTTGTAACATTATAAATGTCTTTACTGTCACTTTTGATCAATTTAATGCATCCTTGCTGAAGAAAAATATGAATTTCTTAGAAAAAAAAATCGTACTGACCCTAAACTTTTGAATGATAGTGTATACAGAATACACAGAGTGTTGTCAGAACAGCTCAGCGGTGGAACAGTCTGATGAAGGAGGATGTTGATTTACATATGAGTCCAGAGGTCAAACATTGGTGGGAAGAAGGGAAAGAAAACACAAAGGAAAGCTGAACATTGCGTGCACACACACACACTTTGGTACTCCAGGTTTCCTTCAGTTCCTTTTCTCATGGTCGTTTTCTGTGTTGACTCTGTTAAGCCTTGTGTGATCTCTCTTGCCTGTCAAAGACAGTCAAACCTCAAAGACAGCTCCAACAAGCCTGTCTTAGCCTCAGCAATAGCCCGGCAGGCCCGGCAACAGTTGCCGTGTGGCCTATGACATCATCGCCCTGCAATTCAGGAAGAGTTATAAAAGAGAATGGACTTGAGACTGTGTGTCAGGAGGGGGAAGGTGTCTGAGAACGTCAGTTCTTGCTGATGATGAAGTGATGTGCATCTGCCATGGTTTTCCAAGGATAAAAAGATTAGACATTTTCATGAATAGACCACACTCTATTGGGTCCAAATAAACGTGGAGATCTTTAGTTATGTTCAGCGGAAGCAAGCCTAAAGCCTCTTACAGCTGATTAACAACTTTTAAGAGCATTCGTTCAAGCTCATGTGAATGCTTGGAGAGATCAGGTTCAGATTAGATGAAGGATTCAGAGGCGTTTGCTGAATCAGCCAGGTATGTAAAACAAACGAATGATTCACAGTGGCAGAAATAACCATTTGGTTAATGTGCTTGTGTTTGGGCTTTGTATGCAAATTTGGAAGTGGAATTTGGAATTGAAAAGTTTAATGTTTTCATGTAATCCTGTTCCTGAAGAAAATGTTACTGCACAGATGATACTCTTTCTTTAAGGGGAGGTGTGTAATTTCTGTACCACTATTGGCTAAAATAATGACTCTTTTCAAACAGGTAATTTTCATTGGTTGGAAAACAAGTAGCAACTCACGCCATTTCAAGAGTGCTGCAGTGATGCTGTATTTTTGTAGGCCAACCTGTTAGTTAAGCCCTGGGTATACTTTGTTTTTTTTACACGCACAGTCGAACGCACAGCCATGCAGAGAATACTTCATTTGATTCATACGCATACACAGGCGTTCGACGCATGTGCAGTTTTGAGCAATCTCCCACCATGAGTTACAACCTATTAGGGCTGCACGATTATGACAAAATTCATAATTGTCGATTATTCCCTTGAAATTGTAATTGCGATTATTAATTACGATTATTACAATTTACATTGAATGAATGTATTGAATAGCTTTATACCATTGTTTGAAGCAACTGCATGCCATATTTTTGTCAACTATACATTGGTTTGCTTTCTTCTTTAAATAATAATAATAAAAAAGTCAACATATCTATAGTATAATAATAGGGGCTTTTGCATCGGGTTGTTCTTGGAACTTAGATATAGGAACTAGCCACCAAGGTGGATCCCAGAAAACTAATGTTCCCCTAGGGCCTGAAGTGACGTAAACCGCGCTTGTTGTTGTTACTTTTATTTTGACGGCACGGCTGACTTTTATTTTGACGGCGCTGAGAACAGTTCAGACAGATCCTGAGCACATAGTCTTCATTAGTTTACGATCTGTTTAACAGTCCTGCCTAATACGTTATTAGATAGAACTGTTATTCAAAGTAAGTAGATAGTATATGAAAAAGTATTAGCTTTTGCCATGTGGTTGATGCCCAATGTCACTAGCTTAGCTGAAATACATAATCATGTTTCGCTTGGTCTGCTCAAAGTCGCACTGGATTTTCTTCTTAGCGTAAGGTTGAGAGAGAGGTCCATCTATCAATGTTTTACATGTTTGTAGAGTAAGTTTGTGGAGTAAATATATAGGCTGTGTACATGGCTTTTTAAAAATGGCGGGTGCTGGTGTTTCGCTTGCGTTTGACATATCGGCGTATTCCTACGTCACTGGTATTCTGTAGTCAATAATTGTATCCCTTAAAGGATTAGTCCACTTTTAAATAAACTTTTCCTGATAATTTACTCACCCCCATGTCATCCAAGATGTTCATGTCTTTCTTTCGTCAGTCGAAAAGAAATTAAGGTTTTTGAGGAAAACATTCCAGGATTTTTCTCCATATAGTGGATTTCAACGGCTACCAACAGGTTGAAGGTCAAATTGCAGTTTCAGTGCAGCTTCAAAGGGCTTTAAACGATACCAGACGAGGAATAAGGGTCTTATCTAGTAAAATGATATCGCCTTGAGCGTACTTCCGTTTCCACATTCTTCAAACTGCTTACGCTGAATGTTCTAGCCCCTATTCTACTTACGGAAAAAAAAACTGGTGCTGCGTTCGTTCCGTAAGTAGAATAGGGAAGGCGTAGGACATACAGCATAAGCGTTTTGAAGATGCGGAAACGGGAAGTACATTCAATGCGATTTTGTGTTATAAAGCATGGTTGTATTTTTTCGAAAATGACCGATTGTTTCGCTAGATGAGACCCTTATTCCTCGTCTGGTATCGTTTAAAGCCTTTTGAAGCTGCACTGAAACTGTAATTTGGACCTTGTTGGTAGTTGTTGAAATCTATATGGAGAAAAATCCTGGAATGTTTTCATCAAAACTTTAATTTCTTTTCAACTGACGAAAGAAAGACATGAACATCTTGGATGACATGGGGGGAGTAAAAGGAAAAAGTTTATTTAAAAGTGGACTAATTTGATCACCAAAATGACATATTTAAAAAAAAAATTTCTTCATGCCTTAAAATAGCTTGAGTGTAACTCTACCCTTGCCTCATTTAGTATACGCGGATCAATGAATATGCAAATTAGCTCCGCCTCCACTTGATCACGCAGCTCAGAGATCCACTCGGTCAACTTACTGAGTTAAACACTGCACAGTGGTATCACTCTAACAACATCGGGTAATTATATGCCTTTTGCTTTGTTATCAAACAGCTAATAATGTGTTGCTAATGTTACACAAACCATGTTCACGTTCACCATCAGAGTCAGACAGAATAATCAGAACCCATACAAATGCTTTGAACAACTCAGAACGTCAGTGGAGAAAGGCATCATACATGCCATATTGCTTGATATACACAATTTTTATATCAACAGAAAAATACACCAGGAAAATATAAATTGAAGTATCAACTTCATCTTAGATTTTTCTCCTAAAATTCCTTAGATGAAGTAAATACAAACAAATTAGACAATTGCTGACATACAGTAGGGGTATAAACTTAAAAGGTGGATGACATGGCTCAGATAAGCTGAACATTTGTAATTGTGTTCATTCCGACATGACGTGAACGGCATAATTCTCTTTCTGTGGTTTTGTGTGTGGTCAGTGCAAAGCATCTTGGTTAAGGAGGGTCACTGTTTGTTTGTGAACATTTTAGCTACTGTTTAGAAATACACAAGCCTTTTCTTGTTAGGTTCACAGTCTCTTCTAAACCTCTCTCTGTTTTTTTTTTCTCATTCATAACCTGTTTTATGAGGGTGAGAGCGAAATAAAACTTTCTTACTGCTAAAACAGATAGTCAGTCTCAACGTGACACTCAGGAACACTGTAAATATTTAACAATGTCTTGTTAATTGATGCTTATGTGCCAAGAGTCTCCACCTAACACCTGCCTGCTTCTCTCGGTCTCTGCTTTCCTCTCTCACCTCATTGGAAGACTAATTACAGGCATAAGAAACACAAGATATGTCCTGAATGGACTACCATACTAGTTTACTTCATAGTGCGCAGTAAATGCTGTATTCTGCCTTCTACATTTTGAAAAAAAAAGTATGTGGAAGATAATGCACCATGCAACAATAAACGCTAGTTTGCTGTCATTTAAACATGTACTGTATGTTTTATTCAGCAGAGGTGTTTAGTTAGTATCTTGGGATCTTGGGTTTTAACTCTTGGCAGTCTGATCAAAGGCACTCTGATCAAAATAAGTAAAATATCAGAATGGAAAGTCAGGTACAGTGCATTATGGGAAATGTACCAGTCAATGGTGTAGGAACAATTTTCACTCAGAAACTGCTAGTAAACTTCACAAATAATTACAAAGAAACAGCAAGAAACACATTGAATTAAACATGACATTTTGAGGTAGACAGATTGAAATTGCATTTTCTTGTAAAACATTTAAGCACAACTTTGTGTACAACTTACTGTAGCATTGTTGCTTTAAAGGGATAGTTCACCCGAAAAATTTGATGTTTATCTGCTTACACCCAGTGCATCCAAGATGTAGGTGACTTTGTTTTTTCAGTAGAACACAAATGATGATTTTTAACTCCAACCGTTGCCGTCTGTCAGTCAAATAATGGGAGTGAATGGGAACTTGGATCAATAAGAGTCGAAAAACCTTGCATAGACAAATCCATATTAAACCCTGCGGCTCGTGACGACACATTGATGTCCTAAGACACGAAATGATCGTTTTGTGCGAGAAACCGAACGGTATTTATATCATTTTTTACCTCTAATACACCACTATGTCCAACTGCGTTCAGCATTCGCTTAGTGAGGTCTGATCGCGCTCTGACAACGGCAGTGATGTCTGGCACTTATTGAAGTATAACCGCTCGGCGGTTTTTACTGGTCGCTGAGAGTTGAAAAATTTTTCAACTTTGGGTAAAACACAGCTCATCACTGTCACTTTGTACCCAGCCGTCCAATCACAGTGGAGGGGCGGGACAAATACAACACCGACCAACCACCACATTCTGCGTCAACAGATGACAAAAACAAGCATAATTTAAAAATAATTTAAAACAAGAGCCAGAGCAAATATTCTACTTTGTATCAACATTTTTTATATAGAAACAGTACAGAAACAAATCTGTGAAATGAGATACTATATCCTAACACTTCCATGGATGATATTCCGTATCATAGCAAGCAAAGCATCTTGACTCTCAACCCAAAAAGGATCGCTGCGCTGCCGAAGCGCTCTCAAGCGCCCACAACTATGCATTTTCAGCTGGCTAAAAATGCTTTGGTGGACACACAGCCTTATAATCCCATGGAGCCGTATGGATCTCATTTATGATGGATGGACGCACTTTTTTGGGCTTCAAAATCAGAAGCTCTATTCACTACTATTATAAAGCTTGGAAGAGCCAGGATATTTTTTAATGTAACTCTGATTGTGTTCATCTGAAAGAAGATAGCCATAAACATCTAGGATGGCTTGAGGGTGAGTAAATCATGGGGTAATTTTCATTTCATTCCCTTTAATCTCCAGGCCTAAAATACAGTGGGTACGGAAAGTATTCAAACCCTCTTAAATTTTTCACTCTTTCTTATATTGCAGCCATTTGCTAAAATCATTTAAGTTCATTTTTTTTCCTCATTAATGTACACACAGCACCCCATATTGACAGAAAAACACAGAATTGTTGACATTTTTGCAGATTTATTAAAAAAAAGAAAAACTGAAATCACATGGTCCTAAGTATTCAGACCCTTTGCTCAGTATTTAGTAGAAGCACCCTTTTGATCTAATACAGCCATGAGTCTTTTTGGGAAAGATGCAACAAGTTTTTCACACCTGGATTTGGGGATCCTCTGCCATTCCTCCTTGCAGATCCTCTCCAGTTCTGTCAGGTTGGATGGTAAACGTTGGTGAACAGCCATTTTTAGGTCTCTCCAGAGATGCTCAATTGGGTTTAAGTCAGGGCTCTGGCTGGGCCATTCAAGAACAGTCACAGAGTTGTTGTGAAGCCACTCCTTCGTTATTTTAACTGTGTGCTTAGGGTCATAGACTGTTGGAAGGTAAACCTTCCCCAGTCTGAGGTCCTGAGCACTCTGGAGAAGGTTTTCGTCCAGGATATCCCTGTACTTGGCCGCATTCATCTTTCCCTCGATTGCAACCAGTCGTCCTGTCCCTGCAGCTGAAAACACCCCCACAGCATGATGCTGCCACCACCATGCTTCACTGTTGGGACTGTATTGGACAGGTGATGAGCAGTGCCTGGTTTTCTCCACACATACCACTTAGAATTAAGGCCAAAAAGTTCTATCTTGGTCTCATCAGACCAGAGAATCTTATTTCTCACCATCTTGGAAACTCCATGCAGGCTTTTGTGTCTTACACTGAGGAGAGGCTTTCGTCGGGCCACTCTGCCATAAAGCCCCGACTGTGGAGGGCTGCAGTGATGGTTGACTTTCTACAACTTTCTCCCATCTCCCGACTGCATCTCTGGAGCTCAGCCACAGTTATCTTTGGGTTCTTCTTTACCTCTCTCACCAAGGCTCTTCTCCCCCGATAGCTCAGTTTGGCCGGACGGCCAGCTCTAGAAAGGGTTCTGGTCATCCCAAACGTCTTCCATTTAAGGATTATGGAGGCCACTGTGCTCTCAGGAACCTTAAGTGCAGCAGAATTTTTTGTAACCTTGGGCCAGATCTGTGCCTTGCCACAATTCTGTCTCTGAGCTCTTCAGGCAGTTCCTTTGACCTCATGATTCTCATTTGCTCTGACATGCACTGTGAGCTGTAAGGTCTTATATAGACAGGTGTGTGGCTTTCCTAATCGAGTCCAATCAGTATAATCAAACACAGCTGGACTCAAATGAAGGTGTAGAACCATCTCAGGGATGATCAGAAGAAATGGACAGCACCTGAGTTAAATATATGAGTGCCACAGCAAAGAGTCTGAATACTTAGGACCATGTGATATTTCAGTTTTTCTTTTTTAATAAATCTGCAAAAATGTCAACAATTCTGTGTTTTTCTGTCAATATGGGGTGCTGTGTGTACATTAATGAGGACAAAAAATGAACTTAAATGATTTTAGCAAATGGCTGCAATATAACAAAGAGTGAAAAATTTAAGGGGGTCTGAATACTTTCCGTACCCACTGTAATTGAAATATCTAGATAAACTCACTACTTAACCTTACTAATTAGAAATTGATTGTTTGTTTGCTATTGCAAATACAGTCATATACTACAAAAATGCTACCTGACTGGTCCAGAGACGTGCAGCTGACTTGCCTGTTTTGTGAAATACAACCAAGGCCTTCAGGTGTGTGTGACATTGATCGTGAGGTAAAATAGGATTTAATTATGTTCACTCAGTGTTTAATCAAACATTTGCACGTGTGCAAGCATGAAGGGTGTGTTATGGTTTAATAAGACATGATGTGGTTGGTGAAGTTCTCCATGACCACACACACGTGTATCTGACTGCTTATCGGGACATCTGAACCTTAGCACACACCTGAAACTGATCACATGCTTGTGTGGACCTGGACCTGTTTTATTATAGGCTGGTCGGGGCATTAGATACTAGCAGACACCTTTGGTTTGTTTATATCAACACAGGGAAATGGATCAGTATTATTATGGCAGTTATGTTGTATAACGCGTTTCGGTGCCCTCTGCCAGACCACTATACAAATGAGACTGAGATAGGGAAGGAGGGAGAGAGAGACATTGGCTTGTACATTAAACAAACAGTGTTTACTGTGTGGCCTTTTATTTGTCCAGTTGATGAGGCTGTCAGAAACAGTGAGAAATAGAAAGAGTAATGGAGAAAAACTCTAATTGAGCCCAATGGTTGTGGGTTTGCACAAGGCATTGTCTGTTCGTTTGGCTACAGATTTCATTGTATGATAATGCTGCTGCTCTTTTAGGCTTGAAAAGAAATGATTCAAGAAGCTTCAAGTAGAATCAGTACATGAAGTGGCATGTCTTTCATGTCTAAGCCAATTTTTCTGCCAGTCGTCACATGAATTAATACAATGAGGGCTCTTACATGGCTGTGTCTAATGCTTTAATATCTATCTATCTATCTATCTATCTATCTATCTATCTATCTATCTATCTATCTATCTATATATCTATCTATCTATCTATCTATCTATCTATCTATCTATCTATCTATCTATCTGTCTATCTATGTCTGTTTGTCTATCTATCTATCTATCTATCTATCTGTCTATCTGTCTATCTGTCTAACCTGTCTATGTCTGTCTGTTTGTCTATCTAACCTGTCTGTCTGTCTATCTATCTATATCTGTCTGTCTGTCTATCTATGTCTGTTTGTTTGTCTATCTAACCTGTCTATGTCTGTCATCTAACCTGTCTGTCTGTTCTGTCTATGTCGTCTATCTATCTATCTATCTATCTATCTATCTATCTATTTGTCTATCTAACCTGTCTGTCTGTCTGTCTATCTATATATATCTATCTATCTATCATCTATATAGATATATATATATAATATATAATCTGTCTGTCTATCTGATGTTGTCTATATATCTGTCTGTCTGTCTGTCTATATACTGTCTGTCTATCTATGTCTGTTTGTCTGTCTGTCTATCAAAATTCAAATCAAATTCAAAATTGCTTTATGGCATGACTGCAAAAATACAATATGCCAAAGCATACATATAACAATAATAAAACATCTGTATAATAGAAGAAATATAAAATATTATAATGCTATCAAATATTACAACATAACTTAAACTTAAATTAACAGTGTAACACAATAGAACATGTCTGAACATTTGGTACCACAGTGGTTAAACAAAATATATAACACTGTCTGTCTATCTATCTATATATATCATCTATCTATCTATCTATCTATCTATCTATCTATCTATATCTATCTGTCTGTCTTTCTGTCTGTCTTTTTGTCTATCTAACCTGTCTATATGTCTATCTGTCTAACCTGTCTATCTATGTTGTTTGTCTATCTAACGTCTGTCTGTCTATCTATATCTGTCTCTGTCTGTCTATCTATGTCTGTTTGTCTGTCTAACCTGTCTGTCTGTCTGTCTATCTATATCTATATATCTATCTATCTATCTATCTATCTATCTATATCTATCTATCCTGTCTATCTATGTCTGTTTGTTGTCTATCTAACCTGTCTGTCTGTCTATCTATATCTGTCTGTCTGATTGTCTATGTTGTTTGTCTATCTAACCTGTCTATCTATCTATATATATCTGTCTGTCTATCTATGTCTGTTTGTCTATCTATCTATCTATCTATTATCTATCTATCTATCTATTCTATCTAGTCTGTTTTTATATCCAACTGTCTGTCTGTCGTCTATCTATCTGTCTATATGTCTGTCTTCTATCTATCTATCTATCTATCTCTATCTATCTATCTCTATCTATCTATTATCTATCTATCTATCTATCTATCTATCATCTGTCTGTCTGTTTCATTTTGTTCTTTTTTTGTTCTTTTAATCATTATTTTGTAGCACATAGCTAACTACATAAAATTTTGTCTACACATAATTAAACTGTAACTAAAAAATATAGCATAAAAGCAAGACTTTGTCAGAGAATATATCTTGGTAAAAAAAAAAAAAAAAAAAAAAAACTTGACTTAAGCATAAATAAACGTTAAAGATTTTTAATTTTAAATTATGAATAAAGGTTTTTTTTTTTTATAAAAGTTCAGAATATTCAACATACTAAAAACAATTTTGCTTAAGTAAATTCGGTAAGGATGTTTAGATGTGGTTGCTGGAAAATATCTAGTTAGGACACATTGTCAGAGTCACATGACTGCGGCATCTGATGCAAAGTTCTTAGTCTTTAATTTGAGCTTTTCTAGCTAACAAGCCCAGATGCTGTTTATTACATTTTACTCCCATCTGTGATGTGAACGCCCTCCTCCACAACACATTTGTAGCCGATCCCACCCCCCTCATTTGAACTGAATGCTTTGTGGTGGTCAAGGTTTGTATGTTTCTATGGTGACGGTCAGCTCACCACACACAGATGCAGGGCTCAGGATTCAAAACAGGTGTGGAATAGGATGAGTTTTCCTTATTCCCACCTGTTAGGGCAATCGAAGAGGCTTTTCTGATATTGCCTTGCCACCCACCTGTGAAACTGGCTGAGTCACCACAGGTAAAAATATTTAAATGTCCATTAGCATGAGCATGAATGAGGAAAAGGGACGAGAAAGTGGCAGAACAAGAGGAGAGAGAGTGTTAGCCTGAAGGCAGGACATGAGGAACCTGCTCTATGACATCACCGCTGTGGCTTTCAGTCAGCCCTGCGGCTCCTCTGATTGGCTGAGAGGATGGCAGTCATTTGCTCTGATGTGTCACCCGTGTTTGAGAGCGAGCAACAGAGAGATGTTGTTCTTCCCCTGACAGTGTGGAGTCCGTCTGCAGTATGTGGAGTCAGTCTCTTTTAAAACTGAATGAGTGAAGTTGGGATTTATTACCTGTTGCTCTGGATGTTTGACTGCAGGTTTGTTTAGGTCTGTGCTCCGACAGACTTTTGCATTCGGAAAAACAGGCACACTGACATTCCAGGTACAGTAATCCCATTCACATACGTACATTTAAAAACAGGTAGAAGTTGTTTCTTTTCTGTGTTTATATAGTCTTACTGCTGTGTCTAGCAATGTGTCTTTGTTTGGAATAAATCATACTACAGTTATATATCATTATATAAACGGGTATCTGGCAAGCGACAGCAGTGACTCAATCGAAACCTGTTTAAAACAACATTTTTTGGATTCTTTTATAATTACTAAGCATGCCGTTTTTACGACATTATTAATTCTGAGATTACATGGAATATTTGTACCATTAAATTTTCATTAGTCACTTTGTTTGACTATTAAGTGAGCTGTAAAAAGCTAAAAGAAATAGTCTAAAATATGCAGTTTTTCCTTATAAATTTAACCTTGATCTTGCGAAACAAAAGTTCATCTCATGTTATATATCAACTACCCGACAATTTGTTGGACTAGAGTGCGGCTTCCAGGTGTGTATGGCTAAATATTTAACACTAATATTGCATATATGAATTAGATCATGTTGTGGTGGCTCTGTGTGAGATTTTCATTTTGTTTTGCATAGAATTGCATATGTTTGTTTCCATATGCAAATTAGAGGCTTGTTGAGTTTGTGTTGAATAGACTACGAAAAATGATTCAGCGATATAAATAGTAAATGCTGCTGTTTGTCACTGTTTTTAGGTCAGTTTTTAGGTTGTATTTGGTGTAAAATGCATTTATTTAACTTATCATCTGAGGTCATTCTTATTATGTTTGTGTTAGATAAATACTGCTCAGATAAATTATATAGTCTGATCTCTTATATTCTTATTTAAAAGTAATATTTTTCATCCTTTTAAAGGCATAGTATGTGAGTTTCGCCGCTAGAGGTGTCTTATTTATAACAGTATCAAATGCATAGCTTGATGACGCCGTGAATGAGTGTGGAATCATGGGAGTTGTCATCCTCACATCAACAGCTGATGAAAAGCCATCTGATGGGACTCGGGCAGAAATCATGTTCATGGATGAGCTAATGTATTAAAAAGGGTCCTTGATTATGCTTTAACTTTTTTAACTTTTAGTTAGTGTGTAATGTTGCTGTTTGATCATAAACAACATCTGCAAATTTAGGATGCACAAAGTTTAATGTAAAGGGAGATATTTTCTTTTACAGAAATCGCTTTTTAAGGACTACAACAAACGGTTGGTAGGGACTACAATGAGCTTCTTCCCTTTTTGGTGACATCATGAACCCCAAAATTTACATAAACCCCGCCCCCCGAGAACACAAAGGGGGCGGGGCCATGTTGGGCTGCTTTAGAGAAGAGGAAGAGTTGTTGTAGTCGAGTGTTGTTATCATGCCGTCATTTTACACTGGACTGCTTCACAAACGAGGGTCAATTCAACACTGGATTTGCACAACAGATTAACATGACGGCACATGCTAGTGGATGAGTTGAATCAACTCCACAGCAACTACATAAATTTATCCACTAACCATTTAGAAACATCCAGTTTCATTCAAAAAGTTGTAACTTCTTCCTGAGTCTCTCCATCAGTGTCGACTCCGGTTTGAACAATGTAAGGCTGAACACCGTTACTGACAATCCTCATTTTGGCTGCGTGAGATTCTCCAGCTTTGTTGTTGTTGAGCAACCGAAGCGTGAGCTGTTAAAGCTCCGCCCTCTTTTGGAAAGGGGGCCGGGAGCAGCAGCTCATTTGCATTTAAAGGGACACACAAAAAATGGCATGTTTTTGCTCACACCCAAATAGAGGCAAATTTGACAAGCTATAATAAATGATCTGTGGGGTATTTTGAGCTGAAACTTCACAGACACATTCTGGAGACACCAGAACTTATATTACATCTTGTAAAAGGAACAATATAGGGTCCCCTTTAAGTAGGTTCAGTGTTGTTTTTTGTATTAGTAGCTAGAAGTGTAGCTAACTAAATTTTCAAATGGGTAGCTTGATTGTTGTTTAAACTACTGTAAATTATTATTGTCTATTGTCTTGTCTACTGAACTTACTTAACATATGACTGTATGTGTTTGGAGCAGCATAAGCTAGATTATTGGTTTAAACGTTTCTTTGACTCGCCTGGAACGTTTTGTTTCAAACTTTTGTTTTGGTTGTTTTGCACCTGCATCTAGATCCAAAATTCATGAGGTTTATTGTCCAAAGACCAGAGAACGCAAAACACTCATGAAGGAATGAGAATTGTTTTTATGACTGTGTTTAAGTCACTGTAAACACAGAGCAAGAGAAAGGCTAGAAGATGGTGCCAATGCAGGATAAAGAGAAGAGATAAAGAAAGAGGTGTTCATCCACAATGTAGTTAAGTCAGGTTATCATGTTTGTTTTTTAGAGGGCGTCACTAAAGGTCAGCGTGTTTGGTTGTCACTTAATTTATTAGAAAAGCTTTGTTGAACTTCTGGTGTGGCTTCAAAGTGTAAAGAACGCTTAATCTTCAAAGTGAATATTCCATTTAAAGCTGCTGTTGTTTTTATCGTCTGTCATCTGTATCCCTTTGTTCCCTTCCTCTGCCAGAGTATTTTGTCTCTTCCTGTTCTCGCCCTGATATCAGGTTCCTGGTTTATTCTTTCATTCAGGGGTTGTGTTCAGTGACCGAGGGCAGGCATGCAGGGGAGATGAACTGAAACGGTGTCTTCCAGCAGCCCAGAAGATGCTAATTAAATGTTCATATTTTCCAATAAAAATGGGTTTCCTTCACTAACCATGCTTAAAACCTTTGTATGAACATTTTCATGCTTTCATGCATGAAATGCATGAATTTGGACTTAAATTTAGGATAACACCAAATACATTTTTAAAAATTGAATAAGTGACCATGATAAATATTAATATAATAATTATAAAATATAATTATATTAATAATAGTTAGAGTTGTCAAAAGTGCAGAATTGGGTACCTGTCGTCGGTACTGAAATTTTAAAATTGTGACGCTTTGAGCGCTGTTGAGCGGATTCGTAAACGTAGACTGGTCCGCGATAGACGCCTGCTTTCAAACGCTCCCATGTGTATCTGTGTAAGCCGTTGGTGAAGAGCTTCATTGATGACTATTTAGAACGTTTTTACAGCGTTGATCATTGAAGCCAATCACAGACACAAACGATGAGCCGTGAACACAAAGGCCAATCAGAGGTGTTTGTGAATCCACTCAACAGCACTCAAAGCGTCACATTTTTAAAATTTCAGTACCGACTAGGTACCGAAGTCGGTACTTTTGACAACTCTAATAATAGTAGTGTATTATGATATATTATATTTTTTATTATTATTAGAAATAGTTGATGAATCCAGATTCAGCATTCAAATTAATATCATTTTATTTAATAGTATTACTATAATTATATTATAACCAGATAAAGTTCATCAAAATAAACTTTTATGTTGGCTTGAGAAAGCCTGACAAGAAAGTTTGAAGGTTTTCAGTTTGAAGTAGTTTGAAATTTAGTTTTAAAACTTAGTTTGAAGGTTTTGAAGGCATAATAACAATAATAATTACTATTATTAATAGCAATTGTTGATGAATACAGATTATTCCAAATGGTAAGTTATAATTCAGTCTAATATATAAATTATTATATAATTGTTTTATATATTATATTATTATTAATAATAGCTTCCTATTTTACCATAATAATAATAATATTTTAAATTGCTTATTAATCCAGATTATTCAGTTTTTAGAAATTGAATAACAAGTCTCTTTAGAGAGCGTAATGACGTTTGCAGAGTTTGACAAATGGCTATGCAGTTGAAATACCATTTGGAATAATTTTCAGATTTGAGTGATGATAAGAACAAATTCATGTTTTCAAAAACTTTTTGTGCATCTGCTGTAAATTTTCAACATTTTTTATGCAGTTATTAGTGATTGAGACCCAGTGTGAATGGTTCATGCTGTGCAAAGGGTTGCCACCACGAAGCAAGTTTTGTTTATCACGTCACTATGCAGTTGCTAGGTTATTCTTGTTGGCTATCTTATGTTAAAAAAACAACAACAACAAAAAAAAACTTCCTTAAATATTATGCTAGACACTGTTTTGCATAAGCAAAACAAAATCTATTCAGATTATATCGATTGTGTTTATCAGATACAGAGAAAGGTCAGCTCTTCATCTTTCTTTTGTTTAGGGAGAAGAGATTATAATCTTTTACACAAGAACAAATAACCTGATCAGCACTAATATCAGATTTCTAGTTGCACATATAAATGCCAGCATTATTAAAGTAAACAATATTTGACTTTTCTGTCATTCTTTTTTCTTCACGTGATCTGTCAAAACAAATTCTTTCATTTCTTTGTTCCCTCTCTCTCTCTCCCAGGCCTTCGTTCTCTTGCCTGTTAATAGCATTCCTGCAGCGGGTAAAGCTGGTTTAACTTTAAACACTTTCACAGAGTCTCTAAATGCAGGTGAAGGGTGTGTTCAAGGAGAATGGCATGTCTTAAATGGAACGTCCCTTTTGTTTTCCAGATTTTAAGTATGCTTAAAGTGCAACTCAGGACACGAACCCTGTGGGAAAAAAAAGAAGCTTTTTTAATTAAAAGTGTCATGACATGAGAAATCAAATTTGCCTTGATTTTCTGACATATAAGAGGTCTTTGTACCATTAAACCAACCTGCAAGTTTCATATCTTAAAGCGTCCTCCTCATTATAAACAAAGCATTTATTTAATCAAGCTCCAAAAAAGGCTTGTTTGTGGGATTTGTGACATCACACGGGCAAACACATTTGCATATGCCTGCCTCCAGAGCAAGACATCGATGAGTAGACATCATTGCACCTTAGGCCCCACCCACTGGCATTCAATCGCATAACAGCTGACTCTTGCTTACACTGGATGGCAAAAAAAAAACATTATAATTACTGATGCTGTCTACACTTGATACAGTATACAGATGCCCGTACAAATGGAAGTGTAAAGGAACGTTTGCTCATTTCTGTAGAGACTTCAGAAAGATCCCAGTGTCAGGAACAAGTGAATTAGTTTTTAATGGCTTCGTGGATCGCGTTGGAACATTATACGTTTGTTCTGAGAATTTGACTGCAGATCGTTGTAGTAAACGATTAACAGTTTCATAGGTAAACAATTTCATAATGCCTTTTGTCTGTAAATGATAGTTTTATATGGATAATGTTTTCAAAACACTTTCTCATGTGCAGTACCGAGTGGGCGTTGATACTGCTGATACGTCACATGCAATGACGTTAGCCAATCAATGGCCATTTACTGACAAGCCCTAAAGGAGCCGCCCCTTAAAATTGGGTAATTTCAGACAGAGGGTCAGAATGAAGGTTAAAGATATTCATTTTTCCATATATATTGTGTGTGTGTGCTTTATTAACATTAGAAGTGAACGTCAAGGAACATTAAAATAGAATCCATGTCATGACCCCTTTAAGGTTTCTTTTGAAAACATTGGTTGTTGAGTTGACTTTAAGGTTCAAAAAGGTTCTTGTTGTTATTTCATCAATATATGTGTGTATGTATATATATATATGTGTGTGTGTGTGTGTGTTATATATATATATATATATATATATAATATGCACCTGCAGATGTGTCATATAAATCCTTTGCCCATTGCAATTGCATTTTAATTGCTAAAATATTCAGCTATTAATAAAAGCATTGCATTTTGGCTCCATTTACCATGTTTAATCTATTCTGCAAAATTTCATGTATTTCTCCACAAAAATCAGTGGAGAAAATGTGGAAAAAGTCACTGGTTTCTAAGTTTCATCCAAAAAACAATACAAAGATGGATGTTTAATCATGAACCTCTAAAACAGTGTTTGGAAACTTTTTAAAGGGATAGTTCACCCAAAAATGAAAATGATCCCATGATTTACTCACTCTCAAGCCATCCTAGGTGTATATGAGTATCTTCTTTCAAACAAACACAATCGGAGATATATTTAAAAATAACCTTGCTCTCCATGGATTTATAATGGTAGTGAAGGGGGGGCCAGATTTTGAAGACAAAAATAAATGCATCCATTCATCATAAAGTTTTAAATATGGATATTTTTCTTACAAAAACTCATCACTTCATTTCAGAAGGCCTTTATTAACCCTGTGGAGCCGTATGTTTTATATTTATGATGGATGGATAGATGCATTTATTTTTGTCTTCAAAACAGTCCCCCCATTCAATGCCATTATAAATCTTTGGAGAGCAAGGATATTTTTAAATATATCTCTGATTGTGTTCGTCTGAAAGAAGATAGTCACATACACCTAGGGATGGCTTGAGGGTGAGTAAATCACGGGATAATTTTCATTTATGGGTGAACTATCCCTTTAAGTACCTCTGATCTTCCAGTCTTATGATAGATCAGGGTGTGACGAGCATTTGAATTGTTGAAGCGCTGGTGGTCTTCTTCGACCCCCCTCTACGCGACTGTCTCTGTTCAGTAACGTGTTTGTTCATCCTGTGCACTGCAGAGAGTTCGGCTGTACTCAGCGTTTATTATTGCGTGGCTGATTGATGTCGTGGTTGGATGCGTTTCACTCAAGATGCTTAAAAACAAGAGAGGTCAGAGGAAAGGGTCAAGCGTGTGGGTGGCATGGAATATTTACACACACACACACAGGATGACAACAGTAATGTGGAATTTGAACTCCTCTGTGTATTCTCTGGTCAGTGAGATTAATTTTCCTTTGTATGAAGTTCAAAAGAGCTGCTTTTTAAAAAAGATATCTGGCAATTATGTCTTTACAAATTAACACTAATGAAGCAAATTGACCCTGTAATTTGACCCTGTACTTGTATTACTTTTAGGTAATTCAGGAGGTTGATGGAGGGTGCTAGGGTGTTGCTATGTGGTCGCCAAGGTGCATTGTTTTCAGCATGTTGCTTTTCAGTTGTTAGGGTGTTCCGGTGGTTGCTAAATGGATTTAACGATTTTATCTTCAGTTTTTATCTAAGGCTGTGACTGAAGTCAGTTGTAGTTTTTCTCTTCTTCAGTGATTCTGCTTGTTAACAGCAGGTGTTTATCATTATTGCTCAATCATCACTTAATTAATAAGCCTAATTATCTCATTAACTTTACCTCTGCTTCAGTGTTATTTTAACACTATTCAGAGAGGGACCAAATGTACTCTGAGCAGAGTTGATTTAACTCTGGGGATTTTACTGTGTATGATTTCTTTGATGAACTTTAATGCATCCTTGAATGGCTTTTGAATGGTAGTGTATCTCTGAGTAGGTTTACAGGAAGTTGCATGGTGGTCACGTCTCTATGGTGACCACCAAGG
>JAOTNS010001400.1:267500-377500 GCA_028476615.1 Culter alburnus
CTGATCTGCACACATGAGATCATTCATCAGAGGAAATTCTCAGGAAACAGAACCTCACTTCTATTTTTTTATCTACGGGAAACAGGAAACGAACGTGTCTGTTAAAGGAAAAGGAAGTGCTGAAGTGGATTTGGGTTTATGTTTTCCCTGACGGTCATGTTAGGTGTGACTGTCATTGCATCCCATCTCTGTAAATGCACTATTACTGAGTTGTTTACAGGCTTTTAGGGGGATTTTCGGAGATGGGCAAGATTGTGCTGTTGTCTCGCATGCCAAAGTGAATCCTTTTTTCTAGTTTCTCTCTTTTCCTTTCTTTCTGTGTGTAAATAAAACTGGAACACTGTGTACAGATACTGTAAATAGCGAGACGACCTGATACAAAATCTCACTTTCATCCGAATAAGGCTGTAATGGATAGGTCTCATGACGTTGACAAGCTTGATGTGGACATGATGGAAAAAGGGACCCAAGCCACATTTAGAGACCCATTTCGCATCAGGCAGTTGTTTTGTCCACCATCATGGTGGCAATTTTTGCACTGCCAAGCATCATCACTTACATTATTATCAGAAGTACTACAATTCAAAGATTTTTTTTTTTTTTTTAAGAAATTAATACTTTATTGAGCATGGATGCATTAACTGATCAAAAGTCACAGTAAAGACATTTAGAATGTTACAAAAGATTTTTTTTTTAAAGAAATGCTGTTCTTTTGAACTTTATATTCATCACAGAATCCTAATGTGTGTGTGTATATATATATATATAATATATATTATATATATATTATAGTCAAACCAAAATTATTCAGACACCTTGAACATTTCATTCATTAATACCGTTTATTCACTATAGTTTAAAAAGTGGTAATAAAATATGACAAGATCTCAGAGTTAAACTGTGTCAGAAAAAAATCATCTTAATTATGTCAGATAACACTTCAGCAAAACATGGTCAGGTTGTTTGAATAATTTTTGGTCCCAAATTTTTATCAATTTTACTGGTAGTCCACTGTATGAACAATTTTTGGGTATAATATGTCACAGTTTACTTTATTTTGCTATCCTCACTTACATAAACCCACTAGTAAAAATATATCAAAAATGTCTGAATAATTTTATATATTTTAATTTTATATATTATTATATACAGGTCCTAAAACTACCTTTTTGCCACTTGAGAAAATTTACCTCCATAAATTTTTCTACCAGCCAGTTATGACACCAAAATTTAGATAACAGTGAAATTTTACAATTCTCTATTCCAATATCGATACCACAGCTAAAACTACTAGCCTAACTAATATCAATTTAAACCATTATTAAAGAAAGTAACAGTTTTTCAGGTAGAGACATTGAATAAAGTAATCAAATGCAAAATATCATTGGATTGTCTTCACTGTATAAATTAAACCTAGATTAATCCTTATTATTATTAAAGTTTCAAAAGTTATTCAGTCAAGAGCAGTGTGATATTTTTGCGTTGTCCTTTTTTATTTGATTAACATTAAAAACAGACCGCAGCAGAAATATTAGGCTGCTGTCACTTTAAGACCCGATGCATGGATCCAATATACTCCAATATACTGTACACTAGAGCTGCACGATTAATCGTTAAAAAAAATCACAATCTCGATTCAAACACCCACACGATCTTATTCCTAAATGGCAACGCTTCGCCTGTGTCTATTAAACCTTGGACAAAATCATACCAGGACATTCAAATCTGTGTTCACGCTGCCACTGATCCAGAGAGATTCAACATTTAAATATTCAAATGAACAAAGAAGTACCGGGATAAAAGTTTATAGTTCGGATAGAAACACTGATGTCTACAGAAGTGATCAAAAAAGAGCAAATCACTCTTTGAGAGTAATTGGCACTTTAAATAAAGATTGTACCAATTACATTGTTACACCAGTAGGTGGCGACAAGTGACTTTTTAAAAATTATTTGTCATTGAATCATTCATTCAAGAGATTCATTCAAAAATGATTAATCCAGTAATGAATCAATTGAAGTATTTAGGAATCATTCATTCAAACAGATTTAAAAAAAAATAAATAAATAATGATAATTCAAATTAATTAAACATTCAGCAATTAATATTTTGTCAGAAGCTTTAGAAAAAAATCTTGATTCTCAATTTATCCAGAATCGTGTTTTCAACATTGATAATAATAAGAAATGGTTCTTGAGCATATCAAGACTAGAGTAATAAAATGCATTTTAAAATGTATTTAAACAGTTATTTTATTGTAATAATATTTCACAGTATTACTGTTTTTACTGTATTTTTGATCAAGTAAATAACATAAGATAGAGACTTCTTTCAAAAATGTTTTAAAAAAATCTTTAAAACTTTTGAACAGTAGTGTCAATGTAAAGCTTTAATATATCCAGTTTAATATACAATGCACTGTCATTTCAAACACATCAATACATGAAAAAGGTCATTTATTTTGCATCCAGTAGATTTCATTGGTCCGACAGATGGCGCGCTGGTCACTCCAGAGACACAAGACAGATAGCGTGCACAATATTCCCTCCCCTCTCAAGTAAACAGATATTGAATATTTTTTTAATTTTGTCTGTGTTTAGTTGTCATGTTCAACCCCCCTAGACGAGCTTTTTGAGATTGCCTAGTTTGAGTCTTAGTTTTGGATGGTCCACTCATCTTTGGGCTCCAAATATCATAGACGTTGTAAAGCTACACAAGACCTGAAAGAAAAAATGATATGTTTAGATGCTTTTCCTGCAGTTATTGAAGTTTTCATTGGTGATTTGATGAATTTGAGAAATTTGTTGTGTAAAAGATAATGAAATATATACGTGAATCCAAGCAATAGTGTTAGGCCCACCCAACCGTTTAGAGCAATTATTTACATGTGTGTACGTGTTATCGTACACATGCATTGAGACATTCATGGAATGTTTACAGGAAGTGAGTCTAAAGTATCTTGGGACAACAATTAAAAATTCCTCATCTTAAATTCCCTCTCCTAACTTTCTCACTCGCTTGGATTCTCCATAATGCTGTAATTGCTTCTTTGAAGAATCTTCTTTTAGGACGTTAATAACGTCTAGTTCACTTGCAGTTCATCTGTCATGTGTGTTTTTCATCCATGTTCCTGGATTGTGAACATTCCAATGTTATTCGCACACTCAGAGGTAGGATTTCCCATAATCCCACAGTGACATGCATTAATAACATAACCCGTCTCCCCCTGGATATCTTCAGTCTGTTAGTTTAAAGAACTCTACTACACTCGGTTTGAGGGTTCATGGGGTCTCCTGTGGGGTCATAAGAAGGGTGAGCGTGATCTTCTCTGTATTCCCTCCATCTTATGATTTAAGCGAAGGTGGATGGAGGATAGAAGAAGACAGTTGCTTCACTTATGTCATGAGATGTAGAGGCCCCAGTATACTTCAAGCGAAATCGAAGAACTGGTATGAACTGGTATTATATCATTTCAAACAAAATCAGGCCAAAACAAAGTTCGTCTGGAGTTTGTTTTGGGAGTTTGAAAAGTTCGCTCTGGCTGGAAAACACCTCATACTACCATTGGTCCATAATGATTATGTGATGGGAAGGTGTAGCTTTGAGGCTCCGCCTTCGTTGACATGGAAAAGTTTTTTGGTTCATTTCTTCTGTTCAGTTGTCGAGGTCAGACATCCGCGAGTAAAAATATGAACACTGGAGAGCCGCTTTATAGTAGAAAATAAAGTTGTAGTTCTTATTGAAAGAGACACTGACACTGATTTTTGTTTAAAACTGTAAAGCTGATTGCTTTAAATCAGTCTGTTGTATAAAGTGCTGTATTAAAGGTGCCATCGAACGTTTTTTTACAAGATGTAATATAAGTCTAAGGTGTCCCCTGAATGTGTCTGTGAAGTTTCAGCTCAAAATACCCCATAGATTTTTTTTTAATTAATTTTTTTATCTGCCTATTTTGAGGCATAATTAGAAATGCGCCGATTCAGGCTGCGGCCCCTTTAAATCGCGCGCTCTCCACCCCCTCCTGAGCTCTCGACTCTATCACTGCATAAAGTTCACACAGCTAATATAACCCTCAAAATGGATCTTTACAAAGTGTTCGTCATGCAGCATGTCTAATCGCTTAAGTATGGTATTTATTTGAATGTTTACATTTGATTCTGAATGAGTTTGAGGTTGTGCTCCGTGGCTAACGGCTAATGCTACACTTTTGGAGAGATTTATAAAGAATGAAGTTGTTTATGAATTATACAGACTGCAAGTGTTTAAAATGAAAACAGCGACGCTCTTGTCTCCGTGAATACAGTAAGAAACGATGGTAACTTTAACCACATTTAACAGTACATTAGCAACATGCTAACAAACATTTAGAAAGACAATTTACAATATCACTAAAAATCATGTATCATGGATCATGTCAGTTATTATTGCTCCATCTGCCATTTTTCGCTATTGTCCTTGCTTGCTTACCTAGTCTGTGATTCAGCTGTGCACAGATCCAGATGTTAATACTGGCTTTGTCTAATGCCTTGGGGAACATGGCTGGCATATGCAATATTGGGGGCGTACATATTAATGATCCCGACTGTTACGTAACAGTCGGTGTTATGTTGAGATCGCCTGTTCTTCTTCGGAGGTCTTTTAAACAAATGAATTTATATAAAATGAGAAATATGGAGTTTGAGACTCACTGTATGTCATTTCCATGTACTGAACTCTTGTTATTTAACTATGCCAAGATAAATTCAATTTTCAATTCGATGGCACCTTTAATATCAGATGCTTTCTTAACTGCTGTTTTCTCGCTGCTGTCATTTTTGTTGTTTATTTTGTTATTGAGAGGAAAGCACGCAACACACATTAACATATTCATCTAAACATGTGGGCGCATCAGGATGTTCTCTAACAGCAGTATACCACTGGTCAGCATTTCAAACTTATTTTTTACCCCTAAGCAAAGAACGAAAAAGAAGTTCACCGTGAGAATATCGGGGCCTTAAGGTTACATCACAATTTTGCCCAAATCATAATCTGTTGAAAACAGTATGACGGGGGTGCCCAAATTTTATACACTGCAAAAATTATTCACTTAATCAGCATTTTTGTGATGTTCTCCAGTAAAAATATCTATTTTTTTACTAAATAAATATATGTATATCTATCTAATAAATATATTAGAAATATAAACTTGTTTTGGTAATGTTTTTTTTTTTTTTTTTTTTTAAAGCATAAATTTTGTTAGATTTCTCTGAAAATAAGACTTAATATCTTTGTCTTTGTTTTAAAGATGCTTAGATATTTTTTACTGCAAAACAAAACATAAATACTGACTAAGATTTTTATGTATTTATTTGTTTTATTTTATGCAGTGTACAGTTTCCGGTTGGGTTTATGTATATTTTTTGGACCACAAACCCTTGTGCTACAGAAAGCGAAGAGTTTGTGTTATTTCTTTTCTGACTTTTTAATTTTATTAATGTGTGAATTTTGCACACTTCACTTTTGAGCAATAATACATTTTAAAATAATGCATTTAGTATGTTGCAAACACATGCAGATGCAAACAATATGTTCAGAGGTTTGGGGTCAGTAAGATTTTTATTTTTTTTTTAATTATTACTTTTATTCAGCAAGGATGCATTAAATTGATCAAAAAATATATATATTTTTCAAATAAATGCTGTTCTTTTGAACTTTCTATTCATTAAAGAATCCTGAAAAAAAAAGTTTCATAGATTCCACAAAACTATTAAGCAGCACAGCAGCTGATAATAATAAGAAATGTTTCTTGAGCAGCAAATCAGCATATTAGAATGATTTCTGAAGGATCATGTGACACTGAAGACTGGAGTAATGATGCTGAAAATTCAGCTTTGATCACAGGAATACATTACATTTTCAAACAAATTCAAATAAAAAAACTTTTGGGGGATGCAGCCTGTGACCTGCTCTATCACTAACTATATCCATTTCCATCACACACACCACACACACACACACACACACACCTCTCTGTGATTGCAGCAATCAGAGCCACACCAGACAGACAGTATTTAGCATCCATCTCCATTCTCCTCTCAAACCCCACCGTACAAACACCCCCATCCCAGTCTAATCCAATTCTCCAATTTCAGTTTCCTCTCAGATCAAACAGATTAGTGTAGTTGACGAGCCATGTTCCCAGGGATCAGATAAGGTTTCTGCAGCGGGACACACCCTTTGCAGTCTGGCCCAGCCGGGCAGGCGACGAGAAGGCTCGAGAGAGATGGTTTGGGGTTTTTTGTGGGTCATACCCTTTGGATTCCCTAAGAGTCAGGTTACTATGAGAGTGTGGCGAGAAGGGACTCTCCTGGGAACGATGGGATGCCACGGAAATCCACAGTTATTGTACTCGGGTGTCGTTACTCTGTGATGTATTTGTGAAAGAAACCTCTGGTGCACGCAAGGGTAAACTGAGCAATATGTCAACACGTTGCTCACGTCCAGTGGCCTTATTTTGCGGACAGGTGAAGACACCTGTGCTATTACACCTGCACATATTCCCTGCAGGCCCGGAGACGGCTGTCACCAGCACATGAAAGCAACCCTGCGACACACCCTAACTATGGCCTTCCTGTTCCCATAATGCCCTCTGGGCATGGATGGGCTTGTTGACTTGTCTGGGATCACGTGGATGATCATGATGACGAAGAGGGAGAAAAAGAAAGGAAGAGAGGAAGATGCACACAAAGAGCAGTCTTTGTTTGATGTTATGAACGCATGCTATCATGTGTTCACATTTGCTCCTAGCTGTCGGCATGTTGCGTTATATTATTTTCCGACTTTCTTATATACACTTTCTAATATCCAATCTCACGAAGGAAGCTTTTTCCTCCCCTTTGTCCTCCTTCTATCTTCGTTTTTGAAATATGTTTGTCCCGAGCGCCCAGTGCTGCCGAGGGCAGGATGTTTATTCTAGCTCTTATCGTGTAATTTTAATGACTCATAATTGCGTGTTTTAACGATCTTTGCGTCGTCGAGCTGCGCCCCGCCAACCCTTCCAACCGCCGCTCGTTTTACTCTCAGTTTATCGGGAGACTGCGAAGGACAACATGGAGCTGCTTGGGGCCTTTTACCGCAAAAAGCTGCGGAGGAAGCAGAAATCAAATCTTGGACGGTCGGACGGGGCGCTGTGCAAGACTCCGTCGGAGACTAGCGTCAACGGTCTGGCCACTGGACTCATCACCAAAGTGCTGAGACTTACTGCAAGGTAATTGCTGAGTGTTCAGTAAGGGAGGATAGCAAGGGAATAACAGGTTGCAGGTAATGGTAACCAGTCTCCTGGTTTGAGGAAGGCCTTTGACATTCTTTAACTTGACTACTTGCTTTATAAACCTGCCGAGATAAAGGGATAGTTCAGGCAGAATTTAAAATCCTGTCATGATTTATTAACCCCAAGCCTGTATGACTTTTTCTTTTGTAGACCATTTTGGAAAATGCCTGTATTTTTTTTTTTTTGTCCATAAAATGTTTTTGACTTTCATTATATGGACAAAAAAAGGTAACACTTTATTTTACAGTGTCGTAGTTACACGTTACTACATGTACTTACTATAGTAAGTAAACAGTAAATTATGCATAATTACAAGTAACTAACCCTAACCCTAACTGTAACTCTATAGTAAGTACATGTAGTTAATTAATAGTACTCAGTACTTATTTGAGTATTTACAATGTAACTACAGCACTGTAAAATAAAATGTAACCCAAAAAATTCTATGGCCCTGAATAGGATTTCATATCTAATTCTAATTACATTTCTAATTCTAGCAGTCATTTTACTTGTAGCCTTAAATCAGTGTTCATTTATACTATGTATATACTATTATAGTATTTCGTAATATTTTTTATTAGATTTTATTTTTATATTTTCAGTTTTCATTTTAATAATTAAGTTTTTGTAAATTTGTTAAGTGTAATTCTTTCAGTTTTTTTTTAATATTACTATTTAGATTTGATTTATTTTTATTTCAGTTTTAGTTTTAGGCCCTGTTTACACTAGTGCATTTTCTTTTTAAAACTTTGCTACGGTTACGCCTGTCGTTTACACTACTCCGGTGTTTTCGAGCTTTGAAAACAGTGACTTTGAAAACGCTGCAGAACCCGTTTTAGTTTGAAAATGCCGGGGTTGCGTTTCAGTGTAAACAGACCAAAACAGAGACTTTTGAAAACAGTGTCGTGGCTGCCAGCGTTGACTCTGGGTATCCTTGACGACTGTGTAAACAATAACATGGAGACTAAACTGCAATCTTTGCTTTGTCTTTTTTAGCTGTCATTGTGCAGTTAAACATTCCTTTTTTTAATACTGCAGCTACCTATATGCGCAAAAGGCAGCTGTTTACACTTGTACGCTCATGCCCAGTGTGCATGAATGGTCATGTGACATGTTCCTGTAAAGCTGTGGAAAAGCCAGTGTAGATGAGGATCGTTTTCGTTTTAAAATGAAAATTAACTAGTGTAAATGGGGCCTTAGTTTAGGTTTTTTGTAGTTAGTAATTTTGTGGTGCTTTTCCACTGCATGATATGGCTCGGTACGGCACAGTTCGGCTTGCTTAAATGGTACCACCTCGGTGGAGGTTCCAAGAGAGCCGTACTGATACGAAATGTGACGTATAAATACTGCAGATCACTGATTGGTCAGAGAGAAAGCGTCAATACCAGCGTCATTGGATTTGAAACATGAGACAACAAACCCGCTAGATATAAATTGTCAGTAGGGATGGGCGATACCACTTATTTTGTTTTCGATACGATACCGATACTTCAAGGCCAAAATCGCCAATATCGATACCGATATGATACCTCTAATCTGAATTTAAGTTAGGCTATTAAATTATTAATAATTTAAGTCCTTAAATTATTGAATTACTATGAGTAAAATGGGTAATGGTACCCACTTAACATTATATTTGAAAGGTATTTTAACATTCAATATGCCTTAATTGCAATTTTTTAGATTATATTTTTGTTTACACATAGTTAAAATGTTTACTTGTAGTGGTAACCATGGAAATCTACAAATTTCTTATAATATTAAACGCATGCATCCGTTTGAATGTAGTGTCGTCAGTGAGCGAACGCTTTCTGTGATTGATTGGTTCTGACTTTCAGCATTTGTGTGTCCAATTCAATGCATATTGTATGCATTAAATTTATTGTTAATTAAACAAAATCATTGGTTAAAAAAACACACCTTAATATCGATATTTTTATTTGAGTATCGATACTTTCGATACTCAACTTCAGTATCGATATATCGATACTTCATATCGATATGCCCAACCCTAATAGTCAGTAACAGCCACCGCACTATCATTTTTGTTCGCACAACTTTTTTTAAACAACTTGCTTTAAACAACCACCACACGCAACTTGAAAAAACAAATGGCTGTATCATGGATCCACGGCAGTAGAGGCGGCGCGACTACACGATCAGTCTATAATCCCACCCACTTTGAAGCAGTACTAAACTGCAGTGGAAAAGCAAACCGAAAGTAAAGCGAGCCGAGTTGTACCACACAGTGGAAAAGCGCCACTAGGCCCAGTTTACACTAACGATCCTCATCTACACTGGCGTTTCCACAGTGCTTCAGACCGAAAACACGTCACTTGACCGTTCACGCACACTGGGCATACGCGTACAAGTGTAAACAGTTGCCTCTTTCGCATGTAGGTAGCTGCAGTATTTAAAAAAAAATCAGAGTTTAACTGCACAATGGCTGCTAAAAATGACAACAAAGCCAGAAAAGATTGCAGTTCAGTCCATTTGTTTACACTGTGTTCAAGGATACGCAGAGCGAATTTTGGTCCATTTTACACTGAAACACTGAAAAAGGCTCTGCAGCGTTTTCGAAAGTCTCCATTTTCGAGGTCCAAAAAGGCTGGGGTAGTGTAAACAACAGTAACCGTAGCAAAAGTTATGCATTTTAAAATGAAAATGCACTAGTGTAAACGGGGCCTTAAACTTATTTCAGTTAGTTGCCAAGACAGTGTTTCTAGTTTTTGTTTTGTTTTTCATCGAATATTTATATTTTATTTCAGCTCTATTTCAATTAACAAAAACTTTATAATAGTTGTAGTTTTAGTTAATGATGAAAACCTTGTTTATTCAAATTGCGATATATATGAGTAACTTCCTGTCGAGCAGGTAATGCATGGCACAAATCCAAAATCTCTATATGATTAATCATTACAGCAACTATTTTAAAAATGCAACATAATTATCCTCCTTAGATGAAACAACTGTGAATCTAGATCAGTACGTCAGTACTTCAGGATCAGTGTTTCCTGTTTACCCTCTCAGATTTAACCACAGTCGGTTTGAACTATCATAAAGTGGTCAAAACGGTCTTCTGTTGTCTGCTCAGTTCTTTTACTTTGCTCAACATTGATTTCAAATGGAAGTCATTATAAAGGTTCTTATCCAAATCTAGGCTGGTCATAAGGAATGGCCCTTTGGAAGAGGGTGTGTTAAAGCAGCAAGAAATTACCTCCATAGCAACATATCATAAAAGCCAGATGTTTTGCAGATGCAATGTCTGATCTGTCTTCACAGAGCAGGGTCAAAGTTCAAGGGAGTGGGTTGTTAAGGAAACAACTGTGTGGAGGCTAAGATACTTCATTGTCCTGAGAAATGTGATCATGTAGGTGCAGCTTTGTGGAGGAATTCGCAGCTCCTCAAACAATGACCTACTATCTTTTTTATTTTACAGTGATATATTATAATATTTCTTAGTTGTTTAATATTTAGATAATAACATCTAGTAATATATACACTATAATATAATATACATATATATATATATATATATATATATATTATATATATAGTCATATTGATATATAATTGCACTACATCAACACTCAAGTCCTACAACTTTAATGATCCAAGTCAAACCAAAACTTCTAGAATGTTGCAATTCTAGAATATCACTAAGAGAGGTACAGTATGTGCTACATTTGCCCAGTCAGCTGACTGAACATGATCTTTAGTCTCTTACTGGCTTTGTCTTTCTGGCTACTGATCTCACACCATCATTAAATACCTTAGTAGGTCACTTCAGTCAGCAGACTGGTTGGGCACAAATTGGCAGCGTTTGTGTGTGTGTGTGTGTGTGTGTGTGTGTGTGTGTCAAATGTCTGGAGCAGCAGTAGGCACAGACAGTCTGCTGATCGTTATATGAAAAACATTCATTATGTTCCACGCAGTTTGAATCCAAAAATGTTTTTGTTTTAAACAATGCCGGCATTCTTGCCATGTTTCGAAAACATACTTCAGCACCCTGTGCCAAAACCAGAAATAGATATGCATTTCCAGTTTCCCAGAACTTTATTTTTCATTCTTAGGAATAGATGTTTATAATGCATAAATATTTGCAACATAAATTAAGAACTTAAATTCTTAGTCCAAATATTGGTTGAGTTCAATTTGTCAGTGGCTAGATTAGGAAGTATCTATTTACTGATGTTTACACAGTGAGATTCTGGTTATAATGCAGTGCCACATTCTTCAGGGATGTTTTGATCCTTTATCCTCAGTGGCCTTGACTACACCAGATAATGCATGCTTTATGCTTACATTAGAGGACTTCTCACTAAACTATTTCCGACTTTTGTTTTTGTATTTTATTTAATTTATTTTTTAATTCTAACTGCTTTTGCTGTAGCATAATGTGTTCACATTTGTGTTTTCTTCGTGTATTTGAGTTGCATTCTGCAAATGTATTTTTACATTTCTTCGAATCACTCTTTCCCAGACGGAGTGAGCCTGGATCTCGACCTCATTCCTGGCATTCTACGAAGCTGGGCGAGGGCCCTCAGGACTCAGACAGCATGATGCAAGTCACCCAGGGTGGTGTGGGAGCCCCCTGGCACCAGAGCTACCACTCCAGGTCAGTGCACCTCACACACAAATACACCTGCAGTCTGGTTGGTGCCTCTAACCGTTTCTGTTTAAGAGCAAAGAAAATAACAGTATTTTCAAGCCTTGATTTTTCCATCTCATTTCCCATGTTGCATACTTTCTATCTTTCTTCATCGGTTGTTTCTCTGTTTCACAAGGATAGCATGTCAGATTTGACTAAGGTACAATAGTGAAGATGACATTTTGAACAGTTCCTAGCTACGCAATTGCCAACACAGCTTAGCAATAATCCACTGACAACAATGAAGTCATTTAAGAGAGAATAATATGTGTGCTTTGTTTGGGTTGCAGCACCTGATTTGGCTTCATGAGGTATTTTCTTAAAGTTGCAACCTCTTGATATACATATTTGTGTATCACATATACAAAAAAATGTTTTAAAATTATTATTATTAGCTTTGCATTTTAAATTATTAGCTCTTGAAGGGTATTTCAGTGGCACATGGATGCATATGCATATATCAGCAGCTTAAAAAGTCCATAAACATGACCGTTAGTAGATATAAATGTTGATTATTTCGGTCAGGCATGGCTCTGTTGTCTTTCTGTTGGTGGTTTCTTGTTGTGTATGGTCATAGCATAAGCAGAGGACATATTTTATGTAGTTGCCCAAACATTAAAAATCCTTGTGTGCTTGTTATCTGGGTCATTATCACTGTATTTAGACCAGAACGTTCAAGGGCCATCAGTGATGACACTGAAAGGAAAACATTTAGAGTGTTTGAAGAGGACCAGAAAGCAAAGCATTGACGCACAGTCAAATGAAAAAAAAAACAAACATTCTTTCGGATGACACTCCCTCAACAAACCCTCCAAAGGTTCCCATGGCGATGGTCACCGTGGGCTACACCAATAGTGTTCCACTTTCTGAGACCTGGTGGTCATTGTTTGATGGACTGACCTGTGATTGGTTGATCTAGTTCTTAGAGGGGTGACTGCTGAGCTGTTGACAATGGGTCAGTGACATCATGTTAATTATGCCAGCAGAAATACCAGTGGTCTGATGCCAGCTTTCAGAGTCCGGCAATCACATACCCATACAAGGGCACATAACCAGGACATCACCACCATGATTCCAACCTTTACGTAGCAGATTCCCACAGTCGATAAGTTTGGTAACAGATCTAACAGTGTAGATTTGTCACATTATCCTCACATTATCATGGACGAGAGAACAGGAAGTATGAGTAAATTAAATCTCAATGCAAATTCACAACAGCTTTATGGATTTCACGGTTTAATCAACACCAGCTATGTTATAAATAGTCCAGAAATGATTAACATCAAATGCATTGTGACAGTTATTCTTATCAGAGACAATCTTTATACTTTCTGGTGAATAACTGAATCACAGGGGATAGCAAACTGAAATTGTGATTATGAGCCCATTCTTATTTCATAAGAATCAGTAAATCGATGTCTTTGATGTCTATCCAAGTTTGCAACAGCTACTAATTTAGCTCAAACCGACAACCACAATAGTATCTCAATCTGCCAATATATTACCCCTGTAAAACAATATTATTGCTCTTAGGCATATTCTTATCTTTTTTTTCCCACCCCAGTAAAATGATCAGAATTACTTCAGTATTTCATTCCATGTTGTTTTGTCCATTGTCTCATGCCAATATACCATGATTAATTTAATAGATTTTATAGTAAAAACTGCTGGGTCAGTGATGTTCATAGTATATTACTCATGTTTGTTTTTTTCTTGCAGTGCCTCCACCACAGACCTATCAGGATTTGAGACGGGATTCCTTAGGAAGAGTCCGGATCAGTACAGTTCCCGGGGCAGCATGGAGAGCCTAGACCACACTCACCCAGCCTATAGCTCCTGCTATCAACTATCATCATCCAAATCCTCCAGCAGCATCGATCACCTGCACAGCAAGCGGGATTCTGCATACAGTTCCTTCTCGACCAGCTCTAGTATCCCAGAGTACCTTGCCGCGGCACCATCGTTTAACAAGGAGAGGTCATATTCCATGGAGAACGTTCCACAGAGAGAAGGGATGCAACAGGCCGATATACGCTACATACGCACCGTGTACGACCCCCAACAGGGTGTGTCTGAAGAGCATGAGATTACCTCTGCAGCATTAATGAGAACCAATGACAGCAGAGCACAGTCTAGAAGTGGGAATGTCCCGGGCATGATCTGTCATCGTGGCAGCAGTAGTAGTGGAAGCAGTGGGAGCAGTGGAAGCACCACCAGCTCACAACGCCACAGTGTTGGGACAGTCTGGGATCCAGCTCAAAACCGGCACTCCTATGAGAACCTAAAGGGGGCGCCAGCTCCTCCATTACGCAGCGACAGTTATGCAGCATTTCGCAACCATGAGCGTCCCAACTCTTGGTCGAGTCTTGAGCATGCTCGCTCACAGCGGGCACTTAACAAGGGTTCTTGGCATCACTCAAGTGGTTCTGTGGCAACAGGAAAGTCATCCTTTGGAGCTGAAGGTCAGTTGCACACTGTGATTGAAAAAAGCCCTGAAAGTAGCCCCACCACCAAACCCAAACAAGGTTGCCCTCAGGCCGCACCTGGCCGCCTCATGTTACCCACCAGCATCTACCCTGTTCCACCACCCGAGCCACATTTTGCACAAATCCCAACCAGCAACCCTAACTCTGGTAGTGTCTACCCAGCACTGGCCAAGGAGAGCAAGCAAAATCATCACTGTGACCACTTAGGTGGACCAGTGAAAGAGGACAGGGTCACCCTTGAAAATGGATACCAAAGCAATTCTCCCAGCCCAAACCCAATCCAAACCTATGTTTCATCACAACCTAAGCTCTCCGATAAAGTGCAAGATGACACACAAGTTAAACCTGTTTTTTATCGGCCTCATTTGCAACCACAAGTGCAGAAGTCACAAACACCATATGTACCCCAGGAGAGGAGGGACCCTTACACCCCTGTGCAAACAAGAGGAGAGAGGCCAAGGTTTACTCTTGGTATGGAAGTATACGACAACTACAGGCCACCTCGAGATGAAGAACAAAATAAATGCAATGAGCAAAACATCCATCCAGACCCACTTCACACTGGGAAAGTTGCACAGGGACAAGTTGCTCAAACGTACAGAGGAAACTTTGTCCAAACTCAAGGAAGTGACAACCTAGTCAAACCGTCAAGGCACTACAGTGACTCTAGTACTCTCCAGCAGAGAGGTCAAGACTTTGATCACCCCCTGACCAGACTGGAGAATGCACTTGCTGAGGTTCAACGAGGCGTCAGTCCTGAGAGTACTGCTAGCCAATGCAGTTTCCAGAGTGAGCGTAGCATGTCTGTGCTGGAGAAAGTAAGTCATTTTGAGAGACAGCAAGTCAAACCTCGTAGTCACAGCAGCCTCTCCTACCATGGTTCTATGGCTCGTCCGAGCCAAACACCAAGACCTTCCAGTGCCAAGAGCTCCTTCTCTGGTGTGGAGGATGTGCACAACATGTTGGAGAGAAGCAACAGCTCAATTACTCATGGGAGAACTCAGAGTGCTTCTAGCATGGGAAGCTATGATGGACACATGGAAGCGCAGCAGGATTTCCAAATGAGACGTGGGAGTAGTGATCTTGTCCAACATCGCCAGCAAAAAGAACCTGTTGTCACCCACAAGATCTGTCTTCAAAGAAGTAAGAGCACCTTTCAGCTTGGTGAGGGGAATGGTAAAGACATCCAGGGGAAAGGTGACATTCAAGACATCTTGGGCCCCATCCAAGACACATCTTTTAACAGAGCATATAGAGACAGCATTAAGGATGCCCAGTCTAAGGTTCTCAGGTCAACTTCCTTCAGAAGACGGGACCTTAGTGTTAACCCTCCACCAGTGCCAGCCAAACACTTGTCCCTAGAACGAAAAGGACCAAGTACAAGTCCCAAACCAGCTACAACATCTCCACATACTCCAAAGGAACGCCATGTTGTTCCTGTTGAAGCACCAATTAGAACCTCTCCTCCTGAACTCCCTAGTGTCCCAGCTGTTGGACCCCCAGTTATACGGATCTGTGGACGCAAACGGTTCACGATGGAGCAAAAGAAACGATCATATTCCGAGCCTGAAAATATGCATGAAGTTGGAGTGTTGACTCAGGAAATCAGTCAGGCTGAGAGGAATGTTCAACAGCAGTTTCTGGCGAGTGAGACGAGTGTTGCAGACCGACGCAGGATGTTTGAGCAGGCGGCGAATCGTAACACTGAGCCCAGATTTTTCTCCTCCAGGCCTGATTTGAAGCAAATGCAGCAAGATGCCTTAGTTGAGTACATGGAGCGCAAAACAGGTAGAAGAGTAGACGGACGTCCAAAACCGCCCACATAGCGCTTATCTACAGTCTGCTTCCTCTTCCGCTGACTTGCGGAGCCTCAACTCTACCCCAAGTGTGTGCTCTTTGCAAGAGCCGGGACATGATGGCCTCTCTGGCGGGATACGTAAAGCCTCCACCCTTCCTGCAGGAATGCAAAGCTCCTTTTACCCTCTCAGGGGCACCCAAAACCACACACGGCCTGAGTTCTTTGCCCATCAGTCACAAGGCACAAATTCTGAATCTCATAAACCAGACCCAACCCTGACCAGAAATACCCTTCCGCAGCACCTGGAGGCTGTTTTCGAGAGAGCCACATCAGCTAGAAGCTCAGGGAGGTCAGCTTCAGCTGAGGATTTGCTGGACCGTAGTGAAGAACGTCCCATTCCCCAGCACTTCCGCTCCAAGTCGTCTCCAGTGGAGAACTTTAGTCAGGTAACAATCATTTATTTGGTGGCAAACAAGCCAGGCGAACTTGACTGTGTCATTTAGATCACTGAAGGTTAGATCACTGAAGTGACATGACTTCATATCACACAAAGTTAAACAGTAACAGTGTTCATTGCAGAGCAGATTTGCTTATTTGAACTCTCCTGTTAAATAGGTAAAAACCAATTACTCACTCAGAATTCCCCTAGCTAGCTTTTGCTAAGGAAAAACTCTCTCTCAAACTCTCTCAACCAAACTATAAATGATGACTTGTGACTTTTTGGTTGAAGAAAATCAGTGCACAAGTCTTCAACCAATTATGGTACTTGGTGGTCTGTTGTAGGGCAAAGGAGCAGTTCCTTTCCTAGAGATGGGCAGATAATAATTTTTGTACCCACTCCTGGTGCTCCACAGGAAGAGGCCAGTGCTCCTCACTTCCTGTTTGGTGCCAGAGAGCCTGGGCTGTAGTCAGAGATCTGACAGATGTACAACAGATAACTGCACTTCTTCTGTGCCAGAGGGGAGGAATTGGAGATAATTGACAACTCGTCATGGTTTTGGGTTTGAAATATTTGGAATGGTTAAGAAGGCCATTTATCTAAGGGAATAATTATCTTTTATGTAAACGATAATGGTTCTGGTATGTTGATGACCATGTACAGTAGATGCACAACTATCCTGTGAAATCCCAGATTATTCCAAAATTGGAAATGGTTTCAGGCCAGAAGATAAAATACCATCATGATGACTTTGCCACTTACTAATATTGTGGTTTTACGTAAACTTAAACATTCTGGCCATGAATAAATCATCAGAACCAAGCACACCATTCAGGTCACAGTCTCTGCATATGTTTGCAGTGCGCTAATTGAATACGACATACTTCAACTATGAGGATGTTGTCATTCTGTGTCTTTTTTTTATTAATGGATCTTAGTTTATCAGTAGTCATGGCATGCGCTTGAGTTTAAAATTAACATGAAAGTCTTAATGTTCTCTAAACTTGTGGTAACCATAAAATAATGATTAACTTCCTGTTCCTGGTATATAAACTTTTACAATTTTTTTGTTGACACCTCTACCAGAAAGGGCTACAATACATCACCTGCTCCAATAAAACAGTATTTGTTCTTTTGTTCTCTTTTTGTCTAGGACTTCTTAGCCGGAGAGTTTCAGATGTTTAAAGTTTCCTCCAAGGAATCCTCCGAAAACAGGTTTTGTGTGTATAAATATATACATAAAAACCATTTACTTCTGTTGTTCTGCAAATAGAGCCTCTTGAGTTCTGTATTCCTTGAGTCCCATATAAAATAAATTGTTGAACATATCCAAAGTGAATAAGAATAATACGTTTTTTTGTAGAAGAATAATGTAGATCAGTCCTTTAAAGAGCAAGAAGCAAAGAAATTCTTTGCAAGTTCAAAACTGAAACAGTTTTATGGAAATATTTAACCCTTAAAAGGTCTTAAATTAAGGACCAACCCTTAATTGGTCAGTGCCAGTGATAGGAATCCCACTGCAGCTATTTTTGAGTTTGTTTTGAGCCATGCAAGAATTCCCACCAGGCTTTGAAGGGCAAATTATTTGCATTTAATTTACTTTAAAAATGACAGGTATTGGAAATCTGACAAGCACAATTTGATGCTACTGGATGTTTTTATTTCATATGCATTTGTTTTAATAGGGTGTTGGCGAACATGGGACATAAACAGCCATCGTGTTCAGCACGTACAGAAAGGAGTTACCAGCTAAACCAAGGTCCTGTCCAGCAAAACGCACCTGTGTTGAGGCGAGAGCGTCAGAGACATTCAGACCGGCCAAGAGCGATAAGCGCTTCTGGTCTAGCTGCATCTGTGGGACTTCCTTGCCCTTTCACTTCTCCAGGCACTTCCGCCAGCCTCGACTGGCATAATGGAGACAGACTGTGTCAACCAAACCTGGATTCTATTTGCTTTTCCCGAAACTGGCCCGCAAAGTCCGTCCGGAGCGCTGGGAATGGTGCGGCAAAACTCCAGCGACACCAGCACTTCTGAAGACACCCTGAAGGACTTCCCGTGTCTGGTGGCCACTCCATCACCTCCGCACCCAGAGGTCACGGGGTCACAACTTGCACGGTCATCCGATTCAAAGCCGCCTACCCTTCCCAAGAGCCCCGACTCCCCAACAAGGCCACTCCTGTCTCTTCGAATCTCAGAGTCTAATCTTCACGATGTTCAGAGTATAGCTGTGCTGCAAGATGATGATGAAGTGTTTTTAGCTCCACTGCCACCGCCACCTTCACCTCCACCACCACCACCACCCATCAGAGAGACAGAGATTACAGAGGACTTCCCGCCTCCTCCGCCTCTCACACCCCAATTCAAGGAGGATGTGGGTCTGATGGAAGCTTTTGCAGCATCCAGGACTATTACAGCCCATCAGGTAAACACACACTCCTTGTTGGAACAACATTTTTGTCAACCAGTCAGATCTGAGGGATATGGGTAGAATAAAATCTGGGGTTAAAGGCTTGAAAAAGTTAATTTTTATTGGCCAATTATATCCCTCATGATTTTTTTATATAGGTTACAGTTTGATAGAAATGTTGTTCCAAAAACAACAAATGAACATGTCCTTCTTGACATTTAAACATTATACTACTGTCACATTTAAAGGAATAATCTGGGTTCAATACAAGCTCAACTGGCATTTGTAGCGTAATGTTGATTACTTCAGAATTAATTTCAATTCATCCCTTGTTTTCTTTTTCTTTTTTAAAAAAAATGCAGACATCAAGGTTATAGTGAGGAAACCCCTAAGAAAAAAAAAAATATATTTCAGACGTATTTTAAATATATATATATATATATATATATATATATAATTTATTTATTATTATTTATATATTTTTTTTATTATATATTTATTTATTTTTATATTTATATATATTTATATATATATATATATATATATATATATATATATTATATATTGTATTTTTTTTTTTACATAGAATATATATATATATATATATATATATATATATATATATATACACATAAATGAATATATTTTTAAAAGTTTTTATTTATTACAACATATTACAACAAAAGTTTTTATATATTACAACATATTTAGTATGTATTTAAACATATTTTGTCCAGAATATATGTATTTATTTTTTTTTTTTTATTTATTTTTTTTTAATGCAGACATCAAGGTTATAGTGAGGAAACCCCTAAGAAAAAATATATATTTTCAGATGTATTTAAATATATATATATATATATATATATATATATATATATATAAATAAATAATATATATTTATTTATTTTTTACATAGAATATACATTATATATATATATATATATATATTATATATATCTATATTACACATAATGAAATATATTTTTAAAAGTTCTTATTTATTACAACATATTACAACAAAAGTTTTTATATATTACAACATATATTTAGTATGTATTTAAAACATATTTTGTCCAGAATGTATTTATTTATTTATTTTTGCTATATGGAAGTGAATAGGTAGAAATATGTGGAATGGAATGAAAAGGTTCCAAGGTTCCGTGGATGTTAAAGGTTCTTAATGGAACCTTCAATGCCAATAAAGTACAAATATGAAGCTTATCATTTTATAAAATCACTTACATTAATTCTTCTGTTAAAACTTGTGTATTATTTGAGCTGTAAAGCTGTTTAAATCATTTTTATAGTTAGAAAGTTTTTTTTCACACTAAAATCATGTCTTGTGGCTATACTATTGAAACAGGGAGTATATGCCCCATTTACTTCCATTGTAAGTGTCTCACTGTAACTCAGAGTTTTGCTTTTTTGAAAAGAAAAGGTGAGATTTAGCAAAAATTCATTTGTTACAGATACTGTCGGTTGATCTTAATTTGTAATGAACCCTAAAAATTCCTTCAGTCCCATTAACATAACATGATTTTCTCTCATTTCACATTGCAGCGATTGTGAGAATCTGGCCGATACATCAGTCCATCCAGAACCTGCCACGACTCCATCGGTGACCCCTGACCCACAGTCCACCTCAAACACCAGCACTTCATCTCAACCCCATTCCCCCGCCAGCGCTCCTCTAGAGGAGGACACCTCTGAGATACTGGGACCCGACTACCATCTGCTGTCCAGAAGAGAGCGGACACACGGCGAGCTGCTGGTGGAGACTTTAGCCCGAGAGCTGGTGAGCCACGACAAATCCCTCACCTCGCTCTTAGACACCTGGGCAGGTAAAACAACCCTCGATCTGAAGGAGGACATCTTCCCTTCACACTCCACATCTCCACACAGGAGGAGCAGCCGCCATCCGGGTCACAGGTGAGCACTGAACAGATGGTGAAGGTAAAGCCTGTATATAGTGTTACCCAATAATTAGGTGGATTTCATGCTCACAGGACCGATAAACACAAGAGCTCTTTGTTTAAAGCTGATTATATTAGTGCTCGGCCTAATTTTATTGCGATAACTCAACAATAGATCATGCAATAGAGCTGTAAAGATGATGAAACACTTCTGTATATTTTTACAGGCATGGTTCCAGTATTTAGTGCATAATTCACTCATATTCCTTACAAAAAGCGAATCTTTACTATAGTAAAGAGATGGTATCAGATGATAATACTACTTTGATGTATGCCATTAACTCAATGATTACAGTAGTCATTTAGCATGGTATTTACATGGTACACAAAGGACTGACATGGGTTTTTCAATGCCATTAATGATATCTAGAGACCAGAATGCAGAGTTTTTTCATGTTAACTAAAAATAAAAATAAAGGTTTCTGTAAAAAACAAACTTTAAAAAAATAAAAAGATTATATAATGAGTTGAGGTTCTAGAATGACTAAAATTTTAAATGTATTCATTAAAAATGAAAATTAGAAGCTTATAAAATTACTTATACTAAAATTAAAATGAAAACTGAAAATATAAAAATGAAAGCTAATTCAAAATATTAATACATACTATAATTGTATATAAATACTTCTAAAATTACACTTCCAGGCTATCTGATATAATGCAGATATATGTACTTATACAGTTTTAATACAGAAAAGGCCTGGGTATATATATATATATATATATATATATATATATATATATATATATATATATATATGTGTGTGTGTGTGTGTGTGTGTGTGTGTGTGTGTGTGTGTGTGTATCTGTTGTACTCCAAGAGAATGGCTAGTCCAAAAACCCAGGCATTACATAAAAAATGTAATGTAATTAATGTTCAATCTAATCATGTACATTCCGTGCTCAAATAAAATATGAATACACTGATCCGTAGGGTAGCGGTGCCATATTTGACACAACGCTGCAACGGAGTGTTGATAATGATATGAAACACATGGGAACTCGTAGATAAAACAGAAGAATTTCCTCTCACCTCATCTATCCAGACAACTGATGAACTTTAGTTTTTTCATATTTTACAGTCAGTCAGTCTCTCACACTCCATCTATAACATTTACTCTCTGCATCATTGATGATCTGCTAATCAGTGCAGAATTACACTGACATCTAGTGGCCGATCCTGAAATGCACACATTACTCGTCCATTTCTCACCTGGTAAATGTTGTTACCTTATGTTTCACAAAAATATTTTTTCTCAAATAAACATTTAGGAAATGCATCTGATAACAAAACTGTAAAAAATGGTACTACCATGTTTTTGGACATAATACCTTGAGAAACTATAGCTTTTTTGACATGTACTATGGTAATAGCTTGTTGTTTTTGCATTTATACATTTGGCAGGTGTGTTTATCCAAAGTAACTTACATTGCATATACTTCTGCATTTATCTATCACTCATAAACGCAACAGTTTTCTTTCTGGCCGTATTGCTTCATTGATATGCGGTGTGTGTGATTGTTCTGTTGTGCCGCTGAACTAAACGTGTAATTACGTGTGCTCTGTTTGACACAGGGAATGTGGATTTTAGCCATTCTCGGTCTGAAAAATAGGGCATTCAGGGAGTAAAACTAGTGTGTTTGTGTGTGAGCAAGACAAACATTTCTCTTTGTTTGGTGTCTTTGACCTCCATTAGGGCTCAAGATGATCCATGTGCTCCAGATACTCCCTCTCAGGCTGTTCCAAGAAAAATGGAAACCAACCTGGACGATGACGAAGCTTATTTGAATCAAAAGAAGGTCAGATACACATTCATAAATAAAAAATAAAATAAATAGTTAAAATAGTAAACTAAAACTATATATATATATTTATTTTTTATTTATTATATTATTAAATTTATAAATATTTTTTTAAATATTTGTAATATATGATTATATAACTATTTAATATATTTTAAAATTAATTATATATATATAGATATATATATTATTTTTATATTATTTTATTATTTATAAATATTTTTAATTTGTAATATATAATTATATAATTATTTAATATATGTGTATTTTAAAATGTTTTATATATATATATATATATATAGATATATATATATATAATGTAATATATATATGTAATTTTTAAATATTTGTATTATTTATTTATTTTTTATTATTTAATATATGCATATTACAATGTCATATATTTTTATATATTAATTTTATTAAATTATAAAAATTTTTAAAATATTTGTAATATAATTATATATAATTATTTTTATATACCGTATTTTTCGGACTATAAGTCGCACCTGAGTATAAGTCGCATCAGTCCAAAAATACGTCATGACGAGGAAAAAAACATATATAAGTCGCACCGGACTATAAGTCGCATTTATTTAGAACCAAGAAACAAGAGAAAACATTACCGTCTACAGCCACGAGAGGGCGCTCTATGCTGCTCAGTGCTCTGTAGTCTACCACTGAAAACAACTGAAACTGTTAACTGAAATATTAACTTAATTTATTTAAAATCCAAGACCAAGAACAGATATTGGTAATCTGGAAGGCAAGTTATTCAGCTATGGTACACAATAGTACACAGAACAACAGGCTGAATATGTATGTTAACATAACACATTAACAGTTAGCTACATAATAGCATAAAAACATACCTGGAAGGCTGAATAGGCTAAAATTAACATAACAAGCCAGCGAGTCCAACAGTTACCGGTAACACTAAGCAAGTTCACAAAGCTCCCGCGATCTTATTCCACTTCACTGAATCCGTTGAATTCTTCATCCTCTGTGTCGCTCTGAACAACTCCGCCAACTCCGGAGGAAGATGAAGCGCCGTCTCTTCTTCTTCTGCGCGGCTGTCGTCAGACTCCGCATCAGTTCCAGTTATTCCGGCCTTTCTGAATCCCGACAGGATGGTTTCAATTGTCACTGAAGCCCATGCTGTGTCGATCCATCCAAGGACTTGCTGATAAGTTGCATGGCGCATTCTCCCGGTTGCCGTGAAGCTGTGCTCTCCGTCCACCATCCACTCCTCCCACAGGCGACGCAAGACTGCCTTAAAGCTCCGGTTCACCGAGATGTCGAGTGGCTGGAGTATTTTGGTTAAACCTCCAGGGATGATGACAGGTATGGAGTTGCACGCTTTTTTTTATCTTTGAATTGTGGCGTTATGTGCGCTCGCATACTGTCCATCACAAGCAGGGCTTTGCGTGTTTTAAAGAAGCCATCAGGACGCTTAGTGTAGCACTTTGTAAGCCAAAGGTTAATCATTTCTTGATTCATCCACCCTTTCTCATTCACGGCCACGACAACTGTGGGGGAGATTCGTCTTTGGGCATGGTTTTCCGTTGAAAATGACCATCGGTGGCAATTTCGATCCATCTCCACAACATGCCAGCACCACTGTGAAGTGCGATTTCTCATGACCAGTTGTCACTATATTCACACTTTTCTGCCCTTTCTCTGCGACACTTCGGCCCATGGGGATGTCAAACGTGAGGGGGACCTCGTCCATGTTGATAATATGGTCCGGTGACACGTTGTATTCAGTAACTGCTTTTTAACGAACTCACGGAAACTGTCGACCTTAGCTTGGAAGTCTGCTGGCAGTTTCTGACACAATGTTGTCCGTGCTCTGATAGAGAGGCGGTTGCGTTGCATGAAGCGGTAACACCAAGAAGGCCCGCCAGCAAAATCATTTACCGGTATATTCATCTCCTTGGCTACTACCATGGCGTGGAGACGCAACTGCACTGTTGACAAGCCTCTCCGGCAGCGCGTTGTTCAAGCACCCATCTGTGGACTCGTTCCTCCAGCTCTGGCCATCTTGCTTTCAGCCCGCGGTTAGCTTTTTTGTTTTCTTCATTTGAGTTAGAGTAACTCTGTTTTACGCCAGTCCCTCACAAGTTTCTCACTCACTCCAAACTTTCTTTCTGCTGCTCGATTACCGTTTTCGGCTGCATATTTTACTATCTGCAGTTTGTAATCTGCAGAATAGGATTTTCTTTTTGGGGGCATTTTATTTGCATTCAGTCTTTCTCAGTTGTCTTTAAGTTAATATTTCAGTTAACAGTTTTCAGTTGTTTTCAGTGGTAGACTACAGGAGCACTGAGCAGCATAGAGCGCCCTCTCGCGGCTGGAGACGGTAATGTTTTCTATTGTTCATTTCTCTTGGTTCATTTCTCTCGGTTCATTTCTCTCAGTTCATGTCAAATAAATTGATAAATAAGTCGCACCTGACTATAAGTCGCAGGACCAGCCAAACTATGAAAAAAGTGCGACTTATAGTCCGGAAAATACGGTATGTGTATTTTAAAATGTAATATGTATATTACAAATTTTACAAATATGTATTATATATATTATTTTATATATTATTTTTATAATTTTTAAATGATTTTTAAATATGTGTAATATATAATTATATATAATTATTTAATATATGCATATTTTAAAAAAGTCATATTTTTATATATATATATATATATATATATATATATATTACATTTATTACATTTATAAATATTTTTTTAAATATTTGTAATAAATAATTATGTATATAATTGTGTATTTCAAAAATGTAAAATATATAACAATTTTTTTAATATATATTTATATATATATTATTTTTATATATTATTTTGTATAATTTTATAAATTTTTAAATGTTTATATATATATTTATAATATACTTAAATTCTAAAATATTTTTAATCTATATTAAAATATTTTGGGCCATTTACATTCTGAAATATATTTTAAAATTTATCTGAAAATATATATTTTTTTCCATTTGAGTTCAACCTCCTTGTTCAAACTCTCATACTGGGTTCATATTGTATTCACTGAGAACTATGGCACAAAAATGAGCACAATGCCACTGAGCACAAAGCCATACTTCATTTCCCTGAAACGATGACGTATGCTGAATGGCTGAGGCCCAGAACTCTGATCTAAGAGCGTCTGTTTGTTCATGGTGCAATATTTCCTCACGTCCTGCAGGGAGAGCTGTTGCAAGCGCTGCACTTGAGCATCAGATCGCTGCAGGGGGAGAGAGAGGGTCTGTTGGAGCAGCAGAAGCGATTCGGAGCTCTAGGCGGCAGCATGGAAGCTTTAGTTCAGGAACGCTGCAAACCCAATGAGAGAGAAAGTACCGCATGTTCGTGGGAGACCTGGAGAAGATCGTGAACCTGCTGCTGTCACTGAGCGCCCGACTCGCCCGCGTGGAAAACACACTCAGCTCGCTGGACGACGACGAGGAGAGTGCAGAAGAGAAGGTGAGGAGCTTTTCAGAAAATAAACTTTTCCCAGAAATGAATTTATAATGTTATATTTTATTATATTGGTAAAATTACAATATTATATAATATTATAATATTGCACCAAAACCAGTTTAATTTTATTTTACATCATAATTTTTCATGCGTCTTTCTGAAATTTAGCACTAAATGGAACATTTTTGCAATTGTACATTTGAGACTTCTGTGTAAATGCTATGTTTATATATAAAAATGAACAATAATGAATAAACAAAGATGGTGTTTACATACATACAAGACTTAAAGGTACAGCAGCTCAAATGTCCTGCTGCTTTATTATAGCAGGTGCTTCCACATCCTTGCAAACAGCCTTCATCTCTTACAGCTGCATTATAAATTACCTGCAGTACAGGTTTGCTAAAATATTTGCGCTGATATGTGGTGCACAAAAGGTCAGTCTGATGTGATCAGGTGTGTTAAAATCAACAAACATTTCAAAATAACAAGGAAAATTTGAATAACCTTTAATACCCCAGTGCCATGTGAACAAACAAGTCTGACACATCCAGTGCCCTGCAGAGCACCCATCCTGTACAAAACAACGATTAGAGATCATTTTAGAAGATTACACCATTATTAACACCATGTTTGTGGGAGACAACTGCATCACTCACATAAACACACATTGTGCTTTAGTACTGGGATACTGTGATGAACACTGTTTGTGAGAGTTTTAGGTTAAAATGTATTTGAATGTATAAATAAAAGTGTGTATTTTAGTATATATATTTTCTCTTAAGCTTTCCCTGATTTAATCACTATCATTACTCCAGTCTTCAGTGTCACATGATCCTTCAGAAATCATTCGAATATGCTGATTTGCTGCTCAAGAAACATTTATTATTATTATCAATGTTGAAATCAGTTGTGCTACACAGTGATAATTTTGACAGCAAATTTTGATTTAATTTTAGTCATAGTCTTTTGACTAAAATGGCATTTAGTTTTAGTCATTTTAGTCATCGGAAATTGTTTTACTTTTAGTCTAGTTTTAGTCGACTAAATCTACAGTAGACAAAGCGCATGTGCATTACGTGTTTAGTCTATCGGCTCGTAGTGTTTTTTGACCAAGCAACATCGCCAACTATTGGCCTGATAGCAGAATACATTGTTTTTAGTCGTTTGCGCGGATCCGATCAACGTTGTCGTCTGTATGCAAAAAAGCAAAGGAAAAACTTTTCCGGTTTTTAGTGTAAACATACCCTGAATTCCCATCCAGACACTCCTTAATATTTAGTTTTACTGAATAAAGGGCTGTTCCAAATAATTATACAGCTCACACGCATTTCACATACTGAGAAGGAACAAGAAATGCTAATATAAGCACATGATATTACATAAGATTCATTCGAAATGCCTCAAATTCAGGTGAGGACAGAGATAAAGTCTTATCTGTGAATTACACGAAAACTTGACGCTATCATGAATCGAGGGTCAAGTTCATGATAAATAAGGCTTTGAGTGTTTGATATCTCATGACATAATGCTGTTTAAAATGTAGTTTCAATATACAGACAGTAATGTTTTAGATATTGCACACACATGAGCATTTCAGTTTTTTTTATATATAATATAATATCAGTCTGCGACACTTATATCAGAGCAATTCCAACGCCTTCAAAACAGTTTCTGTATAGTATAGGGAACACATAAAAACTATTAACTATGACTTTAAACTCCTAATTTACTGCTTGTTAATAGTTAGCAAGGTAGTTGTTACGTTTAGGTATTGGGTAGGATTAAGAATTTAGAATATGGTCATGCAGAATAAGGCATTAATATGTGCATAATAAGTACTTATAAATAGCCAATACTGAAGTAATATGCATGCTAATAATCAACTAGTTATAAGACACTAATATAAAGTGTTACCCAGTTTCCTTTTAAGTCAGAGTCATTCGATTGTGCTTTATTGTTTATTTTATTGTATTATATAACTAATCCTGTTTGACAAGCATCCGGAACTGTACAAATAACAGTGATATTAGTATCTATTAGTGATGCTAAACACCTTCTTGCTGGAAACTCCTCCTGTGTTTGCGATATTATGCAGTTGAACTCTTTTACAAACACTAGACTCACCATAAAAACATCCTTGTTTGCTAAGTAAGCTGCTAGAGTGACTGTAACTAGTCATTAAAGACCTCAGATGTGGAGACTGCTGACATATTGAAACTTTAAAATATAATAATAAAAATAGTTTAATGTAAAATTGTAAATATTTATGTACACTAGTGTTCAGAAGTTTGGGGACTGTAAGATTTTTTAAATGTTTTTGACAGAAGTCTCTTCTGCTCATAAATGCTGCATTTATTTGATCAAAAATACAGTAAAAACAGTAATATTGTGAAATATTTCTGCAATCATTTTCTATTTGAATATATGTTAAAATGTAATTTATTCCTGTGATCAAAGCTGAATTTTCAGCATCGTTACTCCAGTCTTCAGTGTCACATGATCCTTCAGAAATCATTCTGATATGCTGATTTGCTGCTCAAAAAACATTTCTCATTATCAATGTTGAAAGCAATGTGGAAAACATGATACTTTTTTACATTTAAAGTCTAAAAGAACAGCAATATTTTGAAATAGAAATCTTTTGTTACATTATAAATGTCTTTACTGTCACTTTTGATCAATTTAATGCATCCTTGCCTGATAAAAGTATTACTTTCTTTCGATAAATAAAATCTTAATGTGTGTTTGTGTGTGTCCCTGTAGGAATCGCTGCAGCTGAAGCGGAAGCAGTTGTGCAGTCAACAGGAAGACGCTCGTGAGCTGAAGGAAAACCTGGACCGGCGCGAGCGAGTGGTTCAGGATATTCTGGCCAGTTACTTGAGCCGCCCGCAGCTGCACGACTACCAGCGTTACATCCGCATCAAACCCGCCCTGCTGATACGACAGCGCCACCTGGACGAGCTCATACGCCAGGGGGAGGAGCAAGTGAGGCGGCTGGAGGAGACTCTCCCCCCTGAGTACCACCCAAAGAACACTGACCCCGCCCCCCAAACGCAACCTTGTTTTAACTCCACCCACCTGTCACGTCCCACCACTGTGACCTCACTCTGACTCCGCCCATCATAGAATGATGCCACTCACAGCTGAGGAGAAATATGACACTGACGATAAGCAATGCACATAAACAAGTGCCTTAAATGAAGGAAATGGCGGAGTCGCACCTCAGACTTTTTATGAATGTGCCGTTGCACATTTTGACGCAGAGTGTGGTTTTTGCCCATGAGACATCATCATCTACACTGCGCCACTAAACAAATGCACAATGCATTTACACTACATACTTAGCATATAGCACAACACTGAAGCACAAGGCACAGCACAATGCTAATTCAATGGCACAAAATGCATCATTGTGATTGGCTAAAACACGAATAATTTCCAGCCCTGTAACTTCTGAGCACTTTGGAACAGATGAACCACTATGATGTCACAGAGAGAAGAAGAAGAAACTATTGAACACACACACACACACACACACTTACTGCCTTTTCTTTGAAATTTCTGTTGTCAATAAATGCGACAGCTAAATATTTATGATTTTACGTTTAGAAACAATTTTGTACTCTGTACGTTGCTGTACATACTCTGAGCAATCCCCTCGTGATTTTAAAATGTAGATGGTTTCAAAACAGAATAGATAACGTATTTTTGTAAGCAAATTACTAGCGAGGGTGTTTTTGTGGCTTTTGGGCGTTTATGGTCCGCTTTAAGAGGTGCTATTATATCTAAATCATGACAATAATGACAGTTCACTGGCACTTGAACACAATATCAGTACTTTTTTTCAATAGCGATTAGGAAGTGAAAAGTCCGTTAAAACTGATATTGAATGAATATTATTCATAACTCGGCTGCATGCAGGGTTTTATATTTCCTGGTTTGATCGCAATGCACATGCCCAACTTATTTTGCCAATAGTATATTTTATTTTAATTTGTGGCTGTTTTTTATTTGGAGAACATCTTTATTCACAAAGTATCATACCCCATACAGCTGTATCTAAACACAGAAGCCGCAATAGCAGCAAACTGTAGATGCTCATAATGGAAGCGTTTATATTGGACTGTTCTTGTATAAGAGCTGTCGTGATCTGATACACATGCTATGTTTTTGTTTTCCGATGGGCCTAATCTGAAGAGAAGGTTCAGCCATGCTTTACACTGTTTAAAAGCAAAAAAGAGCACAATTGGAAGGCAAAATAAATCTATTTTTTAAATACAGCCATATTGTCTTGGTGTTGCATTATTTGCAGTTTTCATATTTGTCATTTAATTGTAATAAAAAATAAAATAATGATGTTTTATGATTGCTCAAGTCCTGTAATTGAAACTAACCTATAAGTATTGATATTTTTTTACTATATATATTTCAGCTGACTTAATCAACCCCTTTAATGCAGTTTTATTTTGATTTCACTTTTTAACTTTAGTTAGCGTGTAATGTTGCTGTTTGAGCGTCGTAACTTTACAGATGTTGTTTATGCTCAAAGTTCAATGCAAACTGAGCTATTTTCTTTGACAGAAATCACTGTTCAAGGACTACAACAAACGGCTGGTAGAGACTACAATGAGCTTCTTCCCAGATTGGTGACATCACAAACCCTAAAATTTACATAAACCCCACCCCCGAGAACACACAACAAAGGGGGTGAGGCCATGTTGGGCTGCTTTAGAGAAGAGGAAGAGTTGTGTAGTAGAGTGTTGTTGTCATGCCGTCATTTTACACCGGACTGCTTCACAAACGAGGGTCAATTCAACGCTGGATTTGCACAAAAGATTAACATGAGGACACATGCTAGTCAATGAGTTGAATCAACTCCACAGCAACTACATAAATTTATCCACTAACCATTCAGAAACGTCCAGTTTCATTCTAAAAGTTGTAACTTCTTCCTGAGTCTCTCCATCAGTGTCGACTCCGGTTTGAACAATGTAAGGCTGAACACCGTTACTGACAATCCTCATTTTGTCTGCGTGAGATTCTCCAGCTTTGTTGTTGTTGAGCAACCGAAGCGAGAGCTGTTAAAGCTCCGCCCTCTTTTAGAAAGCACCCGGAAGCAGCAGCTCATTTGCATTTAAAGGGACACACACAAAAACTGTGCGTTTTTGCTCACACCCAAATAGGGGCAAATTTGACAAGCTATAATAAATGATCTGTGGGGTATTTTGAGTTGAAACTTCACAGACACATTCTGGGGACACCAGAGACTTATATTACATCTTGTTATTATATGTACATCTTGTATAGGTCCCCTTTTTAAAGATGCAGTAAACGATTGAGAAACTGTTTAGATTTGAAATCGACACCCAACCAAACACACCCCTCCTTTCATTGCTCCGCCCCAAAAATAACGAACACACACAGGCACCTCTGGTGCATCAGACAGCTCGCGCAAGTAGCTGAGTTATTCTAATGTCTCTCCAACGCTAAGCTTTTCCAATATTCCAAGTGGTAATCTTTCCAATTATATTCCTCTCCTCTGCCATTTTCCTCTTTGGTAAAAGCTCTCTTTCTACAGTCTTGTTCACTCTCCTCCTCCATCATGAGTCTACTGCTGATTAGCTAGAGTGTTTTGGCCGTGGATCAGTCCGATCCACTCTGTTTTTCTTTTACACAGCCAGGATTATGTACAAACACAATTTTTTTCAGCACACACACGGAGCAGTTTATTTAGGTGTTGATTTACCAGCGTTTCTCAGAAATCGCTTACTGCAGCTTTCAGATTTCACTTTTATATGTGCTCATTCCTCTATCTTCTCACGAAAGCAATTACTTCATATTTAATGACTGGTGTACTTGTTTTTATAAGCCATATTTCAATATTTCAGTATTGAATATTCAATATTAAATTCAGATATCACTGCTCAACAAATATGCTATGCATCTGAAATATTCAACCCAAAGTTGGGCCGCATAAGTGAAGTTCCGGGTATATACTGAATGTTTTGCATTTGCGCAAAACCAGTTGCGCAACCAAGTAGAAAGAGCAGACAGTTTCTAATGCGTACTTAAAAATATTTTAGCATCTAGAAACTACTTTTTTAAGCATAATCACTCTTTTAATCATAAATCCACTGGAACGTCATGGAAATTGTTCAATTGATCATAAGGCGTGGGAGTCCTGTTATATTCAACTTTATTCTTGAAATGATCCTTAAGAGAGAATCAGGTCATTTGATACCGGTCATAATATGGTCAGTACTTTAAAAGAATACTGCAACAGGAAACTAGTGAGTGAAAAGAAACTGCCAAACAAACAATGTAATGGTAACCAGATCACAGATCAGTGTAACGACTAAACCATAATGATATGGGCTACTTTATCAGGGCTGTGCAAGCAATCTGAATCATTTAAACAGCAGCAGGCGGTGTGATGTCCGGCTTCTAAAATTTACCTTTTGTTCAAATATTATTAAAAATTTGTTAAAGATTTAAGCATATTGCATGCTTGTGCTTGGAGTCAATTGTTTTCCCTCATATTTAAAATATTTCAAAAATATTTACCTCATATTTTGACGGTTTTATTGAACTTATAGGATCATTAAAAACAAACATCCCCTTCGGACATCACTTCTGGCCTCAAAATTGTTTTGAGGTTATGGCGTGTAATTATATTAGAGGTCTGAATATGTTGCTTGTACCACAGAGAATTTGTTTGCCCTTGAAATGAAAATGCTGCAAGATTTGCTTGATTTCAAGGAGAAACAATTTGATTGGTCTGTGAGGCAGACGAACACATGCTATTGAATCAAAGGTCAAGACGGTTTTACAAGGTCAAAGTCTTTCTGTTTTATTCAAAATAATAAAGCTGGAGCATAAAGGTGCATCACAATGTGTAAATATTATGCAAGACTGAAAGCACTCACAACACTCCCTGTGACATGTCGAAACATGACAGCGAACACATAACTTCATACACATGGATCGCTCTGTGATGTTTCCATGGAAGAAAAAAAAAGGTTAAACTGTGATAGGGAGAAAGAAAAAAAAATCCACCAATGAGGTCATGCTAAACTCTCTTCCCAAACTCTGTTTTTCTACCTCTCTCAGATCAGACAGAACACAAAAAACAGGTTTAGCTCAGCATGCAAATCATCAAGACTTGGAATTCAAACATGAACTAGATAAAAAAGTTTGAAGACAAACTTTAAGTTGGCTTGAAAAAGCCGGTCCAGAAAGTTTGAAGTAGTTTTAAAAGTTTGAAGTTTGAAAGTTTAAGTTTTATTAGATAGACTTAGTTGATAGATTTAGTTTGATAGATAGATAGATAGATAGATAGAGTCAGGGTACTTAAGGCGGTTGCTAGGGTGTAAGTGGTGCTAGGGTGGGTGGTTGCAGGGTGGTATGCGGTTGCTAAGGTACTCGGGGTGGTTGCTAAGGTGTGCTATGGGGTTGCTAGGGTATTGGGGTGGTTAGGGTACTAGGGGGTGGGTGTGTATGCGGTGCTAAGGTACTCGGGTGGTTGCTGTTGCTATGGGGTTGCTAGGGGCGTTGATAGCGGTTGCTAGGGTTCAGGGTGGTTGCTAGGGTGTTGCTATGCGGTTGCTAGGGTACTCAGGGTGGTTGCTAGGGTGTTGCTATTGGTGCTAGGGTTTCAGAGTGGTTGGGTTGCTAAGGGTCTGAGTGGTTGCTAGGGTGTGCTATGTGGTTGCTAGGGTGCATGGTTGCTAGGGTGTTGCTATGCAGTTGCTAGGGTACTCAGGGTGGTTGCTAAGGGTTGCTATGCGGTGCTAAGGTGTTCTGGGTGGTGCTATGGTGTTGCTATGTTGGGGGTATTGGGTGGTTGCTAGGGTGTTGCTATGCGGTGCTAGGGTACTCGGGGGGTTGCTAAGATGTTGCTATGCGGTTGCTAGGCTATCGGGGGGTGCTATGTGTTGCTATGCGGTTGCTAGGGTACTTGGGGTGGTTGCTAGGGTGTGCTATGCAGGCTAGGGTACTCGGGGTGTTTGCTAGATGTTGCTATGCGGTTGCTATGCGGTTGCTAGCTAGGGTGGTTGGGTGCTATGCGGTGCTAGGGTTCTAGTCTATGGGTTCTATGGGGTGGTTGCTAGGCGGTTGCTAGGGTGTTCTGGGTGGTTGCTAGGCGGTTGCTATGGTAACCTGGTTGGTTGCTATGATGTTGCTAAGTGGTTAGTAGTTGTCACAGATGGTTACTATCAAGTTTTTATAGAGTTGTTAGCATGTTCTTAGCCCTGTTTAGCACTTAGCTAATCACTATTAGCATGTAGCTATTCACTGCTAGCATGTGTAGCATGTTGGAAGTCCAGATTGCTAGCATGAGTCAAAAGAGCCAACCGCCATCTCTCTACGATTCTGATGCAGAGATATAGCTTTTGCAAAACGGTTGCTAGGGTACTCTGTTGGTTGTAGGAGGCTTGGCAGCTACCAGTGATGATACTCCAAAGGTTGCTTGACAATATAAACCAACCCCCATGTCTGTACGATGTTCTGATGCAGAGATATAGATTTTGCAAAATGGTTGCTAAGGTACTCTGTTTGGTTGCTAGGGAGTGGCTTGGCAGCTACCAATGATGATACTTCAAAGGCTGCTTGACAATATAAACCAACCCCATGTCGGTACAATGTTCTGATGCAGAGATATAGATTTTGCAAAACGGTTGCTAGGGTACTCTGTTTGCTAGGGAGTGGCTTGGCTACTAGTGATGAATCTTCAAAGGCTGCTTGACAATATAAACCAACCCCCATGTCTGTATGAGATTCAGATTTGAAGATAACCCTCTATGCTTCGGGTTGCTAGGGTATTGCTATGAGGTTGCTAGGATATTCTATATTAGATAGATAGATAGATAGATAGATAGATTCAGTTGATAGATAGATAGATAGATAGATAGATAGATAGATAGATAGATAGATAGAGTTTGAATGAGTTTGAATGGATTAGAAATAGTACATAGAATGGCAGTTGAGTCTAATTGAGTTTGAGAGTCTAAGGGCTTCCGTAGTTTAAATTTGAATTTGACAGTTGGAGTTTGAAAGTCTTGGCTCATTGAACATTCCGTCAATGAAAGTCAATGGGATTTTCGAGCTTTAACAGTCATTTTAGGAAAACCGTAAGTCTGATCAGTCTGAAAAGATATAGCACACTAAGTCAGAACAGTTGAAGGTCTGACCCGAGTTTGGAGTTTGTAGAGTTAAAGCTCTAGGAGGAGTAGCTCTTGCAAATTTTACCGTAAGAAGAAGAATAATAATAATAATAAGTTTAAATAGGATTACAGTAAGTTGGCTTTTTTCAAGCCAACTTAACAAACAGAACTTTCAATCTCACATAAACTCAGTCCACAAAATGACTCTGAGCAAAACGAAAAAGAGAGAAAAGGCAGAAAAAAAGAGAGAGAGAGAGAGAGAGAGAGAAAACTCAACCTGACTTACTGGGTTGTTGCTTAAGCAACACTCAAGCAGGTCTGTGAGTTACGACTGGAATGTTCTTCCAAATGAGTTGGAATTTGGAGGTTTCTTTTTTATCTCTCATCCAGTGTTTTGAGATAAGGAGGAAAAGTGAGTTAAAGATTAAACATCTAAGCCAGCTAAGTGCTTATCTGTGGTTTTCATCATGGACACATGCCGTGCTGGAGAGCGTATGAGCAACATGTGAGATCATGGGAAGAAAGACACCAACTGCAACATCCCAATACAAAAATAAAGTAAACTGTAAATGAGATTGAAGAAGCTCACACCATCACACTCAGAGAACATGGATATTTCGGAACTGCATAGTTTCCTAGATTAAGCACAGAGGGGGACAAAAAGCTTCCAGTGCCTGCAGAGTTTAAAGGTGAAAACAGTTACAGGGAACTGAAACAAATTTGGTCTTGCAGAGGAAATGAAGAACTTATTATGAGCAGAATGATCCTCAGTCTGAAACAACATGAGCTTGTATTAGTATGAAGCAAAACGCTGAGACAAGAATCATTAAAGGGATAGTCCACTCAAAAATGATCATTTTGTCATCATGTACTTACATTCATTTCGTTCCAAATAGGGATGTCCAGATCCGATCACGTGATCGGAAATCGGGCCCGATCACGTGGTTTCAGACTCGATCGGAATCGGACGTTACCTCCCGATCAGGACTCGGATATATATGTATTAGGGGTGCAACGGTTCTCAGTAAAAAATCGAACCGTATGGTTCTCCACTTACGGTTCGGTACGCACTTGCACCGCGGTCCATCACGAATGACGACGCATCTATTGGTTAATATGGTTTGTTTAAAATAGCAACGTGGAAAACAGACACACAGAGTTCAAATAATGTATGTTTCAGTCGATGGATGCGCAAAACGTTACAACAACGATAATCAGAAAGCATAGACAAAACAGTCACTCTTTGTAAACTGTTAACTGCGAGTGCCGTATGCTCTAATGTCCAGTCATTTACGCCGTCATCACCCGGGTGTTGATACAGGTGAGACCTGAACAGCACACGTTGCTGTCTGTGTTTAAACTAACTCATTTAAGCCTTGCTGTTTTAAATCTTCAAAAACAAGACGCGAAAGAGAGCTCGCGCGCTGTGAGAAGATTTGTGTGCGCTCATTCGAAGCGCGCACACGCTTATTTCAGTCAGCGCGCAAATACTGAGTTCTCTTTCAAGTCTTGCGCTTCGGCGGACAAATTCATACAAAAATTCTGTCAACATGCCCGTCTTAGCGAGTATCCTAGCAAACATAGTCGGTTATGTCTTAAGTGAACGTATATTAGTCGAGAAAGACAGCGCATGTCTAACAGTATATGTACTGGATCGTGCATGTCTTATAGGGAAAAAAACTATTCCTGCTGCCTGTATTTAATGTTAAATCAAACAACAAATAACAAAGAAATCACTCACTGCTCTTGACTGAATAGTTTTTGTAACTTCAATAATGATTAATCTTTATTTATTTTATACAGTAAAGATTATGCAGTGATATTTTATATTTGATTACTTTATCCATTTTCTGTACGTGAAAACGACTGTTAGATACCTGAAAAACCTGAAAAGCACTGTTCCTGGATCCTGGATCTGTTTTTTCGCTCTTCTTTATTCTTTTTCATGTATTATAGAAGTATCGGATCGGGACTCGGTATCGGTAGATACTCAAAATCAAATGACTCGGACTCGGACTCGAGGGCAAAAAACGTGATCGGGACATCCCTAGTTCCAAACTTGTATGGCTTTCTATCTTTTGAGGAAAAATAAATATATATCGAAGACTGCTTTTTTTCCATACAACGAAATTCAGTGAAGTCCAAACCAACAGTGGATGCCACTGACTTTCATTGCATGGACAAAAATATCTTCTTTTGAGTTCCATAGAAGAAAGTCAAACAGGTTTGGAAAGACATGAGGGTGAGTAAATAACGACATAAGTTTCATTTTTGAGTGAACTAAGCCCTTAACATAATGCTTTTTATATTACGAGAGAGGTATTTAAAGATTTAGTTCACTTCAGAATTCAAATTTCCTGATATTTTACTCACCCCCATGTCATCCAAGATGTTAATGTCTTTCTTTCTTCAGTTGAAGAGAAATTAAGGTTTTTGAGGAAAACATTCCAGGATTTTTCTCCATATAGTGGACTTCAGTGGGGTACAACAGGTTGAAGGTCCAAATGTCAGTTTCAGTGCAGCTTAAAAGAGCACTACATGATCCCAGATGAAGAATAAGGGTCTTATCTAGAGAAACAATTGGTCATTTTATAAAAAAACAAATTATAAACTTCTTAACCACAAATGCTCATCTTGCACTGCTCTGCGATGCACCATGCATTACATAATCACATTGAAACGATCACGTGTGACATAGGCAGAAGTACCAATCCAGTGTTTACAAAGCAAACATGCAAAGACAAAGTCAAACGCCCTTTACAAAATAAGGTAAAACAATGATGTCGGACGATTTTGAAGTTGGAGGAGAAAATGAGATGGAGTTTTTTGCCCTAACACGGTACGTGACCTTTCCAATATGATTACGTAATGCGTGGCGCATCGCAGAGCAGTGCAAAAACGAGCATTTGTGGTTAAAAAGTATATTTTTTTTATTTATAAAATGACCAATCGTTTTGCTAGATAAGACCCTTATTCCTTATCTGGGATCATGTAGAGCCCTTTGAAGCTGCACTGAAACTGACATTTGAACCTTCAACCCGTGAAGTCCATGGAGAAAAATCCTGGAATGTTTTCGTCAAAAACCTTAATTTCTTTTCGACTGAAGAAATAATGACATGAACATCTTGGATGACATGAGGGTGAGTAAATTATCAGGAAATTTTAATTCTGAAGTGAACTAATCCTTTAAAATTGGCCTCACAAGGGAGGTTCAAAACACCAGAATATTTAAATGACATTCACAGAAAACACTCAAACCCAGTTTTGGACATATATAGAGTTACAAAGCAAGAACAAAACAGAAAAACATTGTACCGTTCAATGCAAGTTGCCATATTTTTAATCATAAAATAAAGAAGAAGTGACAAAGTGCTTTTACACCAGCAAAAAAGTGCCACCATTATGAGTCCCTACAACAATTTAGCCACTAAAAAGTTTCTGGGCTAGTCTTGAACATCAACTGAGACTTGTGTTTGAACAGTGCTGCAATGGACGAATTTCTTTTGACGTTCACCTTTGTGGTGGCAGCTCTTGCGGGCAGATTTACTGGCATTGCTGGACAACCACTGATGCGTTTCTGTGGGGCACCCAGAAGTTCTAAGATGCCCCGGTGTTCGTCTTTGCTCAAGTACTGCCATGGTCTCTTCCCACTGCTGTCCCGTATCCGCACATCAGCTTTGAACTTGTGCACCAGAAGCCGAATGAGTTTCTTGTGGCCGTGAATGGCCGCCAGGTGTAGCGGCGTGTAGCCGCACAAAGTTTTCGCGTTAACGTCTAGAGTCATCCCCGACTTTGTCAACTCCGTACCACAGCGTGTTCAGGACGCGATGATCGCCATGCTTCGCAATCCAGTGGACAACGGTGAAGCCAGATATGAAGTCTCGTTTGCTCAGGAGGTTCGGGTCATTTCGGAAGAGAGCGTAGATGTCGGTCCACGAACCTGTTGCTGCTTTGACAAACCAGTTGTGCTCTCTGGAGTCAAGAGGGATGGACGAATGTTTGCTGCTGAACGACCCATCGTGCACGGAGGTTCCCAGACTTTGTGTGGATCCAGTGGGCGATGAGAGGGAACTGTGTCCTCGGCTAGAGGATGCAGTGACTAAATTGCCCATGCTTAGAGTCGAGGACAGCAGCTGGAGACGGTTGTGCCGTGCCGAGATGTTGTCCTCTGGGAACGACTGATCCAGGTCTTCTCCGAGACTCCGACACATGCGACTCCGCAGACGGGACGTCAACCGCCGGGCAATGGGTCCGTAACGGGTCTCCGGGGAACTGCTCCGTGTAGACGTTCTCGAGTCCTCGTCATCGAGGTGACCCGTCGAGTGGTGCAAGGACGTGATGTTGTGGCTCGGTTGGTAGAGTTGCGACAACAATTTTGCCTCCTGTGTGCAACGCAGGAAAGTGCGTACATCTTGTCCTCCAAGTCCCTGATCGCTGAAGCGCTCCTCGCGCCCAAAATCCTGCGGCCAGCCAGTATCAGGTGGAGTAGAACAAGGTGAGGGGGGATTGAGACGCTATCACGACTAGAGGATAGACTCGAAGGCTGATGGAGCTGCAGATCCGTTGCACTTGCATGGACAAGAGGGCCGTCTTCAGGCAAGCCATGCATCTGAGACTCATACTCGTCCTGTTCTTGGATAGGAAACCCATTAAACCCTCCGTTCGGTCGTAGTAGACTATCATTGCTTTGGCTCAGGCTTGCATGAGTGTACGCCTGCGATTGTATGTGTGGAGAAACAGGGCGGTCCAGTAGACAAGGAGAAGACTTGTATACATGAGACTGTCCGAGGGTTGAGCGCAAAGGCCATGCTTTGGCGACAGGCTCGCCGGAGTGTTTGGTGTGAACGTCAAATGTGTTTGCATTCGAATTTTTTTCCTTTCAACCTCATAGTAAGCAGGGGCGACGAAGGACTTCTCGCAACCATCTGCTTCCCTTAATTGTCTCTCTTTGGCAGGGTAAACAATGTTGTGTTCCAGCTCTGTTGCTTTTGATTCCCCTGCCTGTTCAAAGCTCTTGTCGCTCCCACACGAGCGACTGTCGGTGTCAGATGGGGTTGGTTTTAAAGGGCAGGTGTCCTTAACCTGTGCTGCAGAGGAAGTGGAGACAGCAGGTTGTTCCCTCCCATGTGGTGATGAAGTTTTGACAGCTTTCTCAAAAGTGGGAGTACAATCATTATTATTGTTGTTGTTGGTTATAATACCAGCAGCTGGCAAGATTTCAACACGAGTTGGGATGGTTAAATCAGCTTGTGGCTTACCGCTCGCTGGTTTAGAGTCTCGTTCTTTCTGTCGCTCGGGCTCGAGGTTCTTGGCGATGTCTCCGAGATGCACACGGTATTTTTTCCTCAGCACAACATGAGACACCCCCTCCTCCTGCCTCACAGTCGCCACGGAGTTCACATACCTCTTAAATAACTCCCGGTTCTGCTCTCTGTCCTCGTCCGTCCTCTCTCAAAAACCGCTTGTAGTGGGTTAATAAATCCGCGTTTCGCACCTTCCCGCCGTTTTTGACGATGAAGCGCAGCACGGATTCTTGAGTGAAGTCGGTGGCCATGCTCGCGCCGTGTGAATCTCTCTCGTGTTATAGCAGAATCACACTGAAGGGACCTGACGAGCGGTTTCGCCTGTTGAGATTGTAACTCCGCCCACTGGTTTCTCTCTCAGTTCCACCTGCATACCTGCGTGCTGAGATACCTGCACCTTATCTATCTATGATGTATGATCTATCTATCTATATGCATGTGTATATTATGCATATATCTATTAATGCAATATTTATGTATCTATCTATTAATGCATGTGTATATTATGCATAAACTCTATCTATTAATGTGGCATGCATGATCTATCTATTAATGCATGTGTATATTTATGCATACACTATCTATCTATTAATGCATGTGTATATTTATGCATACACTATCTATAATGCATGTGTATATTTATGCATAAACTATCTATGCATGTGTATATTTATGTATAAACTATCTATGAATGCATGTGTATATTTATGTATAAACTATCTATCTATTAAAGTATGTTAATATATTTATGTATCAAAACTTTGGTTTGAAGTCTAGTGATGAATGCTTCAAATAGTAAAAACCTGCTTTATGCATTATTCAAATATTTATATTATATTTTAACTGCTAAAATATACTGTAGCCTATATATTGTGAAATATTATGAGAACTTCATTAAATATGTTGTTTAAATGGACAAACAAGTATACATTTTGTATTTATTGTTGCAGTGGTACCTAAAAGTATTTGGACACTTGAGAATGGTGAAAAATGTATGAATTTCATTACTTTATGTAACAAAATATCAAACCAAGTAGCATTTATTTAAAAAATACATTATAAATAACATTTCACAGAATAAAATAGTTGTTTTGATATATTAAAATATAAAATGAAGACAAAAAGCATTGACAGTTGTGGGTGAACATTCATTGTTATTGCATTGAACCTGTGGTTCCTCTTGTGTGAACTTGAGAGAACTGACTGCATCCACTAAAACATTCATGCACTAAAAATCAAGACAAATTAAGTTAATAATGGAAAAAGATCCTGTTTTTTTTATTATTATTATTATTATTATTATATGCAATAAGCAGGAACGTCACTACTCTCTCTTGCAAATTATTTTACTTCTGCTTGAACTTATTATATGAAACATTGAAGTTCTAGTAATTTAATACATTCCTATCTGAATAAATAATTTATAATTACACTTACCTGGCATTTTAGACTTTAGAATCTCAATACACATTTTCTTCAGCAACTCATCATTAGCTAAAGCACACAAACGTGACCCTGGACCACAAAACCAGTCATAAGTCGCACAGGTATATTTATATGGGTCAAAATTATCGATTTTTCTTTTATGACAAAAATCATTAGGATATTAAGTAAAGATTATGTTCCATGAAGATATTTTGTAAATATTTCAAAAAATTTTTGTGAATGGATATGCATTGCGAAGGACTTAATTTTCTCAATATTTTGTTTTTTTTGCACCCTCACATTCCAGATTTTCAAATTATCCTAACAAACCATACATCAATGGAAAGCTTATTTATTCAGCTTTCAGATGATGTATAAATCTCAATTTTAAAAAAAATTTACCCTTATGATTGGTTTTGTGGTCCAGGGTCACAAATCATACAGAACACAATAGATTATGTAAAAATTATGACCTGTGTATCAATCATGACCTTTCAAGTTCTCTCTGTTAGTGAGTACAATGAGCTCAACAGTAAAAATATCATTTTTCATTGTTAAAAGTACAGAATTACTCCAAACACACACACAAACTCAGAAAAAAAAACAACATCAGAGATATCAGCAGTTCAGTACATTTTCCTTTATTTGAGCGTTGGGAGGTTTCTCAGCAGCGGCCCGGACCGTCATCAGCACCTCAGAGCAGGAGAGAAAGCTTTCGGCAGGAACAGCGCATGAAGGTTATGATGATCAGCAAAGGAATGGTGAAGGTTTAAAGCTTTGTAAGTTAGTTCAGAATCTTAAGCATTTTATTCTACTCGATATAACAGTTACATTACTAGGTTTAGAACAAGCGACAAACAGTTCAACTAACCAAATCACGCCATGTGTGATCTAATGCCACGGTTAACACCAGTTCATCGTTAATGCTCAGTTTAAGGAAGTGATAGGGACATTATCACCCTTCAAATGCTCACACACACAATCTATGATCACACACACACACACACATCACAACGAGCAACTAGACCCAGCTGTGAATGAGAATGTACATTTGTACAAAACTAATATACATCTTCAGAAATGCCACTCTTTCAGCCTTCAGAATATATATATTATATTATATATATATATATATATATATATATATACACACACACACTAAGAGCACTCAGAAATGTTGAGGGCTGTGTTTGACAAATAAAAAGGCAGAAAAGAACAGTGAAAGTTATAGATGAAATACAGAAAATACATATAAAAAGAGACGAACAGGAACAATACCAGTTTCCACAGATGGAGGGAAGAACATTCCTACTTTTTTTGCAAACGTTTTTCCTTTATATATAGATTTTTTTTCTGCTTTTTCAAAGCCTTTTTATGTTTACGCTCAGTGAACGGTTATGAAATGGCATCATGCACAGAATGTTTTTTTGTTAGTATTTTTGGCCTCTCTCTTGCTCTGAGGTGAACTGATGGACACGGTTGCTGTGGTTGTGTGATTGTTTAGGCGTTTTTCTTCCTCTAGGTTTCTCTGACCGGTTGGAGAGGCGGGCAGGGGGAGGAGCCAGCATTCTGCTGCCCTCCTCCCACTGTTTCGCCCGTGCACGCGAGCGCCCCCTCCTGGGGACTCTCCTCGTTGTACAGGCGCTTGATCCCGTCGAAATACTCGTCCACCTCCATGTGCTCCACCTTCCGCTTGGCCGAGGACTTGCTCGAGCGGTTGTGGGTGGTGTTGGGGTCAGAGGGTGCTGTCGGAGCAGGGGAGACTTGCCAGGCGGGCAGGACTCCCCTGTCCCGAGGCTCCGAGGTGTTCAGCAGGGGATGGCAGATGTACACAGTGTTAGGAGGCAGGGAAGCCATGTGTGTGGACAGGCAACGTGCAACCAGCTCTCGACAGCCAATCAGCTGAGAACTGTCGATCTGAAAGAGGAAGCGAAAAAATATAAGGTATTAGATCTACAACAAGTGAAAGTGTGCTTGCACATACAATATCACATACACTATTGTTCAGAAGTTTGGGGTTAGTAAATCTTTCATTCAACAAGGAAAAATTAAATTGATCAAAAGTTAGAGTAAAGATTTATAGGGTTACAAAAGATTTCTATTTCCAATAAAATGCTGTTTTTAAACATTTATAATAATCAGAAATGTTTCTTGAGTAGCAAATCAGCATATTAGAATGATTTCTGAAGGATCATGTGACACTGAAGACTGGAGTAATGATGCTGAAAATTCAGCTTTAAATTGAAATAATATTTCACAAAAGCTGCATGAAACCGTCACCTTGAACTTTGGGAATTTCTTCATGCGTTTGTAAATGTATGACAGTTATTACAGTAATGCAAGGGACTTTTTAAGGTCTTTATTTTTTGTTTCGCTTTGAGGTCGCTGCTGGCATAGATAACGGAGTTTGCTTTGGAGAAGTGAATGACCGGGCCTCTTCTGAGTTGTGATAAGGGTTTAAGAGCCTACAGAAAGCCAAGCATGTGAGACGGATTATACACGCTAGTGCGGCTCTAATGTATAGACGGTCTAGATGAGTTCATCCCGACATCATGGATGAAAAGAGCCCCTGTAAGTAAGGAATAATGAGATAATTGGGTCGTTGCAAAACGTTACTGACACTAAACTTGATTTAGTTATTTAGGTTGCCACAGATCAATCTGACCACTTCATGTATTTACTTAATGGAAATGTTTGGATCTTGTCTCCTGATTTTCCCCTTCAAAAATCTTATAATCCACTCTTTTCATTTTACAAACAATGTCCAATACCCTAAAAACCCACTGTATCAAATAAGCAAGGCCACTAAATGATCAACACGATCAAATCTGCTACATGTCCTCTGTCATATGATTGACAGTTTAAACTTTTTCAGCAAGAAAAAGGCCTTCTAGTATAACTGTAAAAACGTCCCCCTTCAGGTTGTCTTTTTGCAGTGAAATCTTTGAGTTTTATAAAGTAAACAACTTTTATATTGTTATTGTTAATATTTCAAGATGAACATTTACTGGACTGAAGCAACTTGGGTTTACTAGATTAATATCCATGCATCATTTTTTAGAAAAATAATGTTAAAATGCATCAAATATGATCCATCAGGCTTTTGAGGAAGGTTTATTTGTTCACCTCTCAACCTCTCATTGTATTGCATTGCATTATATTATACATTTTATATCCCTCGCAATAAAAACTACAGAGCTTTGCTAATAATACTAAGCATTTAAATGCCATCTTAAGACATTATTGGGAGATATAGAGTGACAACTGATATTTATATGCATTTTATGCAAGTAGTCTGCTATACTGGTATAAAAATCTCATTGAATTATGTTACAAGCTAACAAATTCATCTTATGTTTTGGCCATATAAATAACATCTGCACCAAACTGCATAAGTTTGGGCCTCTAGTGTTTTTTCATCCTTGATTATGAGCTCTATTTTCTCCTATATCATACTATATGAGCCATAAAAGCCTGGTATCAAAAATGACACTCTACAAAAAACATATATACATGATGTTGTTGTTTTTTTAGATGTTGCCTAAAGGATCAAACAAACTTCATTCCAAAACATTCGAAATTTCTGACTATTATGTCATATGTCAGGTTTAAAAAAAGCACTCTCTAAGTATTTCCCAGATGCACAAGGAAAACATGTCGGGACTAGTTGGACACTTTGGACAAGTTTCACTAACATTTGACATCCTGGAAGAGTTCAGTTTAAATGATTCACACTTTATAATTTAATCAAACACAATTTGGAGCCACTGAACTTCATCAGTTCTTACCTGCAATTTGTGCAACAGGTCAACAGTGAGAGCGAGCCAATCAGGACAGAGTTTCTCCAGCTCAAGCGTGATGAGGCCGAGGGACAGCAACGAGCCGCGCACTTGCAGCAGTGCATTGTGGGTCAGACAGTGGAAGAGCTGCTGGGTGAGCAGAGCCACATGCTGTGACGGGTTCAGACCCGACAACGCCACGTTCAGCCGCCCGGACTTGCAGCTCAGAACCATCGCATGGAACTACAGAGAGAGAAAGGGTAGATTAAAATGATTATGAATCAATATTTTGGATCTCAGCACTTCAAATGAATTGGCAGTCCTTCAGCACCCACATGAAGAGCTGGCTATTAACAGCAGCCTCAATATGCCAACAAAGAGGATCCTTCCTCAACAACCACATGAGGAAGTAAATTTAGGCCATTTATATTAGTTTCTCTCACTACTAGCAGCAACATCTATCTAATTTTCACAGCCAAAGAGCTTTAAAGTTGTTCAACATTTCTGGTTGGCTGATTTAGAGGCCAACACAACACGACACACACTTTTAAAAACTGGTTTCAAAGTTTACGTCTCTTGTGTAAACTACAAAAGTTGCTATCAAATGTTAAATAGACATAGAAAATGTCCTTAAAATATTTATGATTTTGAATGCATGCCAAACTGTTTTTTTAAGCAGATGTTTTGATGAAGCGCTACATAACACATCTTATAGACATACGTGTGCTATCTGGGGAGGAACTTAGCCAGACTTCCATACAATTTCAGAACCTGTCAGAGAGCCCAGAATATGTATGAAGCAGAGTTTGGCATTTGTACATAAAGCTGCAAAATTTGGTGGCATCTTGTGTGTGTGTGTGTGTGGAAGTGTACTCACAATGTAAAGGAAGTCCAGTGCGGTGGTGAAGTGCAGGTCCCAGTTCAGCTTATCCAGAACAATCCTCTCCATCCGCAAGATCTCCGACGGAGAACAGCCACATTTGCTGCTGGATGCCAGCTCTCTCAGAGACGGGATCCGCTGCAAAAACACAAATTAAAAGGTTACGCACACAGAGACATCCACTGACACACACAGAATTATTAAAAACACAAACATACGCTGAAAAAAAAAAAATGCTTGAAATGTAATAATGGCATAACTTTGAACTAAATTATAGTAATTGCTTCACTAAGTTTAAACCACATCACATGGTCAGTTCTAGCAAGAAATGACTGCCAGAAATTTGCCAGAAATAATCGGATTAAATATTAGTCCATCTTTAGCATTTTAAGTAGAAACAAGCACAGAAATCTCAGTTCTGTTCCTACAGATAATGTCTCACTGACTGTACTTTCAACAAGCAGCTGAAGGCATTGTTTTCATCTTTCAGCCTCGGTAAAGAACAGTTTTTACTAAAAGGTCATCAAACTGGGACTGATTTTAGACTTGAAAGGGATTTATCTGACTCCCTTGTGACATCTGAGATGTTCCATCCAGGATCACCATTTCCCACAGCAGAATTTAACTTATGCTACACAAATAGATAAAGCCACAGAGAGTCATGATGACCGATGTTGACCACACATCAGCTCTGTTGCCTCACAGAATAATAGATATATCCTATTTGTGACTGATTGTAGATTGGCATATTAATATTGTATTCACCTCATCTTCCTCACTGGTCTTAACAGCCAGGAAGAAACAAGAGATGGCGATACAGCGCAGGTACTTAGGACGGGCCTGAAAAAGAGAGAGATTGATCAGTGACGATGCTGCAATAATGCATCCTGGTCACAGCTTATTGTGTAAGCAGAGTTGGTCACAAGAGGTAAGGGCAAATGTTTCTCACACACATATAAATTTCCTGTGTTTATTTCCTGTTCACTTGAATGCCAAAGCTCAAAAACTAATCAGATCTGCAGTGACTGCCATGTAGATGCATCTAAAGCAGTTTCACTATCTCTACAAAAAAAAAAAAAATAAAAAATATCTAAAATTGTCTGCAGCCCTTGAATGTTCAGGAACGTTTTCTGATGTTCTAAAAGAAAATGGCACAAAGAGAGCAAAAATATATCAGTGTTATATAAAAAAAACACTTTAGCTAAATAGTTACCCAACTTTTATCTGTAAAGATTACATAACAGAAAAAGTTGTATAATAGAGTGAAATAATGTTCACTGCACACAAAGTAACACATGATCTTAAAGGCAATTATGCTAATCATACCAAAATGATAACTTTAAATGCATAAGTTAAAATGCATATAATGCACAAATTTAAATGCATACATTATAATGCATAAAATGCAAACATGCACAAATTTAAATATATAAATTACACTGCATAAATTTAATACATGCATAAAATACAATACATAAAATGTATACATGCATATATTTAAATGCACCTGACAAATTTCTGCATTTAGCAGATGTTTTTATTCTAAACACCTTACAAACATGGAACATCATGTGAAATTTATCATAAGAGCCACAATATTTGCCGCACACAATGCTACGAATGAGCTAAATTAGTACACAAGCTTTAAAACTGGTGAAACGTAGAAGAGAAATCGAGAACATTATTATAATTGGCTTTAAAAATAGGTATTATTATGTGAAGTATCTCTTATGGGCTGCAATTAGACCAGCCAACATGCAGCTAAAACCTGTTATGGACAGCTGTATAATGGAAAATGCCATAAAACCACAATCATTGACTGGGACAGGAGACCTTGACCAGTCAGACGTTTTTAAACATTACCTTAATGGCAGAGAGGAAGCGATCCAGGATGCCGATGGCCAGGCAGAGGGTCTCTGGATAGAGCTTCAGCTGGGAATGCACATCCCTCAACCACTGGACGGCCTCATCACGCTTTTCAGGGGAAATATCTGTATCCTAAAGAATGAAAAACATACACAAAACAACCCATACTGTCAAATCCAAATCAAATCTGTTTTATAGTCTAACCGAGCAGACTCAGATGCACAGATATTTATCATTAATTACTACCTCAAACTAAATGAAAATCTGAATGTATGCGCAATAAAACTGCCACAATTCCCATCAGGATCAGTTTGGGTAACAGACCTTTGACACAGAGTAACAGACACAAACACACCATATATAGTAACACCAGACATCAGTATCTGGAGATAACAGCCTCATAAAACTGCATCCCAGTGTCTGTGTGTCTCTACAAATTTCTGGATATATAAAGCAAATCATAAATACATACTGCAGCATCTTAAAGGATTAGTTCAATTCAGAATTAAAATTTCCTGATAATTTACTCACCCTGATGTCATTCAAAATGTTTATGTCTTTCTTTCTTCAATCGAAAAGAAATTAAGGTTTTTGAGGAAAACATTCCAGGATTTTTCTCCATATAGTGGACTTCACTGGGGTTCACCGGGTTGAAGGTCCAAATGTCAGTTTCAGTGCAGCTTCAAAGAGCTCTACACGATCCCAGATGAGGAATAAGGGTATTATCTAGCAAAACGATCTGTCATTTCTCTTATATATATAATATATATATATATAATATATATATATATATATATATATTATATTACCTTTAACCACAAATGCTTGCCTTGCACTAGCTCTACGATGCGCTACACATTACATAATCACGTTGGAAAGGTCATGCGTGACATAGGCGGAAGTACCAAGCAAGTGTTTACAAAGCAAACATTCAAGTCAAACGGCCTTTACCAAAAAAAGGTAAAACAACAATGTCGGACGATGTTGAAGTTGGAGGAGAAAATAGGATTTAAAGTTTTTCGCCACGGTACTTCCGCCTACATCACGCGTGAGCTTTCCAACATGATTACGTAATGCGTGCACGAGACGTAAGACGAGCATTTGTGGTTAAAAAGTATATAATTTTAAATTGTTTTTTTAGAAAGTTTTTTGTAAAGCCCTTTGAAACTGCAGTTTGGACCTTCAACCCATTGGTAGCCATTGAAGTCCACTATATGGAGAAAAATCCTGGAATGTTTTCCTCAAAAACCTTAATTTCTTTTCGACTGAAGAAAGAAAGAAACATGGGGGTGACTAAATTATTAGGAAATTTTAATTCTGAAGTGAACTAATCCTTTAATGGATCTTCTGAAATACATGATAATGATGATGGTACATTGCAACATAACTATTTACATTGAAACTTCCTTAAATTATCTGCATAACTATATCTGACTCCCACTATAACAATGTTTTGTCATATCTAAACCAGATATATCAGCTGACAGACTCACCTGGTTGGTAGGTTTCTTTGGCACGTAAACCTTCCATAGTTTGGCTTCCCTAGAAACTGCCTTCTCTAGAAGAGATGACAGCTTCCGGCTTTCCAAGGGCTGGGTGAACTTCATCACACACCCTGGAAAAGCCTACCTCCCCACTGGATACAGCTACCTGAGCGCACAACACATAAAACATTAAAAATATAATCGGTCATAAATTACAAGGAATGTCTGGGCTTGTCTTGGGAATCGTTTTATTATTAAGTCTATTTTTCACCACATTTAAAAAGACAGTCTATGATACATAAATGTTTATTATTGGTATTTTATCCAACCTGCTTATAATTGTAATTACATTTTAATAACATTCATCATACATAAATAATTATACATATACTTATTGCTATCATTGTTATTCCTATTGTTAGTTACATATTGTTATGATTAAAATATAAGCATTTTAATGTAATATTTATTCAACAATGAACACAAAAACAAGAAATATTTACGTTAAAAAGAAAAAAAAAAAAGCATTTATGATGATGAATCAGCCCTGAATTGATTATGAGAGTTGGTTCACCTGCTATTTAAATTAAGGACAACTAATGATTGATTCAACATCCTATATTACAGATGCAATACTGGTGTATAACAGTACAACACCCATACTATTCAGCGTAAACAATTACTTTAAACAAAAAAATCACCAGCTCAGTAGAAATGTTACTAGTGTTTGACGTTTACATTAGATAGGTGTTAGCTGACTAGCTACACCGTAATAGACCTGTATACATGCAAACCCACACACCTAGCTTCACCAAAAATATAAATTTAGCGATTATAGGTATATTTATATATATATTAATGCTGGTTTAATCAAGCAAAATTATGATATCTGTTTATAAAAGCTATTAGAAATGGTTATATTTTTACCTCCCCTGCAAGGCTGTGGGAAACGCAGATCATCCGGTCCATTAAACTGAGGTAAAATAAAGGAGCAAATCGGAATCCGTCATCTTTTTAAGCGTCCAGCTTCGCCTCCATGCTTGCTGTGAAATTTGGTGGGGGTTTTAAAAATCTAAAAGGGATCTTTCTAAACTGATATTAAAAATAAAATGAACGGAATATAGACACGAACGTCTACTTCCGAGGAGGAGACTGAGAAGGGAAGGAGAGCCTTCCGCCTACCTCCTCAGAACCGCCACCGAAAACATTTTCTTATAAACAAAGTAAAAAAAAAGAAAAATTATAAACAGTTAAAAATACTAGAGAGCACAATTAAATGTAGATATAGTAAGTTGCTTATTTATCAACGGAAATTATTGTGAATTCGGTAACTATGTCATGAAAGGACTACTTTCTCTGGCGAATAGATTTGAGACGTACTGTAGGGACTACTTTCATATACAATCCTATTCAGTGGCTCATAATGACAGAAATATGTAAAACAACGCACAAATGAGATATTAAAAGGGATAAAAATGTCTGAATAAATAAATTCTAATATTTTTAACATCCATTTCCTTTTCCATCACGTTTATATTGCTTTAGGGGGGAAGTTTAAACATAAATTCCGATTTTTTTCCGCCCATTTAGATTTTAATTAAATTCGATGTGCCGGAAACAGTCATATCTCTGACCTAAAGGTATATTCTCACCTTTTAATATAACATCTTAATCCGAATTCATTACACTGAGCCAAAATGTTTTCGTTTAATAAATATTTTAGTGAAAAAGAACATTTTATTATTGGAAAACACAAACACATAATCACAAAATGAACATTTGAAAGAGGAATGCATTTGTACTACATTTTCTACCCCCCTGGCAACCCTGTCAAAACAAACCCAGCAACAGCCATTAACAGCGCAAGAGTTTAACCAACGATCGGTGTCTACATGGAACCCAGCAGCCAATGAGCGTCGAGAATTTTGGGCGGACTATTTGAACGCTACATCTTCATGCGATTCTATTGGTCGGTTAGACTGCCAGTTTCTAAGACAGAGAAAGCTTTAAAAATCCGCTTGTATGTTTTACGACACGAAATATTTAAAACAGATGCATTATAAAGATAATATAACATCAAATACACTTTATTAAATATGGGAATAATAAAAGCATCCGTTAAATGTGTATAAACAGAGAGACTTACGTTTTCTACGTGACAGCCCCAGAGGGGCGGAGCTTCATTCAACATCAACAAAAGGAAAGAGAGAAGCAGAGAAAACAGACGAAAGACTCGGATACACAAAATGTCCTTTTAACATCTCTGGTAATTCACCTTTATTTATCTTCAATCATTCTTGTTAACATGTTCGTTTTCTTTTTAAATGTCGGTCTACATGGACTGTCAACTGTTTAAATGTTCTAGTTAGTGTTTTATTATTATGAAAATGGGTTTGATCTTTGGTATTTATGGGTAACGTTAGATTTCGACATTTGAAACGCTATATTTCTTGATTTGTATGGTATTTTATCGACCATTTGTGTATGTCAGTAATGAAAATTGTATTTTTATTTTACTGGAATGACCGAATCCCTTGTTTTTTTTATCGTCTTTGATGTTTACTTTGTAAGCTAGTGCATAATTTGAAGTCGATTTCTGTATAATTTTGTGTCGAATAGACTGATCCGTAAAATGCTAACGTTACATGGCACGGTTTATTATATTGTAATACACGGATAAACCGTATATAATTTAATGTTAAAAACATACACTGTACATCAGTGTAAAGATTTAAACCCCTCCCCCTCTGGTCGAGGTATTTTCCAGCTGAAGGATCAACTGGGCTTTACTGGATAACATTCACTTTCGATCCTTATTATTCAAGCCAAAGCGCTTTAAAAAGGACGTTTCCACATTTATTTCACATCTCAGACGTCGGATTATTTGTTTGGATCTCCTGTAAGAAGGCGTTAACCAGCGAAACCCGACACCGAGGCTCAGCTGAGCGGAGGGGGCTGGGCAAACCTTGACCCACCGCCCTGGGTGAACGGAATTTACCCATTTTGTTTTTTTTTATCCCCTTTTCAAGGTGCTTTGGAGACTTGAAACCCAGATAAAGTAAAATATGGAGGCCTTCAAACTGATGAAGGAGCTGAAGAGCAACTTGGAGCTGGAGGTTCATTATCTGCCGAAGGAAACTGGTCTCAGCTTGATTGAATCCACCCAAGAGGTTAACTAGTTTTACTAACTCCTGTGAAAGTACATATAAACTCTTTATTTGAAAACAGTTATTTCAATTTATACTATTTCTGTACACTGTATTAGTAAACTATAAAATTAAGACTTTAAAAAAGAATCAAAACTCAACTCTTAAAAGGGTTAGTTCATCCAAAAATGAAAATTCTGTCATTAATTACTTACCCTCATGTCGTTCTACACCTGTAAGACCTTTGTTCATCTTCGGAACACAAATTAAGATATTTTTGTTGAAATCCAATGGCTCAGTGAGGCCTGCATAGCCAGCAAAGACATTTCCTCTCTCAAGATCCATTAATGTACTAAAAACATATTTAAATCAGTTCATGTGAGTACAGTGGTTCAATATTAATATTATAAAGCGAAGAGAGTATTTTTGGTGCGGCAAAAAAAAAAAAAGACAACTTATATAGTGATGGCCGATTTCAAAACACTGCTTCATTAAGTTTCGGAGCGTTATGAATCTTTTGTGTCGAATCATGATTCGGATCGCGTGTCAAACCACCAAACTGCTGAAATCATGTGACGTCCTAACCGCTGATTCGACACAAAAGATTCATGACGCTCCGAAGCTTCATGAAGCAGTGTTTTCAAATCGGCCCCTATAGATATTGTTGAAAAGTCGTTATTTCGGTTTTTTGGCGCACCAAAAATATTCTCATTGCTTTATAATATTAATATTGAACCACTGTACTCACATGAACCGATTTTAAATATGTTTGAGCACATTAAATTTGGGGAAAAACCTTTAACAATATGTAATAGAAAAATCACAGTTTTAACTTTAAACGTCAATTATTTCCCTTCATCCACACAGAACGGTAATGGAGTTTCAGCCAAATGTCGAGATGCTCGAGTTGAAGATCTCTGGAGCTTGACCAGTTTCTTCGGTTACAGCACTCAGACCTTTGTACTAGCCGTTAACCTGCTGGACAGGTTTCTTGCTATGATGAAGGTAACCATTCAATTCTAAATCATTCCGACTGATTAACATGTATTACATGACATCTTTGCTGGTATAACTGATCGGTTTTGTGTTTTGCGTAAAGGTTCAATCCAAGTATTTGGCGTGCATCAGCATCGGCTGCCTCCACATCGCCGCCCGAGTGACCGAAGAGGAGTGCAATGTTTCATCCAGCCACGAGCTCATTCGCATCAGCCAGTGCAAGTTCACCGTCTCAGACCTCAGCCGAATGGAGAAGATCATTTCAGAGAAACTCAACTTCCAGTTCAAAGCCGTCACAGCCTTAACCTTTCTGCATTTGTACCACGCCATTGCACTTTCGCACACGTCCAACAGGTAAGAACGGGTGGTGGCATTATCGAACTTCAAACTCAAAGCCAGATAAACTTTTTAAATGTTCAGGACTGACAAAGGAAGCTTTGACTCGTGAAGGCTGATAAACAAGAGTGCACTTTGAGCATTTGGCTGTATATGGGTCACAGGGAACGCAGTCAGCCATCAGAAACTAGGATAATCTTCTGACTAGACTGCAACAGCTTGTTAAATGACAAAGCTCAGCTAACATCAGCTAAATGCAAGCTCAAATTAAATGCACTTTGGCCATTAACTATTTTACTTTTTCCAGAAAAGACATCCTGAATCTTGACAAACTGGAAGCCCAGCTGAAAGCCTGCCTATGCAGAATTGTTTTCTCCAAAGCAAAAGTGAGAACTACTTCAAAACAAATAGACACAGAAGTGATTTGCATAGAAGTTTGAATTCTGATGAATTTTCTCTCTCTCTTTTTTAGCCTTCGGTGCTCGCCTTGTCGCTCTTGATGCTTGAGATCGAGGCCTTACAGTCTGCGGATCTGTTCGAGATCGCCCACCGCATACAGACACACTTAAAGGTAAATACTCAGATGTAGGACAGACATTTTAAATGCCCAATAAAACCTTTCAAAAAGTGAAGAAATAAAAAGTTAATATGTCACAGACTGGTAAAGTAGAACTAGTTTAATCAAACACTTTATTATAAATATCCCTTTAGTTTCAACAGTACTTAAACATCCATTGGTGTAGGAAAAATCCAAAGCACTTAAAGTGTCCTGGTAGCCAGCAGACTATCGGTTTACACATGTCAGTCCCATCTGAAATTGCGCTGGCTCAGTGCCCTGTCCTTATGTAAGTTGGTGTCTAATGCAGCAGTGTCTGTTGCCCTACTCAGATCTCGAAGGCTGACCTGGCGCGCTGGCGTGGCCTCGTAGACCAGTGTATGAGGGAGTACTCCTCTCCAGAATGTGCCAAACCCGACCACAAGAAACTGGTGTGGATTGTCTCACGGAGGACGGCGCAGAACTTGCACAGCAGCTACCGCAGCATCCCAGAGCTACCCACTATTCCAGAGGGCGCATGGGACGAGAGCGAGAGGTAAACAGATCACCTGCTGAAAGACACAGGCATTAGTATGTCACACTCAAACTGAACAATTAGTAGAAGAGGAAACTAATAGGAATATTCTGGTTTAACCACATACAGATGGTTTCAGTCCAGTTTTGATTACCACAGAAAACAATTTAGTTTAAAAAAAAAAGAAAAAAAAAAAAAAAAGATCAAAATGCACAAATCAAAATGGTACCTGACAGTGGTGCCAAAACGGAACAAAATAGGCTTCAGTAATTTGAATAAAATAAAAATTAAATATTAGATATGGAAATTAGAAATGTTGCCTCTGCAACAAGTTTAAGAACTAAAGTGACTGATGAAATAAAAAATGACAAAAGCACATAAGATTACTAAAACTTCAACTAAAATGAAAACCAAAAATAAAAGGCTGGAATATTCAATCAGTTGATCACATTATATCCCACATATTTTCATATTCTACAGATTACAACTTAAGTCTAAAAACACGCCTATGTGTGCAATTTTCCATCACAACTTCTGGTTTCAGTTCTATCACAGTCTTTCCTCATGACATGACATTACTTAACCTTGGTGATTTACTGACACACACCACTTACGTCACAACCTCGTCAGCACAGGCTGAAGTTCTTTCTGTATGCCCCACCCAGCATCTTACTATCAGGTGTCCAAACCGTGTTACTTGATAACTACGAATGGTTAGTCACAGCCCAGAAACCAATCTGAGCATGTTTATTTTCCAAGAGCAATAAGTCATTCCTGAAGCTCAGCAACACAGCTGATTACAGGCTGAAAATCCAGACAGGACGCACTGCTTTGAGATGGCTAATGGGTTAGATATGTACACGTCAAGCTAGGTGTAGCAATGAAATGTGGGTAGAGAATAATGTCTGTTTACAAACAGGTCACGGGTTGTGTAGCATCACCGGTGAGTAAGAGAAGGGTGTGCGAGGTGTGGCCAGTTAGACGGTACAAATAATTCTCCTTTGAGAACCAATTATATTGTACTATCAAGAGTACATATAACCAAACAAGTCAAGGGTATAAAGAAAAAGAAAAACAATAGATTAGAAGAAGAAAGGAAATGAATGTTCTAGGTTAGGCTTGATTGAAGCCATGCACAAAATATTAGATTAAAAAAAAAAAATTGTATAAATTGTAGAAAAGTAAAAATGTTGTCTTTGCAACTAACTTGAAGTACATCGTTTGTACTAGGGTTGTCAAAAGTACAGACTTTTAAAAATGTGACAATACCAAGCATTTTGAGCGGATTCTTAAACCTCTGATTGACCATTGTGTTCACATGCTCAACATATGATCAACGATTCAAAAATGTTATAATAGACATTTGACATTTGAAAGCAGGCGTCTATCAGCAGATATATTAGGAATCCACTTACAGATGCCTGCTTTTAAACTCTCCCCTTTGTATCTGTGTAAGCACTCAGTGAAGAGCGTCAAATATGTCTATTTACAACATGTTTTTGAAGTGTTGATCATTGTAGCCAATCACAGACATATCTGTTGAGCATGTGAACACAATGGCCAATCAGGGGTGTTTAAGAATCCACTCAACAGCGCTCAAAATGCTGGTATCGTCACATTTTTAACTGAAGTTGGTACTTTTTACAACCCTAGTTTTCAAGATTTTACATTTAGATACTATTTCCAAATACATTTTAATGTTTTAAATTATTCAAGTATACGCATTTGTTTTAAAACATTTGACTTCATGAATATAACTAAATATAATAATTAAATCAGAAATATATTTTTATCACCATCCAATAAGAAACACCTTAGTTAGCTTCCTTTTGTAAAAAAAAAAAAAAAAAAAAAAAACACATTTCATTTCCCTCTCAAAAAGAAATTACACCTTAGGACATTCCCAAAATAAATGACTAATGGTTTCAGAGGTATCTTTTTGATTGCATCTGACCGTGTTTGTTTCTCTTACAACAGTGAGGATTCAAGCGAAGACCTGAGCTCTGGGGAAGAGAGTCTGAGCAGCTCGCTGGGCAGCGACGCCGAAGGACCCTACTTCCCCTCGAACTTCCGGTCCCGTGCCTGCAGACAGTAGTACACTCTAAACCACTTGCCAAGGAGCACAACCACCAATGGAGATGTGTCCGCCACACCGCCAAATAATGATCTGAATGGCTTCCTTGTTCGTCCTTCACGATGATGTCACAGACCTCTCCTGGCTGGAAAACTAATGTTGTACAGCGAGGTGCCATTGTGCCTGGGTTCAATGAAACCAATGAGTCCAAAATATCAGAATTGTATTTTAAAACTCTTCTTTTACGGCTTTACAAAAAGCCAGTCCACATACTGTAAACTTCTCTCTTGATTACATGTGTTAAGCTAAAGTGAAATAATTCAGCACTGCACAACACTGGCAGCTAAAAAGTTGAGAAAAAAACAAACAAAAAAAAAAATGTAGCCATAGCGTTTATAGTAGTTGGTGCATGTTCGGATTTGTCAACATTCCAGGCGGCTTAATATGACATATCCAAGGTACACTAGACTGTTATAGAACAACTTAGGACTTGTACTTTGGTGCTTTGCACAGTTTTGTAATATGATTGTAAGCGTGTGACAGCTGGAGAGCTGCATGCCTGCAGAACTGCTGCCTCTCTGAGGTCATAGAGTCAGAGATTTACTGTGGTGTGCATGGCATTCACAGGGAGGGGGATAAAGAGCAGACTGTTTATTTTTTGTGTGTATGTTTGAGTGTGATGTTAACCTACTTGCCAATTAATTTAGTACAAGTTTCACTTTAGTCGATGTATGAAGACAAATACTGTGTTGAAAATGTGCAACAAAAAAAAAAAGCATAAAAATGCAATATAAAAAATGTAAATTTGTATAATGTAAAAAAAATGCATATACGTTCTGTATAGCTTCTTGTAGATATTAACTTATTTATTGTTATTTTTGTCATGGTAATATAAAAAAAAAACATTCACAATTAAAAAAAAGCTATTTTGAAATTCACTCAATGTCTCCTGTTTTGCTTAGTTGGGTTATCATGAATATCAACTTGACCTCTAATTGGTTCTCTGTTCCCAAGAGCCTCAACTATCCCACACACAGAAAACGGCAAACAGCCAGCAGATGCTGTAAATCACCTCACTGCCACTGGATTTTACACAACAACAAGACAATACAGTGGCTTCATCATGCAGAGAGCCTTCGTCAACCACAACGTCATGATGTTATCAGCTGATTTAAACGAACTACATACAACAAGCGCATGATGCAATTCTGCCTGGTGTGACACGATTATCACAAAAAGAGGAAGTCATTCTTATGAGAAACCAACAACCAGTGTACTATAAAGAAACAGTGTCAAGTCAGTTTTCACTGGCTGGAAATCTTTGTTCCCGCAGAGAAACAGGTGGGCAACATGCCAAAAAAAGACCACAGGATCCATTTCAAAACACATGTAGTGCAGTGCTGTGATGAAATTTTGAATGAGAACAAACACTAGAAAATACCACATAGCAAGCATATTAAGATTTTTTTGAACATGGTTTGAAAGTCAAGTAATAAACTTAAAGGATTAGTTCACTTTCAAAATTTTTTCCTGATAATTTACACCCATGTGATCCAAGATGTTCATGTCTTTCTTTCTTCAGTCGAAAGAAATTACGGTTTTGATGAAAACATTCCAGGATTATAGTGGACTTCAATGGCCTCCAACGTTGAAGGTCAAAATTTCAGTTTCAGTGCAGCTTCAAAGGGCTTTTTTTTTTTTTTTTTTAAACGATACCAGACGAGGAATAAGGGTCTTATCTAGGGGGGGGGGGGGAGGTAAATGCATATGCTTTATATACACAAATGATCGCCATGCACACGCTTCCGCCAAAACCGAAAGTGCGGTTTTGGCAGAAGCACGTGCAAGACGATCTTTTGTGTTTATAAATCATATACAGTTGTATTTTTTTGTTAAAAATGACCGATCGTTTCTCGAGATAAGACCCTTATTCCTCGTCTGGTATCGTTTAAAGCCCTCTGAAGCTGCCCTGAAACTGTAATTTTGACCTTTAACGTTTGAAGGCCATTGAAGTCCACTATAAGGAAAATAATCCTGGAATGTTTTCATCAAAAACCTTAATTTCTTTTCGACTGAACAAAGAAAGACATGAACATCTAGGATGACGGGGGTGAGTAAATTATCAGGAAAATTTTATTTGAAAGTGAACTAATCCTTTAAAGGTCCAGTGTGTAATATTTAGGAGGATCTATTGACTGAAATGCAATATAATATACATAATATGTTTTCAATGGTGTATAAAGACCGTACATATTGATGAACCGTTATGTTTTTACTACCTTAGAATGAGCTATTTCTATCTACATATGCCGGGGGTACCCTTACATGGAAGTCGCCATTTTGCGCCGCCATGTTTCTACAGTAGCCCTAAATGGACAAACTGCTCATTGCTTGGACTGTCTACTCTCTTCCGTCTCAGACAACGACATCTTTGTCCTGTGTCGGCCACCGTAGCTTCTCTATATACTTTGAAAGGGAGGGGTGAGCGGTGGACTGGTTGCAATTTGCAACCTTACCATTAAATTCTGCTAAAATTTACACACTGAACCTTTAATGTAATTATAATGACAACACCTCGGTTTTCCTCTATAGCCATTATGCAAGTTATGTAAACTTGTATACGAAGTACCACACAAAAGCAAGTGGACAAGCAACTAAGCTATAGACCACTAGTACGCTCCAATTGGTTCAAACATTTGCTATTCATTACTAATACACTCAAACATTTGTGAAATTCCTGTGCAGTGCACAGAAACACACTCACTATAGAAACATTGGCTCAAGTTCCTCGTTCAAACACATCCCGCCAGCATACAGTACTCAAACATTTGACACCACACAAAAAGTAGGTCACTTGCCTTGCAGCATTCCTTGATTGAAACCAGATTTTTAGAAGCCCATTCTAGACTTCTTTTTTGTCTTGGAGGCCTGTGAGGAGCTTTTGAATTGGGAAAGTCTCTGGGAAGACAAGGAGATCCTGCACGATGGAGTTGGTGTAGAAAGGTGAACTTGAGACAAAGAAAATCCATCATCCGGTGCAGAGTTCTGAGTAAATGTCTGGGAAGTGGGAATAGAATTAAGGAAAGACTCCTTGCGCCGTTTCAATTGGCTAATTGGCGTCCGAGTCGAGGTGGGTGATGCTGAACGAGGCCCCGAATCCATTCCTTCTGCAACACTAGAGGTGCCAGAGACTGGTCGTTCAACCTGAAAGTAGAGGTGCGCGATATATTGAGGGTTGATGCATTATTGGTTATGATTATTACTGTTATAATGGAATTAGTTTGACCGATAATTTGAGGTTAGACAATTTGTCATATCACAAGTGAGGATTACTTCATCTTCGCACCTTGTTAATTTGTTAGTGAGCTTGTTTAATTCACAATCATGAAAGTATACATATGCCGAATGTGTCTCTCTATTGTCTCATTTTCACTTATTCATGAAAACAGCACAACAAATGATCCAGATTAAACAAGCCCAAACACAATGAAACATGGTCTACAGAGTTGAAATAATTCTCATAGCAACAAATACATGATGACAAAAAGTAGTGATAGTCACCCTAGATCTAGTCTGTAGCTCTCAATTTATGAGACAGCGGGTCCATTTTACTCCGTTAAAAGCAAATCACATAAAATTATCAGTATTGGCCTCAATTAAGTGCAAATTTATTGGTTATCTGCTATTGGTTATCTCCTTACCTGAAAGGAAGATGGAGATTTTGACAAAGATGTCAAAAGGTCTTCATCACACCTTCTCTGGGGAGATTGTGGAGGAGATCTGATAGGTTCTTCCACAGTAAACTGATCATTTAAAAACCGTCTCAGTATGACCGGGCTCTTTTTTTGTATCTCAGGTCTGGACCTCCATTCCTCCATGTCCATGTCTTGAGATTTTTGCAAAGTCTCATCATCAGAACTCTGAAACTGGCTCGCCGCCGATGACCAACCCAAAACACTTTCTTGGTAACATATAGACGTGTCGAAGCTTCCAGAAAGCGACATGCGACGCCGAGCTCTGGCCATCTTGGCTCTCTGACGCTTTCTACGGAGAGCTGCAATTTTCTTTTCCCGGTTTAATCCCAGCTTCTCCTCCCACCATTGATTCCAATCGCCCTCCCACGCCGCAGCCAAGCGCTGGCTCAGATCATCGCCCCAATTGTTGGTGTCAACAGGTTCGGGGACTGGCATCACGTCCAGGTGAGGCAGGTACGTAACCCCATGCGAGAGTAACTCTTTCTTCCTCATGACCTCTTGAAGGTCTCTCCTCAGTCTTGCCGAGCGATCTTCAATGAGGTTATACCGCATTTTGCCTTTTAAGCCCTTTAAATCATCGGTTATTATCTGTCGAAAATGAGAGTGTTTTTTTTTTGAAGCCTTTTTAAAAATGGGTGCAAACCATTTGTTCCATGCAACCTGGAGATCAGGATCCTTCTTTGGGGTGCTTGGTCTGGTAGAGCAAGTTGGGTTATTCGTAACAGACTGCTTAATGGGTCTTTGCTGATATCTTTATTGGTATCCGAAGCATTCAAGTGATCCTTATCAACATTGTCATTTATTATTAAATTACCAAGCGACGTTTGCCGCCCCTCAGTCTCTGAGTCGCTCTGAGAAGATTGGCCGCCACTGTTGGCGTGGGACTGGAAGTTAAGGCTCTCTCCACTTTCTACAGTACGTTCCACACTGACAGCTTGTTTTGGGACATCCTTGTTGGTCTGGGTCTGATTTGGGAGCAGATTCGATGTTTGAAAAAAGCCGTCTCTAGTTTCTGCACGCTGACATCCCTCAATCTCTGAGTCGCTCTGAGAAGATTGGCTGTCACTGTTGGCGCAGGACTGGACAGCTTGTTCTGGGATGTCCTTGTTGGTCGTGGTCTGATCTTTGTGCAGTTTCAACGTTTGGAAAAAGACGTCTCCAGTATCTGTGAGCTGGAAAACGGACAGGTAGTCCTTTTTCTGTATAGCAGTAAAACCTGAGGAATAACATGAAAGCACCACATGAATACTGTAGTCTGAAAATCACTGCACCAAATAATAGAGTAGGGCTGCACAATTAACTGAGATAAAGCAGAAATCGCGATACGGATTAGTCATTAACTACACACCCTCATGTCGTTCCAAACCGGTAAGACCTTTGTTCATCTTTGGAACACAAATTAAGATATTTTGATGAAATCTGAGGGGGGTTTTTTGAAAGCAAAGAAATTACTGTCATTCAAGGTCCAGAAAAGTAGTAAAGACACTGCTAAAATAGTCATGTGACTGCAGTGGTTAAACCTTAATGTTATGAAGCGACGAGAATACTTTATGTGCAAAAAAAACAAAAAAATAACTACTTCAGTCAACAAATTTGTCTCTCCCTGTCATTCTCATACACTATTTACATTGCAGGGCTCTGGTCACGTGAGCAGCATGACACGCGTGATGCTGACACAAGACCCGGCCAATAATGAGTCAGCATTCGGATGTAGAACCTGGAAGCACTGCAGCGTAAATAGCGTATATGAATGACAGGGGTGTGACGAATGACTAATTTTATTCAATCAAGTCCTTATTTTTGTTTTGCTTTTGCGCACAAAAAGTATTCTTGTCACTTCATAACATTTAGTTTAAACTACTGCAGTCACATGACTATTTTAACAATATTTTTACTACTTTTCTAGACCATGAATGACTGTAATTTCATTGCTTTCAATGGAGGATAAAAAAAAAAAATCTTAATTTGTGTTCTGAAGATGAACAACAGTCTTACGGGTGTGGAACGAAATGAGGGCGAGTAATTAATGACACAAATTTCATTTTTGGGTAAACTAACCCTTAAATCCCAAAAGCTGTAATTTAATTAAATAAATATACATGCAACACTGTTCATTTACACAAGGATTTTTAGTATCTCAGAGCATTAAATCCTGTTCTTTTTGTACTTTTGACTGTGATTATCACCTCACCACTTAAGACCAACCTAAAAGAGACTATCACATGACAACACAACTAGAATTAGGTAGTGTTAACACAGACATGCTCGAGATGGAGCAAGAAAGCTTAGCTATCCCATTAAACCTAATGTCCCATTTGGTGCATCATTATTTACCCTAGTGTTTCTCAAACTTTGACAGCACCTCAGGAGCTCAGCTTCTTGTAGCCTATGTCTTTTTGCCAGAACATGGCAACAGAGCGGCGGGTTTACAATATCAGCTTGTGATTCCGTCTGCTGAAGAGGTGCTTTTCTATAGTGAGGAACTTCTATGTTGGGCTTGTTCAGACGGTGTGAAGTCAACGGACTGAGAAAGGATGATTCAGTGGAATTGCCATTCGGTGCCACTTCATTAAAAGGCAGAGCTCCAAGCGTTATTCATGCACTTGAAAGCCATTGCAACAGCTGTTTTCTTTCATTCTCCACCCCCACCGTTGACTAATGCAATCGTTTAATATAGTACAAACTTCATGCTAGTCAAATATCTATCTAACACTCCCCAACTGGTTTTAATTGTTTAAATGGTTGTGAAAGTATTCTGACCTGTAATAGCTACGCTCAGTCTCTCCTCAGCGAGGCGTTTCTTGTGGGGTAGCTGAAGGTCTAGGTGCCTCAGACTCTCTTTGGGACTAAAAAGCCTCTGAATGGGTCCCTGAGTCTGACAGGCTTGCTCCCTCCCACCTGAGTGACAAAAGATAAAAAGATGCAGTCATTTATTCAGTTGTTTAGTACAAAAGTGCTTTTATTCATTGTGGAATATAGTTAAAAAAAAAAAAAACGATGGAAATGCCAAGATGTGCATAAATTCTAAAAATGTGCATTGTGCAAAACTTGAGCTCAATTGAAGCAGATAAGTTATCTAATAAGAATGGCTACACATTTAGTGAATAAATCCCTTCTGCAACAAAAAACATTTGGCTTTGCCACAATATAATTAGATAACTGGACTAACCAGCTGAACAATTTTAATGCACAGCATCTCAAATGGTCATTCTGAAATGCCTGAGCCAAAGTCTGTCATTAAAATGGTTGGGTATAATGACCTCACACAATTGCGTTCCTCCAAACACAAGACAACATGACCGCATTTATTGCGTTTCATCGACACGCTCTGAGATGCAAGTCATTTATGATGCAAGACAAAAAAAGCCACAGTGGCTTCACTGATTGCAGCAATTTCCATTTGTATTACAGATATTTTGTGTCAATTTTATGATTTTGTTCTCTTGAATACATGAGATGGAAACGCTGCTTTATTCGCAAATTTTATGTGATTTTGTGCACAAGTGAAATTCGCAACTTTGGACGGAAATATAGGTACTGATACATTCATAAAGAAACAATGAAATTGCAAAGAACGCCTCACCTCAAGATGGAATTTTAAGAAAAAAAATACCATGTTTACATAGAAAAACAATTATAATAGCAGCATTGTGGAAGCCAAAAATGCATTCAGTGTGAAACCAGCTCTAATGCATTAAAATATTCAATGATCAATATGATTCAACTAATATATCCCCAACACATGCTTTCCATAAACCTAATTGCCAACTGGTAGCACATTACCAGGAATACACAGCAATTTGCATCAGCCAAATACATAAAAGTATTATGTTATGTAAATTATGATGAACAACCAAACAAACTGTTGCTGATACACAAACCCCTCACCCTTGTACTGCAGTAGCACGATTTCCTGTGACCTCTGAGAACCAAGCAGCAATTTGCTGGTTTGGCTTGGAGTCTGTGCTGGCAGACCGCAGGCAAATACTGGTGGAGACTCCATCATATGGTTCCATTTCAGCATGGGAACACTGGGAACGCGCTCATCCATGAGGTAAGTGGAAAACTGCAGACGATGAAACAGGAAATGCTTTATTCCTCTTGAATTGTACAGTGAATGCATCAGATACAAGGTAATACTAATGGGTCTTTAAACAGACAATACCACTCAAAAGGTCAGTAGGATTTTTTTTAAGATTTATTCAGCATTCAATTGAAAATTAATACGCACAACTGTTTTCAAAATTGATACTAATAAATGTTTTTTGAGCAGCAATCAGCATATTAGAATGATTTCTGAAGGATCATGTGACACTGAAAACTGGAGTAATGATGCTGAAAATTCAGCTTTGATCACAGGAATAAATTATTTTAAAAGATGTTCAAACAGTTATTTTAAATTGTAATATTATTCCACAATATTACTCTTTTTACAGTGTTTTTGATCAAATAAATGCAGCCATGGTGAGCATAAGAGACTTCTTTAAAACATTAAAAAAAATCTTACATACAGCAAACATTTGAACAGTAGCGTATAAATGGTATACCACGATACTTAAAGGGGACCTATTTTGCCCCTTTTACAAGATATAATAGTCTCTGGGGTCCCCAGAATGTGTCTGTGAAGTTTCAGCTCAAAATCCCCCATAGATCATTTATTATAGCTTGTCAAATTTGCTGCTATTTGGGTTTGAGCAAAAACACACCGTTTTTGTGTGCGTGCCTTTAAATGCAAATGAGCTGCTGCTCCCGGTCTGCTTTCCAGAAGAGGGCGGAGCTTTAACAGCTCACGCTTCGGTTGCTCAACAACAACAAAGCTGGAGAATCTCACGCAGACAAAGTGAGGATTGTCAGTAACGGTGTTCAGCCTTACATTGTTCAAACCAGAGCCAGACACTTTGCAGATGTTGTTCATGCTCAAACAGCAACATTACAAACTAACTAAAGTTAAAAAGTAAAATCATATTCAACCACCCCTTTAATTATTACTATATTTCTATACAATTTTTAATTGTGTACAATGACTACCATGATAGTGCCAAGTTAATTTTGATAATGTCGTCATCACGATTACAAAACACATTCAATAAGGAAATGCCCCACAGCATTGATGATCAAATTTCTAATTATACTGACAGTAGTTCCTGTAAAGGCCCTTTTTTTTGACATTTGATACAGATTATCATTCAAGGAAGTTCTGGAGGATCCCATTGAAAAAAGGTGGAACACTGACACTCCCCTGGACTGATATCTGACACAAACGCTCATCTTGAATCATGATATATGACAGTGTTTACCTGGGTATTAATGAGGTGGTGGTTGGCGTTATTTTTTCCCAGGTACTTTGATAGTAACACTCGCTCTCCTGACAAACAACCTGGTGTCTTTCCAATCCGGAACAATGTGTAAGAGCAATTATCACTCTGCATAGAGGAAGTGACAAAGATTAATAATAAATTGAGACCCACCTAAAAACACAGGAATAAAGAGACGACTAACAAAAGAGTGAAACAAAAGAACGATCATAAAATACACAAAACTGAAGGAAAAAAAAAAAACAGTAGTGGTACAAATTGTGGTCAATTCAGCTTAATGAAAGGCCGTTCTTCACCTAATACATTTTACAATGAAGTTGATCAAATTTAGGTGATAAAGTACTTCAATATTTTAAATAATATTCTACTCTGATAGTTTAAATAGTTAAAGAAATATTATAATATACTATACCATAATAATAAATCCCATTACTATTATCTAATTATTAGTATTAATAAATCTTAGTAATATTAATAACAAAAATAGGACTCTATATTAATAATTAGATATTGTTTTTAAATATTGTTGTTATTTTAAATATTATTATTATTATTATTTAATTGTAATATTAAAAAAAACTAATATTATTGATGATAATAATAATAATAATTATTATTATTATTTATTATTATTAATAATAATAATAATAATAATAATAATAATAGGGATTTAATATTAGATATAATAATACGATGATTTAAGTGTTTTCACACCACATCCAACCAGTCAAACACATTTAGATTTTACATTTATTAATTTATTGGATGTTTCTATTTAATTTTATTATTGTAATATTTACAAATGAGATGCAGGTTACACTTTATTTTGAGTTGTCATTGTTACACTGTAATTATACATTTAAGTACTATTATAATAGTACTTTTAATATTAATATTTGTAATATTAATTAACATGTACTTACTATAGATTTAGGGTTAGATGTATTATGCATAATTTATAGTTATTACTATAGTAACTACATGTAACATGTAACAAGGACACTAAAATAGTGTTACCAAGGAGCATAACATTTTTTTTTTTTTTTTTTTTTTTTTAAGTATTTTCTAAAAACACAATGCCAAATTTAAAGCATAATCAAGATGAGCAAACAAACTAGAGCAGAAGTGAATGCAGAAAAGAAGAGCAAGAAATCAAGACACTTTTTAATGGGAGTTCCAGTAAGTGCCCTTGTTTATGGTTGTGGATTATTTAAGTGTTCACGGAAGAGGCGCGTCTTCAGCTGTATACTAATTTATAGTAGAATTATTCACTCATCACAGATAAATGCTACAGGGTACAATGTCTAATATAATAAATTATTTTTAAAGTGGCCAAAAACCTTTGCGTGATGCTGCTTCTACTCTGGTAGGATGTTGCTGTATTAGTGGTTTGGCTATTAAAACGAACAAATCAATGCAGTCTGATAAAGTACTAAATGTTTATGGAGGACTCAGTTCTATATCACAATTTTGGCCAATGACAATGCACCTAAGAAGTGGCACTTTACCCTTATGTCTGTAAGCTCCGCCCCTGTTCTGTCAGCATAGATCATCACTCTCGGGTGACAGGAGAACTCGCACCATCGCCATGGCGATTTAGCATTGAAGTACAGGTTGGAATGTTCTTCACGGAACTTCTGCAATCTGAAAGAGACCAGAATGTCACAAAACTCTGGACAGGTTACAACATCCACACACTTCGTCATGTGGTACAGGGTTGCATCAGCTCAATGCACAGACTCATTAACCCGCTAACTAGAGGTTTTGCAGCAGAACCCGGTCTGCTTGATCATAAACTTCGGGTCAACAATTCTCTGAATTTGTTTGTGGATGTTCAGCAAGGAACCATACTGAAGCTTTCATTTATGATTTGTGGTCGATATGAATGCAATCCGGAAATGAATCCGCTTCTATGCATCACATATATTTTGTGGTAATAAACAGCTTCCCGTGGTACTTGTGTTAATGACAAAAGCACCACACTTCATTCTACACCAATATGACTTTCTATCTTTCAGGGAAAAACAAAAGGTGAAATTTTGACAGCTTGTTTTACATGGACAGACTGTCCTGTTTCAATAAGACAAAACCATCCTTAACAACAGTTATCCATACAACTTCTGCACTGTATTCCATATCTTCTGAAGCCATATGATGTTCTGTGACAAAGAAACTGAAATTTAAAGGGTTAGTTCACCCAAAAATTAAACTTCGACGAGAATATTTTTGGTGCGGCAAAAAAAAAAGAAAAAAACAAACAAAAAAAAGACATATAGTGATGGCTGATTTCAAAACACTGCTTCATGAAGCTTTGGAGCGTTATGAATCAGCGTGTCGAATCAGCGGTTCAGAGCGCCAAAGTCACATGATTTCAGCAGTTTGGCTGTTTAACACGCAATCCAAATCATGATTCGACACAGAAGAATCACAACACTCCGAAGCTTCCTGAAGCAGTGTTTTGAAATCGGCCATCACTAAATAAGCCGTTATTTTTTTTTTGGCGCAACAAAAAATTCTCGTCACTTTATAATATTAATATTGAACCACTGTACTGACATGAACTGATTTAAATATGTTTTTAGAACATTAATGAATCTTGAGAGAGGAAATGTCATTGCTGGCTATGCAGGCCTCACTGAGCCATCATATTTCAACAAAAATATCTTAATTTGTGTTCCGAAGATTAACGAAGGTCTTACAGGTGTGGAACTGCATGAGGGTGAGTAATTAATTACATTATTTTCATTTTTGGGTGAACTAACCCTTTAAATAAATGGTTTTGGCGGTTTCTCTTTAAGGTGGCATGACAGATCGGTAGTGAACTGAACATCTCTTCTGCTTTAATACTAGTTACAGCACGAAATAAACATACATGAACATCAGAATCTGTTTCATGTCTCATGTTATCACTCAACTGCAGAAAGAACTGCAGAAACAACTTGTAAACAATAGCCTTGTTTTCATTACAGATTCACGTAAAACTTTTGCAATATTTTCTAAATGTCGATAAAAAACTATTGTGAAATGACAGCGTTTCAATTAACTGATGTTATATAATAAGCCCCTTTTCACAAGATGTAATGCAAGTCTCTGGAGTCCCCAGAATGTGTCTGTGAAGTTTCAGCTCAAAATACCCCACAGATCATTTATTATAGCTTGTCAAAGTCCGGTGTAAAATGACGGCATGACAACAACACTCTACTACAACAACACTTCCTCTTCTCTAAAGCAGCCCAACATGGTTTCACCCCCTTTGTTGTGTGTACCCAGGGGTAGGGTTTATGTAAATTTTGGGGTTTGTGATGTCACCAACCTGGGAAGAAGCTTACTGTAGTCCTTAAAAAGCAATTTCAGTAAAAGAAAATATCTCCGTTTGCATTGAACTTTGAGCGTCGTAACTTTGCAGATGTTGTTTATGCTCAAACTGCAACATTACACACTAACTAAAGTTAAAAAAGTGAATTCATGATCAAGGACCCCTTTAATCAAAGGAGACATATGTGAGTTATCCTTTAGATTGTTCCATCACAGCTTAAAAAAAAAGAAAAGACAATGACAAAAAAGTTTCAGTTAATCTGACCTTTGGAGCTTGGGTACTTCACAAACTCAAAAAAGAACATTTTGTAGCGGAAGCTGATATGATGATGATGGAGTCGCGTACACTGAGCTCTAAGCACAAGATAACACAGGCAGTGAAGCACACATTGTTCTTAAAACACACACGTACCCTTTATATGCATCCCAAAGATATGCTGCTCCCCACTCATTGACCACCAAAAGCTCATTTGGGAGGTGTGGACTGTGAAAGACAAAAGAGAATACAAACATCAATAACAACAAACAAGTTATAGGTTTAGCTACTGTTACAAAGGCTAAAATATAACATGCAGATCCAGGAAATATCCTAAGCTATGTTCCCACCGTTCTTAAGGAATCTAGTAAGACACAAGTACATTTAGGTATACGTTTGAATAATATATGCACTACCATTCAAAATGGGAAAAAAAAGGAAAATAATCCTTTTATTCAGGATCCATTAAATGGATCAAGTGACAGTAAAGACATTTTTAATGTTACAAAGGATTCTATTTCAAATAAATCTGGTTCTTTTCAACTTTCTATTCAAAGAATCATGAAAAAAAAAATAGTTTGCACAAAAATATAAAGCAGCACAACTGTTTTCAACATTGATGATTATCAGAAATGTTTCTTGAACAGCAAATCAGCATAATAGAATGATTTCTGACAGATCATGTGACACTGAAGACTGGAGTAATGATGCTGAAAGTTCAGCTTTGATCACAGGAATAAATTAAATTTAAACAAAAACAGCTATTAAAATTGTAATAATATTTCACAATATTACTGTTTTTACTGTATTTTTGATCAAAAAATACTGACCCTAAAATTTCAAATAGTGTATATATTTTCCATATGCAACTATATTCACAATATAGCAGTGTTTCTCAACTGGTGGGTCACAGAGTGTGCATTCAAAGAAACAACAACAAATGTAATTCTACGTTTTTCTGATGCAAGACTTTTTTGAAAAACGCGCATGCAAGCTGTTGACGCTTCTGTCAGACGCATTTTAAGCAAAGGCTAAATGTCAGTCATTATTGTAACATTATTTTCATAAATTGTTACAAAATAAAGTCTCACCCCTTTGAAGAAAAACAAACTGTCCTGTCCAGGCGTTATACTGTGCTCATCATTGTAGCGCACACTCTAACTGCACTCGCAAAAAGCGGTATATCACTTCATTATGAATAAAGCGCAAAAAATTACTAGCATGCAACATCGTAGTAATGTTTTCAATTAGCAAGACATGAAATTACCCAATAGTATCAATAAATTACATAACTGGTTCTTCGTGTGTTAGCTGGGAAGGATTTGCATGCAGGTATGATGTTCTATTCATCAGGAGCAGTTTCCATCGGTTTCATTAACAGTTCATGTTAGTATTGTGTATTTACTGTAGTAATTCTTGTTTCTGTAACCCCAAAATGCCACAAAATTGTTATTTTTGGTGGCTCTACCAACTTTATTGTATTAAGAATGACTAGTTGGGGACTGTTTTAGTAGCCTTACCTTATACTGTTTATTGATCAGTATTAATCATATTCTTACAATTTATGTGTATGTTAAGTAAAATGGGATGGTACTTGTGTGTCAACCATTTCTGTGAAATAAATTTGCTTGGTTTGATTTTAAAACCTCAGATATGCAATTTATATGTATACATAGCGCCTATTTGAAAATTTGTTTAGACCAGTGGTCTCAAACTGCCGGCCCGCGGGCCATTTACGGCCCGCCCTCCCCCTCTACCCGGCCCGCAACTGATCTCAAAAATAAAACATAATCCGGCCCGCTAAATTATTATTATTATTATTATTCTCTAGTTGCTACTTGTCTGATATGCAAAGAAAAAGTCGGCGTTCAAAGGGGGCATTCACATATCGCGTCACATAAGCGGCCGTGCCGCATTCTCCTTCTTTTTGCTTTCGCTCCAGTGGCGTCTGTCGTTGCTATGCAACCATGAGCCGCGCTCTCAACCGCGTCGCTTCTATTATGAGCGCGCTTGCCTAAATTATAGTAAAAGCACTTGACACGAGCGTTGATTTAAACCACCGAAACGCGTCCAATGCTACCAGTAAACATTACCGATGCTCAAACGGCATCTTGGACAAATGTGTCTCAGCTGTGTAAATGTTAAAAACTAATAATGTATGTAACAATGAGAGATTTTTATTTTTTGGCAAAATAAAGTTGATATAGCTCCAGTTTTTTGTTCATTTCTGACTCCTCCACACCACAAGTGTTGCTGATTTTGTTCCTAAATTACTAATTTTTTTTTTATTCCATGCACCAGACTATTGCAATTAATAGTATTATACTAGTAGGCCTAGTATTATATTAGTATATTAGTATATATTAGTAGTATTATATTAGTAATAGTATTATATAATTATATTACTCTCTGTAACAATGAGAGAAACACTGCTGTTTACATTTAGTATGGTAAATAAAATATTTATAGTATAGGTATAAAATTTTTTAGTAGGCCTAATGAAATTTGAAGTAAATGAGAAATAATGCAAAGGAAAGTAAATTTTCTGAAATGTTGCGCTTGCTCTTGCGCTTGAATTAATATGGCCCTCCTATGAGGCGTCAATCACAAAACGGCCCCCTGCCAATTTGAGTTTGAGACCCCTGGTTTAGACGCTTTCTTTTAGGAATTAGGTGGCGGCAAGACAAATTTCTCCTAAGGAAACAATAAATAGTACCTTGACCTTGGCTCAACAACGATGGGGAAATGTGCGTCCCATGGCCAAACCAGTTGAGAATCACTACAATATAGCATAACCTTGTACATTGTGGCTTAAATAAATGCTATTTTGACTGTTAAAAATCTGCACTCAGACAAGCATACATTCATTCAGCACAAAAGTAAAAAAGTCATTTGATTATCAGTTCAGTATCAGCGGAACTTTGTGACGCATCATTTGAATAACCGCTAGGGACATTTTCAAACTCAACTAGTCAAATAGTAGTCAGGCTTAAGGAAGTCCTGAATAATCAGGGTCCATGACGAGCACAAATTTTGTGACGGTTCTGTGAGGCGCATGTTAAAGTGAGAGCTTTCAGACACACCTGACGGTGACGCAGGTGAAGCGATCTTTTGCCTGGATGACGTCCACTAACAGAGGCCTCCTTTTAATTCCTAGGACCCACACGGAACAGAAATAATCCGACCGCACAGCCACATTACCTGCACACAGATGTTTGACATGATTTCACATAACATGAAATGTCCATTGATTTTCAGTTTTTCATGTTTGCATGAATTTCATTGATTACTATAGTTTGATTGGTGTGATTAATGACCCTTCTCAAAGGTAAAGCTTTGTTCACATCTCACCTTGATCCTCCATATTGCCCACACTGAGCTGTCTGATAGTTCCATTCAAGGAAAACTCAAAAGGTTCGGGTTTCATGACAAAACTAGGAGGCTTGTCATCATTAGACTGTTGCACCACACTGTGGAAAACTGAGGAACAGCAGTAAAGGAATTTTTTTTACAAGAAGCAAACGCACATTTGGATGTTCTAAAGAATTATGAACAAACTATCTAGAGTTTTTGATTTTAATGACCTTTTTTAAGACCCACACAATTAACATTAACACCGTATGTCCATATAGAATCTCAAAATTAATCATATCTCAGATTGTTTGGGTACACATTCGACTGCAAACCAGGGTAACTGCAAGTTTAAATTACTCAAGACATGATGCTTTAGGGCTTATTCTAATCTCTCGCATACTATTTAGGATGCATAGTATGCATATTGGGACGCAGGGCAGTATGCTTACTAGTAAGACCTTGATTAGCTGGTTCAGGTGTGTTTAATTGGAGCTGAACTCTACAGGATTGGACACCTCAGTGTGTTACAATGTGATTGCATGGAGTTCTGGATGGTTGGTAAGGTATTTGGTTGAACAGGTATGTTCTTTAGAACATCCAAATGTGTATAGAGTTAAATATTCAGTTATTGAAATCAGCCCTCAGATCACTGACCCCTTAATAATGTTCATTACCTTGGCATCAAACAAACCATGACACTATGGTAACTATGGAAGAGGATACAGAGTTTGTCCATCCGGACTCCACCGGGATAGACCAGACAGCCCCCGTTCTCATATAAGGGCACATATCCTAGAGCGCCCCCTGTGGAATCTGAACTGAACTCCTTCTGCTCCCTCTGAGAACTCAGCTCTTCATAGAGGAGCGAGGAAAGGAGAGATGGAGGAACATCGCTCACAATATCCCTGAGAAGATAGTGCAAACGACGGATCCTCTTCAAGTAATGTCCGTACTCGCACCTAAAAGAAGGAAACCGCATATGAGGATTCATTTTAATGCATTAGTAAAGTGAAACTTCACCTTATATATTTTTTTCCTGACTTTACAACATTGAAAATGTAAACTGGACAATCTTGAAAGTTTTTTTTTTTTTTTAAATGCCCCTATTATGCTAAATTTTGTTTTGGACGTCTCCTACAATAGGATTACATGCATCCAAGGTAAAATTTTCTCTTAATATACAGTGGCATGAAAAAGTATGTGAACCCCTTGCAGAATCTGTGAAAATGAGAATTATATTAATAAAATAAGAGGGATAATAAAAAATGCATGTTATTTTTTTGTTTAGTACTGTCCTCAGGATTCATCATATTTCAAGCATTTTTGCATATTTGAACCCTTTCCAGCAGTGACTGTATGATTTTGAGATTCATCTTTTCACACTGAGGACAACTGAGGGACTCAAACACAACTATTAAAAAAGGTTCAAACATTCACTGATGCTCCAGAAGGAAACACGATGCATTAAGAGTCGGGGTGTGAAAACGTTTGAACAGGATGAAGATGTCACAATTTTTCTTATTTTGTTTAAATATCATTGTTTTTCATTTAGTACTGCCCTTCGGAACCAACAGAAGATACTTGCATGTTTCCCGGAAAAAATTAAGTACAATTTACCTTGATATTTGAATTCAAAAGTTTTCACCCCTCGGCTCTTAATGCATTGTGTTTCCTTCTGGAGCATCAGTGAATGTTTGAACCTTTTTTAATAGTTGTGTTTGAGTCCCTCAGTTGTCCTCAGTATGAAAACAGATCTCAAAATCCTACAGTCACTGCTGGAAAGGGTTCAAATATGCAAAAGTGCTTGAAAACTGATGAATCTGCAGGACCTGGAGGATTTTTCTGAAGAACAGAGCTCAGTTTAACTGCTCAGAACAAACAAGAGACTCATGAACAACCATCACAAAACAAAAAAACAGTCGTGGATCATCAGGTAACCACACACAGTATTGAGAATCAATGGTTCACATACTTATGAATGGGGTTATTTTAATAAATTCAGCTATTGTTTTGTCTTGTGAACTAAATGCAAATCTTTTATGTAAAATAATGGGACAGTACTAAAAAAATAACATGCATTTTTTATTATCCCTCTTATTTTATTAAAATAATTCTCATTTTCACAGATTCTGCAAGGGGTTCACTTTTTCATGCCACTGTACATTGCACATCTGTTCATTTCTCAATGGCTCTGAAAACTTGATCGAAGATTCAGTCTCTCTAAACTCCTCCTTTCTGTAAGTCTACTCTGCTTTGATTGATCAGATGGCCCAGTCTGTTGTGATTGGTTGACTCTGATCTAATCTGAGCACACTTTACTCTTCCTCAGCACTTGATACACAGTGATACAGTAAAACCGACTGCATCGTTACTGTTTGTATCAATTCCAGCATTCATTGCATTCAAGTCCTCATCCTTTTGAAGTGCATGCAAAGTGGATTTGCAGCGCTGAAAACAGCATCTTCTCAACATGTCCACAAACTAAACTTCCAGTCTCAGCTACAACTACAGTGTTTAAGGGTGGGTCAAAGTAGACGGCAATCGCAGCAGCCAATGACAAACACAGGTGGGTATTATGCAAATTTTGTTACGTAGATATGCTGATGATTCATTTGAGCAGTTCAGAATCAGTTCTTTATTTTAGGAGACAAATTTATTTGTTGTGCACTTCGGTCTATAAAACCTTTGTGAAGGCCTTTTACATTCACAAACAGCTATTACACAGCTTGAAAGGTAATAATAGCATAATAGGGGCAGTTATCAATTTCTGATTATCGATTGTTAGTCAAGTTGATTCACAAAATAATCTTACCTTTTATAACTCAAGCCTTTTATAAAGTTTCTAGACCACTTCATTGGCATAAAACCCTGATTGAAAAACAAGAACAGAAGACAGCTACTACAGGACCACTAGTAAACATGAAAACATGTCAACAACAACAAGACAAATCAATCTGACCACAACAAGCACACACATCCGGACTCCCTCACCCGTTTATTTCTGAAAGAGAAGTTATCGTAGAGCAAATGTCCCATCGTGGAGAATGCGTCCATACAGTAATGCTGGTAGAAATAATGCATCTGAAGGGAAAACAGAGATAAAACACCTTTTTTGTATTAAGTACATTTTGAGAGCAAAAGTCACTTCATAACTAGAGATGCACTGATCGACCACTGATCCCACATGATCAGCTAGGATCGGTGACCGGCCGGTTAGTCTCATGCCTTTCCGATTCCAAGCATTTTGTTACCAACGGCGCAGGCAATAATGTCAGCTGCGCATTCTCGCTCTCTTCTCTCCAACAAAATGCCTGTCTTGGCGAGTATTTAGTTAAACACACTCAGTTTTGGAATGTTAAATAGTCGAGAAAGAGAACACATGTTGTGTAACAGTAATATTGGGTCTGTGCATAAACTCTTAAAGTGACAGCAGCCTAATAAACCTGCCGCTGTCAGTCATGTTAATCAAAGAACAAAAGACAAAGAAAATCACTCTCTACTCTCGACTAAAGTTTTATAACTTTAATTGTAAGCATTAATCTGTATTTAATTTTTACAATGAAGACTATTCAGTTATTTTACATTTGATTAATTTCTGTAGTATTAATTAGGAGAAAGACAAAACAAAACAAAAATCAGACAAGAAAATTACAATTGGTGCATCTCTATTCATAACAAAAATGAGCAAACCCAAAGACTTTGAGAATCATGTTGCTTGAACTTACATGCTCTGGAAAATCCATTGGATCTGGTAGATCAACAGATGTGACTTTGGCACCTTGGAAATAAAAAATAAATACATAAAAATACATTTTTGCAAATATTACCCCCAAAAACATTTTGTACCTCTAATACACCAGTATATCCAACTGCCGTGCGCATCCGGTGTGTGAGGTCTGAATGCACTCTGATGCCGGAAGTGATCTCTCGCACTCATTGACATATACACACGAGAGATCACTTCCGGCATCAGAGCGTGTTTTCAGACCTCACCAACCGGATGCTGAAGGCAGTTGGACATAGTGGTGTATTAGAGGTAAAAAATAATATAAATACTGTTCGGTTTCTCACACAAACTGATCGTTTCGTGTCTAAGGACATCAATGTGTTGTCACGAGCCGCAGGGTTTAATTTGGATTTGTCTGTGCATGTTTATTGTCTCTTATAGATGGAGTTCCCATTGACATGCATTATACAACTGACAGACCGCAACGGTTGGAGTTAAAAATCATCATTTGTGTTCTACTGAAGAAACAAATGCCTCGTTTCCACTGAGCGGTACGGTTCGGTTCGGTATGGTACGGAGCGGTACACCTTGATCAGGCTTGCGTTTCCACCGCAAACAGTACCCTTACTTGATAGGCGTGGTGTAGCCGGAAAATAGTGATCGACGTCATTCTAGCGTGAAGAAGAAAACGATATAGTAAACAATGGAGGACATACTACAGCAGATCTTGTTCTTGCTTCTCGGCTTGAGGCTGTCTGTCACAAAAAGACGACGAGCTTTGCATTCAGTGTTTCAGAATACCAAGATCGCAAAGTTCAGACGTCCATGCCGCAGCACCTACCAGCAAGCGAAGGAGTAACCCCGCGTAATTTAAAAACTATTTTACTGTGTCATGAAATGTAGTTTTAAAAGTTTTTCAGGCGAGAATGTAGTTGTTTAAATCTCAAATCTGTGGTTAATTTATAAAGATAGCGCCTATTTGAAAATTTGATCTGACGTTGTCGGAGTTGTGAGATCCAGGCGATCACCGGGCGCTCGTGCTCATGTACCCAGCCGAGAGCAGCTGTACCTCGGCTAGTCCTTCTGACATTCGCCGCTGGCTCTGATGTCTCTGTAATGGTTAAAAACAAGATATCATTCATCTTGTGTATAACGGGCAATCTTTGGTCTCATGAATTTATAATTTGTTCCCGGGCAAATCGTTTTGGCTGAGGGGAAAGTGAAGTTTTATAACTATATATTTATTTAACTTTACCGTTGTAGTGCGCTGTACGTTTGACTGAATGGTTTGCTTGTCTTTATTTCTTATTGTATAGCTTCTCATATTTTATTTATAATGGTTATTATTGATAATTAAAACTGACGTTTAACAAAAAGAGAAGGTTGTTTTGTCTTATTTCATTTCATTTTATTATAGGCTACATACAGTGAAGATAATCAGAGTACATATGCACATATTGCCTGAACCACACATTAATAGGTTTCATATTTTTTAAATAAAAACGAAAAGAGGCAGGGTTGTGTTTTATATTTTGTTTTGTTATATAGCCTACATGAAGTGAAGATAATTAATGCACGCGTTGTCTGAACCACATTTGTGTGTGGCGCCTCTTGTGTTGTCATTCCCCTTGTAGCACGCGCAAGTGACGATTCTCTGTCAACCAATCAACGTTCTGCAGAGTGTAGCTCCACCCTTTTGGTACGGTACTGTTGTGCTTGGTACCCCAACGAAAGGGTCCCAAAAAAGTGGTACGGTACGGTTCGGAATTAGGGTACCATTCACAACTTTTGACAATGGAAACGGAAAAAAATGCGTACCGTACCGAACCGTACCGTACTGTACCGCTCAGTGGAAACGAGGCATAAGTCACCTACATCTTGGATGCGCTGGGGGTAAGCAGATAAACATCAAATTTTCATTTTTGTGTGAACTATCCCTTTAAAATAACCAATGGCCAAAATACACAGACTGTCTATTTATAACCAAACAAATGCACTGCAAATTGCATTTTACATTTTGGGATCTGAGGATGTTTCATTTGATATTTAAATCCAGCTAATGACTAAAATTCAGACCATTATTAATAATGTTTACCTTTAAATGCTGGCATTAAAGGGGTAACCGCTGGTCTGACCGGCACCCATTCCTCCCCGCTCACAGTGTGCTGGGATTCAAACTCAGGATGGGTCGATGATTGTTCAGCATCACACTGTAAATTCACAATAAACAAGTCTATCATGATACAGATTCACAATTACAGGCTGGAGAATGTGAAATATATAACATTTTGATAGTTCTGGTACAGGTGAAACAACACTGATATGTATTATTCTCTTTCTGTTAAATCCTGCCATGCCAGAAGAAAACACAAATAGCCATTTGTTAGAGAAGTCCTACTATTCTTTTGTGCCGCCTAATACACTTGTGAGATCTAATAATTTTGATTTCTGTACTTCATCAAATAATCATTAATAATAACTCATCACCATAATCATCTTGGCATGCATTGTTACTGAATTTCTTTGAATGCATACTGATTCTTCATGAGATATTTTGTTATGTATCTAGATGATGATTGTTCTAACTCTATTAAATAATTTTTTTACTTGATTCTTTTGCAATAAATAAATCCTCATTTAGCTAATGCATGCATATACCATATGCAATAATAAACCCTTAAGATTAAAGCATTTAGATTTTCTGTACTTCAAATAATCATTCATAAACACTTATAGTAGTTCAGGGTCCAATTCTCACTATAAACTAGTTACTTATTATCATGCATATTACTAGGATATTGGCTGTTTATTAGCATTTATAAGACATGACCATATTCTACATCCCTTAATCCTAAACAATTTTAAACTTAACTACGTCACTAACTTTTAATAAGCAGTAATTAGGAGTTTATTTAGGAAAAAGTCGAAGTATATTGTTAATAAATAGTGAGAACTGGACCCTAAAGTGTGACCAAACTTATAATAGAAACATATATAATATAGTTATGATGTGAATCGTCTTACCAGCCCAGCACCAACAGCAAGCACGCGCTCGTATGAACCCCAGCCTCCATAATTGTGCTTCGTCTGAACGTCAGGCGGTCCATCAAAATACAAATGTGGAAAAAGTTGATGAGGAAATTTGTTGTCCATGATGGTCGCGCGGAAGTGCTGTCAACCGGCCCAGAAGATCAGACAAGCCCGGGCATGTTGTCGTGAGTACGCCGGGCGTCCACATGCGCTCTGAAGGCTCCCATAATTGTCTCCACTTGCAATGTCGTTTCGAGATCGTAATATGTCGAAAAAGTTGTTTTCATGAAGACAAATGTTGAAAATATTACACGGTATAGCACGCGTTTAAGAAAAACGTGGACCGCATGGGAGCTAAACAAAACGTGTCCGGCTGCTCACGTCACATGCCTCAGCTGATTAACGGGAAGCCAGACTGTCCGATTCAATCCGCCCGCCAACCGGAAAACATTTCAAAATAAAAGCATCTTAAATTAAAAAAAATAAAAGCATTTAAAAAAAAAAAAACTCTTGTCAGTGTACTACAATGGTCATAAACTTGTGTAGCTCAAGGAAGTAAATAATAATAATAATAATAAAAAAATGAGTGATAAAATGACACTATATCCTCATGTCTTGTTATTCAGGTTTCAGTAAACAGTGATTGTGAACAAACAGTGAAAGTGAAAGTTTTTAATGAACATATAAGCAGTGCCCCCAGTTGTTCATCCTGATTTTTATTTTATTATTATTATTTTTTATTTATTTATTTTTTATTAGTTCTCAGCTTATTTACATATTTTCAACATCATTTTTTTTATTGCTTTTCATGCTTTTATTTTTTATATACTTTACCTGTGCATATAGAAATGAAAATGAAATAAATGAAAACAAAATAAATGTAATCATAAAAATAATAATAAAAACATCTTCTGTTTGGATTTTGACAGTCATTTTGCACCAGCTGATAATTCTGTTTTGATGACTTCCCAGATTAATCAAAATGCAAAACTTGAATTAGATTGAGCTTTTGTATTTTCAGCAGCTTTCTAGAATAAATTAGGCCACAAACAGTCTTATTTATATCTAACACTTATGCATATGAAAGTTTTGCAAGGTTTTCCACTGCACTTAAAGGATTAGTTCACTTTCAAATTAAAATTTCCTGATAATTTACTCACCCCCATGTCATCCAAGATGTTCATGTCCTTCTTTCTTCAGTCGAAAAGAAAAGTTTTTGATGAAAACATTCCAGGATTATTCTCCTTATAGTGGACTTCACTGGAGCCTAAACGGCTGAAGGTCAAAATGAGTTTCAGTGCAGCTTCAAATGGCTTTAAACCAGTGGTCGCCAACCCGTCGATCGCGATCGACCGGTCGATCTTTATCACTGTTCCAGTAGCTCGCGAAAATAACAGAAATATGAGTGCAAAAATACATTGCATTTCTCCAGACTTTGTACTGTATTTTTGTATTTATTTTTCTGTTATTTTCGGGAGCTACTGGGACAGTGATAGAGGTAAATAGCCCACATCATGTCCGAGTCTGTAAACGGCCGTTAACAAGAGGCCAGAGACGCTGAAGACGGACGCAAAAAGGAGACAATTCTGTAGCAGGCAGAGCAGCTCAGTGTTCACGATCTCGAAATATAGGAAGAAAATATAAATATTGAATTGGGGTGAGGGATTTGAATTCATCTCTAAAAGGAGATCAGTCTTCAAAGATTTCGATGGCAATGGCATTTTATTTTCCTCTTACCTCTGAATAAAGTAGCTAATTATTAGCGCAGTTCAGGTTTACAGCGGTAACCAAGGAAACGCTGTATCACTGCTGCTCCGTAAGCGCCACCTGCTGTCAGAAAGTGAATTTGCGTCTCATTCAGCCTGCTGTTTTTTTTTTCATGCTTTTTTTGTGTGTGTAGCATTTATAATTTCACAAAGATAAAGTCAGACCGTTCTGTTTTTGCTTTAAATCTTGAAATTAAATATCAATTAATTCAAATAAAAAAACTGCTCGTGCAATGATAGCATCTTTGTTTGGATTGTGATTAAACAGTGGTTCCCTCTAATTTTTTGTTTATAATAATAATGATACTAATAATAATAATTTATAATAATAACTGCAACCAGTATCAGAATCGGCCAATTTGCTTGTAAAAAATAAATAAATAATAAGAATCTAAATTGGCCACGAAAAAATACTAAATACTATCTGGGCTGTCTTTTTCTATCAGTAGATCTTGTCTTTCATAAAGGTCGAGGTCAGGGATCTTGGGCTTAAAAAGGTTGGTGACCACTGCTTTAAACGATACCATATGAGGAATATGTGTCTTATCCAGAGGAACCATCACTCATTTTCTAAAAAAAAAAAAAAATTACATAAGTTTTAACAATAATGCTCATCTTGAACTAGCTCTCTTCTTCTTCTTCTCTATTTGAATTCCAGCAGTGTAGATGCTGCTAAGTGTATTACTGCCCTCCTCAGGTCAAAGTTTGAACTAATTTTGTATACTTGCACTAGATTATTGTTATATGACAATTTAGTTCAAACTTTGACCTGTGGAGGGCAGTGATACACTTAGTGTCTACACTGCTGGAATTCAAATAAGAAGAGGAAGAGAGTAGTTCAAGACAAGCATTTATTGTTAAAACGTATAAATTTTAATTTTTTTTTAGAAAATAGCAATGGTTTCTCTAGATTCTAAGACTTCTAAGTCTTCTAAGACCCTTATTCCTCATCTGGGATCACTGTAAACTGTAATTTTGACCTTCAAACGTTTGGAGTCCATTGAAGTCCACTATATGGAGAAATCCTGGAATGTTTTCATCAAAAACCTTAATTTCTTTTCAACTGAAGAAAGAAAGACATGAACATCTTGGATGACATGGGGGTGAGTAAATTATCAGGAAATTTTTAATTTGAAAGTGAACTAATCCTTTAAAGTCCCCCCGAAATCAAAATGTAAGTTTTTTTAGCTTTTAGTATGAATATGTTAGCCTTAATAGATTAATTTATTATAAGTTCATGTGCATTTACAATATACAATATAGGCACAAAAACACCTGCCTTCTGTTTTTCCAGTGATTCCCACCTGCCTTCCTCTGTTCACATTCCTGGAAGGTTACGCTCATGAAATTATAGAGGCTGTCAAGACATTGAGATGCGTGAGTTCATATCAAGCCTATGAATACATTCGCATTTCCCCTCAAGCACAAATTGCTCACTGAGATAAAGCCAAGTATGTCCTAGAGAATTCCAACTAAAAAACCACAAGACGGTCATAACCATAAAATTAAGAGAAAAATCATGTATCAAACGAACATTTGTCAAACAAGAGAAGATCTTAGTAAGATTGCAAAAAATAGAAAACAGTCTAATCATACACAACACATTTCTTCATACTATCAGTTGTCATATTGGCTGATGACATGAATGTGAACTTGTTAATACTTGATTTTATGGAATATTGTGATGTTTATAAGCTTTATAATGGCAGTGAGCGGGACCAACGAGTAGCTCAAAAAAAGTGAACTTAAAGAAAAATACACAGAGAAAACCCAATGAACACCACTGAATCTTAGACAGGCATATGTAATTTGATTGATGTCCATGTTACTCAAAAATCAGACAGCCAGAACTTTTGTTTTATTTGTTTTAATGACTATATTAATACTGTGCTTTGGAATCATATAGGTTTAAATATATTTTATTATCATAAAGCATTTACATTCTCTATACAAACAGTCAAACTTTGCCTTGGTCAACAAGGCTTCACAACATTCATAACACACACACACACTGAACACAGTCCAGGCAGTATATTACACCCTTTTCTCTCAGGGCCATTCAAATGTCTCTCCATTTGTATTCAGTATAAAAGAAGCTGCTCCTCGATTCAAGCCAGCTGGCAGGAAATACAAACTATTAGTTCTCCTAATGGCACTTCACATATTAAATACTTTAAATCTAGAACAAGGAGGTTTTAGGAACAAGATCAAAACCAACAAAACAGATTCTAGATTACTCTTTTTTTATCAATATAGTCAGCATAATAGGGTCAATTTTGATTTTTGATTCATCAAATGTGCACTACTGTTCAAAAGCATGTGGTCAGTTTTTGAAAGAAGTCTCGTCTGCTCACCATGGCTGCATTTATTTGATCAAAAATACAGTAAAAACAGTAATATTGTAAAATATTATTTAAATACTTGTAATATTTTTAACATGTAATTTATTCCTGTGAATCAAAGCTGAATTTTCAGCATCATTACTCCAGTCTTCATTGTCACATGATCCTTAAGAAATCCTTTTAATATGCTGATTTGCTCTTCAAGATTATTATTTTCAATGTTGAAAACAGTTTAATATTTTTGTGTAAAACATGATAAATTTTTTTAGGATTCTATTTGGAAATCTTTTGTAAAATTAAAAATGTCTTTATTACCACTTTTGATCAATTTAATGCATCCTTACTGAGTTACAGTATTCATTTCTTTTTTTTAAAAAACCCTTAAAGGATTAGTTCACTTTCAAATAAAATTTTCCTAATAATTTACTCCCCCCCATGTCATCCAAGATGTCAAAGTGCGGTTTTGGCGGAAGCACTTGGAAGGCGATCATTTGTTTATTTAAAGCATATACATTTAATTTTTTTTCGAAAATGACAGATGGTTTCTCTAGATAAGACCCTTATTCCTTGTCTGGTATCATTTAAAGCCCTTTGAAGCTGCACTGAAACTGTAATTTTGACCTTCAACCGTTTGGTGCCCATTGAAGTCCACTATAAGGAGAATAATCCTGGAATGTTTTCCTCAAAAACCTTAATTTTTTTTTCGACTGACGAAAGAAGGACATGGACATCTTGGATGACATGGGGGTGAGTAAATTATCAGGAAAATATTATTTGAAAGTGAACTAATCCTTTAATGATCCCAAACTATTGAACGGTAGTGTAAGTGCTTGTAGTTTTTTATCAAAATGCAACAACTTTCTGCCGTTAAAACGACTTTCTATGGCTGAAACCCAAATGGCACACTTTCGGTCTTGTGGACTTACAATGGCTGCGTGCACGTGTCCGTTAAGACCACGAGACCGTAGGGTGTCCCATTCCTCATTTTAGGTTTCAGAAGGGTGCTCGTGAGCGCCCCCTTTGCGGCCGTCGATGCGCACTTCAGCTGAGCTACACAGAGGACTTTACCCGGCAGTCAAAGCAGCATTACATCACGAAAGTGTGGACTCATAGGAAGACCGTGAGGGTTTAGGGTGCCATTTAGGACCGGGGCTACTTCGATTGTTAACGAGTTCACATTAAACATCCTGTTTCACTTGGAGATACACGGGATTACGGAAGCTAAATGGGTTGCGCAACATGCATTTCATGTTGACTTTAAGTAGAGATGCTAAGCGCGCGTCCTTTGCGTGTAAGAAAGTAGCGTTTGTTTCCAACAGTCCTGGACATGATCGCGAACAGAAACGGATCCAGAGCGCTATGCAGGCAACACAGACACACGGCCACGCTGAAGTAGATGTAGAAACTCTCTGTAGTGCTAACAGACACACAGCAGGATGTAATGCACAAAATAAAAACAGCTGCTTGGGCCGAAGCACAGGACAAAAATAATTAAGTTAATCGTGCTAGCTTTGATGTAAAGAGCCCAGTCTCGGTGTGAGCGGTTCAGGTGCCAGACGATGGAAGTGTAACATGCTACTGTCACCACTAGGGGCAGAAAAAACCCTACACAGGTGAGGCCAAGGTTATAATAGTCAAGCCACTGGTAGTAATCTATGTTGTCAGGAAGAACGTCATGGCATGTGATTATCCCGAGATGTGCGATGTGGTAGGTTTGTTGCACTAGAATTTCTGGGAGTAGGGCGATAAAAAACACAATCCAAACAGTTAAGCAACCCCAGGTGCTGAACGTGCGCTTTGGCAAACCTTTATAGAGAAAAGGATGAACCACGGCTAGGTAGCGCTTGACACTAATGCACGCTAGTGTAAAAGCTGAGCAGTAAAGGTTGCCGTAAAAGCAGGCGGTTGTGATACGGCAGGCAGTTTCACCAAAAATCCAATGGTTCCCATTGAGATGATAGTGTGCCTTCAGCAACAGGCTGAACAACAGCAGCAAGTCGGACACTGCTAAGCTACAGTACAAAATTGCAGATGAAACGACCCTCACTTTGGTTCCAACAAGGACCAAAATGGCGATATTGGCGGGAATGCCGACAACGATGGCTATGATGTAGACAGCTGGGATGAAGCACTTGCTCAGAGTACCTTGGAGGTACTTTGCCGTGTTGTTGCTGTGTGTAACTCCACAACCACGTCAGACGGGACGACACGTGTTTGCAGGTCTGTTGTTCGATTAGGAGGAAGAGGGACGTTAACTGGGACCGCGTTTCCTTTAAAAGTCCTCGGGTTGATGATGTCAGTGGCGTTTCGTTTGTTCTTCCTGGCCTTCTTTCCTGCAAGTGGACATAGAGAAGAGTTAGGAATAGTAAATCTCTTAGTTTATGGTCTTTATGGGAGGGCACTAGACTGGTTTAAGTCTTATTTGTTAAAAAGAACATTTGTAGTGTCAGTTGGGAGATGATTTATCCTCATCTTCTACAATCAACTGTGGTGTTCCCCAGGGCTCCGTGTTGGGACCAATGTTATCTCTTGGATCCGTAAACTGGAAACATCATATAAATTTTCACTGCTATGCAAATGACTTACAGTTATATTTATCACTGCGATCCAATGATCTGAGAAGCTTAAATGTCCTCCAAGCATGCTTAGCAGATATAAAAACTGGATGGCTTGTAATTTTCTGCAATTCAATACTGATGAAGTAAAACGAAGTAGTGATAATAGATCAGGGCTCTAATAAAAGTCAGCTCTTATTAAGGTGTTCCCCAATATTCAGCAGGTAGTGAAACATTTGGGTGTTTATTTTGATACCAATTTGAATTTTGAATATCACCTTAGTCAGTCGTGTTTTTATCAGTTAAGAAATATTTCCAATTTGAGACATATTTTAAGTTTTAAAGAAGCTTATGCATGTTCCTGTTCCCTATTTACTGTTCCAAGATACAAAACAAAAGCTTTTGCAGTGGTTTCAATGTTTTGGAATTGCCTGCCAATGGATATTAGATCTGCGGACTCTGTAGTTGCGTCCCAAATGACGCACTATGCACTTATACACTATGTACTTGTGCACTATGCACTCATCCATGTAGTGCGTGAATTGTATAAGGTTATTTTGTCATTTAACAACGGAGTCCGATCCTCCCTTCCCCTCCACTACGTAATTAAAGCTGCGACAGTCGAGTGCACGAAGTGTCCAAAGGTGCGTCCCAATTCGCGTATTTATGCACTATTCTATGACGTTTTTAAGTATAAATAGTGCGAGTAGTGCGTTCACACTGAAAATTCCAAAAAGAAAAAGTGCACTTTAAATACACGGATGATGCACTAAATTAACAGAAAAAACGAAGTGTGGAATGTTGGACACTTCGTGTACTCAACTGTCGCAGCTTTATTTACGTAGTGGAGGGGAACGGAGGATCGGACTCCGTTGTTAAATGACAAAATAACCTTATACAATTCACGCACTACATAGATGAGTACATAGTGCACGAGTACATAGTGTATAAGTGCATAGTGTATAGTGCGCCATTTGGGACGCAACTCAACATTCCACACTTCGTTTTTTACGTTAATTTAGTGCATCATCCGGGTATTTAAAGTGCACTTTTTCTTTTTGGAATTTTCTGTGTGAACGCACTACTCACACTTTTTATACTAAAAAACGTCATAGAATAGTGCACAAGTACGCGAATTGGGACGCACCTTGTGTCTGTTTTTAAGTCTTACATTTTATTTGTATAGGCTTGCTTGTACTTTGTGGTCTTTTGTGTGTTTTTGGATCCTTTGGTTTATGTAGTATTTTGTGTTTGTTTTATTATTTTGTAAAGCTATTCATGTCTTTTTACTTTTTTACTTGATATTAATAAACTCAAATATAGCATAATAAATATAATAATAATATTCATAAAATAACAAAAACAACATCAAATAAACTTCTCAGATGTTTGATTAAATCTGTTTGATTTCACTGAGGAATACAGTCTTATAAAATAATCCTATTCACGTTATTTGCAAACTTAATTTACTAGGACCTCCTGTTGTGTCTTATAGCCTACTATTTTAAATTAGTCTATAAAATATTAATATAACAGTATAATATTCATAAACAAACAAAATAACAAACTTCTCAAATGTTCTAATGTAGCGAAATGTGTTTTTATTATAATATAAATAAAATAACAACTTTTCAAATGTCCTACTGTAGTTGATTGAATGTTTAATTATAGATAATTTCAGTGAGGAATAGTCTTCAATAAAAACAAAGACAAAAACACTTCAATTCGACTTCCATCATTGAGTCAAATCAGACATAATGATGTATTTGTTATGGTGTTGAATCTTTACAGTAAACCGAAACGTTTCTCGTTCATCACACATATGTAATAACAGGAAATTCAGAGAATAGGCAATACAGAGCAATGGGTTGTTTGAAGTGAATCAAAATTAAACGGTTTCAAACAAATCGATTTGCTTACCTTCTTTAGCCTGGGTCGCGTTCAGAAGAATTAATGCGATCAAAATGAAAAGAAAAACTTTCCCCATGACTGAGAAAGACGTCCAATTTGGTCAACTCAAAAAGTCTTAACACAATTTGTCTGTGTGTTGAATGCAAATGAAGCCCGAGAGACGAGACGAGACAAGACCCTCTCCCTCCCTCTCCTCTCTCTCTCTCTCTCTCTCTCTCTCTAAAAAAAGAAAATGGGGTGTCATTCCATGCCGATGACATCATCTTCGTCCCCACTTGTCCAATTGAACTCTCTCAGCAGTTGAAATCATAATTACTGTAATTACTGTGACCATTTTGTGATCTTGAGATACTTAATTGTCTGAAATTCTTTCTCACTATCCAACAAGTCTTGAGGGGATTGTTAAAAAGTTATATGTCTTAAAGGGATAGTTCATATTTATTTATTTATTTATTTTAGAATGTTTACGTGGTAGCAAGATGAGACTTGTAGTTCTAAAAGTTCAAATGTAAGATGGTATAACTGTTTTAGTTTAGTTTGATGGATTCAATCTATTATCTTGCTGTTTTACCACAAGAAGATGCGGTGTGAAGGAAACGCCTGTCAGTGAGAGATAACACAATAGAGGTCACAGTTCTGATCTTCCCCCTACAGATAAAGAGATCCAAAAAACGATTGAAAAGCCATTTGAACATGTTTTATTTTTTCACTTCGAATTAGTGCATTGTTTTTTTGTCTTTGGTTAGTGAGTGACGCTGTAGGAACAGATCAGATATAAGAGAAATGCTTTCCTGTTTCCTACAAAACCACTATTTATGTAGATGTGATTTCAGTAATCCCCCAAAAAAACATTGTGGCACACCTACACATATCCGCACTCACATACACACACACGCATGTTGGGTTGTGGTGACTTTTCCATAGACCTAATGATTTCATAATGTACAAAATGTATATTCTATCCCCTAAACAAAACTTCACTTTCTGCATTTTTACATTTACATGCTTTCCTCATGGGGGCCATAAAAAGTCCCCACAAGGGCAAGGATTTCAGATATTGCCATCTTTGTAGGGACATTTTGTCCCTTAGAGTTTACCAGGACGATACAAACACACACACATACACAAATTAATAATAGCCCTAACCCTTATCATGCATGTCAGAGAGCTTAACTTCCTCTGTAGTTCTTAACTGATCTAGCTTCAAGACCCAGATGTTAATCAAACACAATACCAAATCAAAAATGTCCTAAAAACAAACATATTATATATAATAAGATATGGCATTTCTACTCTCTTTTAAAAGGCAATGATATATTTAGCTTTATGCAGGATATTTATTTATTTGCATGGGTCTTTTGTTTCTAAAAAAACATGTGCATCAACTATAGGAGACTTTATATTTTGTTTTTGAAACTGCTGGGGTTCTTTTCAAAGTGATTGTTATTCAGTAAAGGTGAAAAGTGTCATTGTTTCCTGCATAGGCGTGAGGACATGCTGAATGACTAACACACATCTCCTGCCGCGAGCGAGCTACGTGAAACTCATGCAAACAACCTACTAAACATCCTGCTGTTAAGAGTAAACGTTCAGATAGAAAGCCTACGGATCTGTTGCGTCAGTTAGTCTCTCTGACTGTGAACACAGCTGTCTTTCTTACTAACAGACTAAATCAGTAACAGTCAGGCATGGAAAATTGGCTCAGTGGACAATTTCGCAAAAATACTTACATTTGCTTTACAGGAAAAGACATTGAGTTTAGTGACACTAACATGTCAGGTTTTCTGAAGGGTCACGGGGTATATTTACACATAAACTGGTATTGCAATGCAGTTTATGTATTTCAATGCCAAAATTCCTTTCCTACACTATGTAGACATTTCTGAAGTTTGGGATTCTCTCACTTACTGAGAGGATTTAGTGTAGGGATTTTTCTCCTTTAGCATATAGAATCAACTGACATCATATTGCTAATATGATTTCTTACAACATTATATATTATAATATTACATTTTTTAATGAAATATTATAAATTATATCTTTTCATATAATTAAAATAATACAATTTATTTATAATGTATTATTTTATTTCAATTATCTTTTTTTCAGGGTTGTTTAAATGTGCAATAGGTGATCTGGGAAATGCTAACTAAATCGCAGTGCAAAGCCACGCTTCCTCCAAAACAAATGAAGGCGCTCAGACCAGAAGCGAGACGACCAAAGACATTATTGGATTACATCATGTGTCATTCACCGGTGAGAGAACTTTACAGTACAGTAAGTAGCAGTACTACTAAACTAAAGTTAGGTTGTTGCTATTTACCTGCCATTTTCAAAGACTTTATATATAGAAAGACACAATGCATTCGTATTATTATGAATGGGAGAAAGTGCAACATGCAATATGGTGGAATAAGTCCCGCCTTCTAAATAAGAGCCAATCGCTGACTGGTAAAGTAATCTCTAGCAGCCGTTAGAAGCTCCGGTTCCTGTAGAAACAGTCAGATGTGCGCTTAGGACTGCGCATGCGCATTAGCTTGATCCAGCCTGAAAAATGTTTTTTGTTATGATTCGAGCTTTTAGAAACAAAATTTATTAGACAGTTGTTGTCAGATTTCATTGGAGATTTTAAATATGAAATTTAATCGAAAGCTTGGCAAATAGCTTTGGAGAATTTTGATGTTTCTCCATTCAAAGAGATAGGAGCTGCACTTGGATGCCCGAGAGACGTTTCAAAGATGGCCGCCGAGTGAAATGACTTGTCTTAAAGGGACTTTGCCATTCTTACTCTGTCTGCATAGTGTATGCGAACGCGCTGGTGACATATAGCTGCGTCTCATTTCGGAGGCTGCGGAGGTCACATTTGAAGGCTGCATACGTCATCAAAGATGTCTTATTTAAGAAAAGTAACCATAAATAAATTGACTTGTTCCTTGTGAGATGTAAAATATTGTAATATCTTTATTACTTTGCATTCTAACGGTTACTTTTTCTCAAAATGAGACCGACTCGATGACGTATGCACCCTTCAGATGTGACCTCTGGAGGACGCAGCCCATGAATTGGGACGTTGACTGACAGGGAACACATGCTATTATTTTATTGGGACCGAATGCAATGATGGAACGAACATTTTATGTACCTACACCTTCCACAGCTGATATATATTTATAAAAATACATTTAGACCACTTAACATAGTGATTGTTATCAAGATATGAGGAGACTTTCAACCAGCATAACAAAAACTGTTTCTATAGAGAATCACCTATTGCACATTTAACTATGCAAATGGAGGAAAGATTATGGGTCATGAAAAAAAGTGAAACCAAAATTTAAGCTATAACAGATATCTAAATATATTTGTACCTTTTTTATGTCACAAAAGACTATAGTGCATCGTTCACATGAATCACATCATGTGCTTATAAAGTCAATTTGGTAAACGTACAAGTGTGGTTTTATCATGTGCTTCTTACATCACTTAAAATCAGTACTTAAAAGTGCTTACTGGCAGGTGAACACTCAGACTGAGCTTGTTAATGTGTGTTTTCAGAGTTAATGACTGTCTAACCATTTTCTAATAAAGCGCATGCAGGCACAGCCCTCAGACACTCTAGAGACCGTAACTCTGGAAACAGCAACAGTCGAAACTCAAACAAAACTGAGCTGCAACACTAACACTGCAGCTAAGGTGCATGATTCATTGGCCATGCTTGATTAATTATTATTTTTTTGACGTTTCTGAAATGTTGCTTTCTCTTGAATAAGGAGACATGTGGCGTCATCCCTCAGAGGACTTCAGCATGTCCAATATTAGATATTTTTCCAGACACAAAGGAGAGGTAGGTAAGCTTTGTTTGTACTATTTTTTTATTCTTATAGTTAGCTAGACAGACAGACAGACAGATAGATAGATAGATAGACAGACAGATAGACAGACAGACAGACAGATAGATAGATAGATAGATAGATAGATAGATAGATAGATAGAGCGAGCCTGTGTTTGAATAGCGTTCTGCTCTCATCTGTGTCTCTCAGGTGAACTGCTGCACATTCTCACCTGACTGTCAGATTCTGCTCACATGCTGTGATGACGGCAGACTGTACCTGTGGAACGCCAGCAGTGCAAAACACCTGGCCACAGTCAATGGACACTCAGGTACATGAAGATAGCTAACTCATTAAAAATCACACTATGTATGAATATATTAGTCATACAATAAATGTCTTTTGTGGCTAGTATGGGAACATTTACCTTTCTATATGAGGGCCGACTCATCCTCTATATAACAATCTTGCACTATTGTTTAACCTATATGACGCCAATCATGCGTCACTGTGGTTAAAAACATTTCTAACCACCACCACAATAGACTCTTTTCACAGACTGATGTATTACATTAAGTGCACAAACAACATGCTTGAAATATAAAATTAATCCCTATGTATTGCATAATAAAACAAACTGGAAACACAACCATGCCTAAAAATTTATTTTTACATTTGTTTTTTTATAAGGATAAGGATTGTTGCAACATACTATGTTCTGTAAAAGTAATTTAATATTCATTTTACACAATAATAGCAATGTGGTATAGTATATGTAAGCAATAAGGTATGAGAGGCTGTGCTGTTTCGTGAATAGCGGTTGCAACAACCCCTTCAGCCGTGACTTATTCACGATAGAGCACTAGCCTTACTTTTATAAAGCTTTTACCACACAATATATAAATATTAAAGCCAAAGATATGTATCAGTGCAACTTTCATGAAGTAAGCTTTCACTAAAAGCCTTGCTTCCGCCTGAAAAAATAGTCCCTGACCGTGAACAGCAACAGAAGTTACATTATTACGCCATTAGATGGCGGAAAAGACTGTCTTTATGAGTGTGTCAGTCAGTAGCAAAGACTTTTATATTGAAAAGACTGAATTGTTGTGAACACGGAACAAGACGCAACTGACAAATGCTTTGCTGTCAGTCATGGGAAAACCCCTTAACTGTTAAAAGGACAAGATAATACATCAGACATTTGCGCAATTACGCAATTAACGCAATACGCAATTAACAAGCCCATCCAGTGGTGTAGTGTGGGTATGACATATAGAAATATATTTAATTTATAGGCTTTAGGCAAGTATAACATTTCTAAATTTTCCTTTGTTTATTCATTTGTTTTGAAATAATCATGCAGGTCCAGTGAAATCGTGCGTTTTCTCCATGGATGGTCAGCTGTTCGCGAGCGCGTCTCACGACTGTACCGTCAGAATCTGGTGCAGCTCCAGCACAGAATGCACACACATACTGACAGGTGTGTTTCAGTTCATAATGAGCGTTTGCTGGAAGCAATTTATAGCTTCATGATCTGCAGCAGCAAACATATCATTATCATTATCAGCCTTTTCTGCATTATAATAACCCTTACAAGAATATAGCCTACTATAACCAAAGTTTTTCAGCCAAAATTGACTAGATTTGATGTTACTGAACCTCAGCTCACACGCGGAGTGTGGAGACGGTGAGCTTCAGTCCGGACGGTCAGTGGCTGCTGTCGGGTGGATGGGGACAACAGGGCGCTGCTCTGGAGAGTTCAAGTGAGAAACTAACACTGTACAATTCTACCTATAGTTCAGAAACGAATGAAAGAAACAAACACTTCCCTTTTTGAAACATACAGAAATAGTGTGAAAAATATATTTAACCCAACGAAACAAACACTTCCCTTTTAAAGTCATACTTCAAGATAACTGGTACTTGACTGTGCAAGCCCTTACAAAAATATACATGCACATATATATTTTCATGTATAAAGAGCCATTTAATTTATGTGAGAAAAATATTAAGAGTGTGTGATATTATACTTTGTCTGTTATATTTATATGTTAAAATTATTTTTACTTTATATTATATTTTATATCATATTATACTTTGTCTATTTTATATATATATAATGTAAATATTATATTATATATTATTAATATATAATATAAATTAATTTAAATTATATTATTATTTTAATTAATAATTAATATTATATTATACTTTGCGTTAATATTATATCATACTTTATATTATATTTTATATTATATTATACTATATTATATATATATTTTTTATTTTATGCTCATATTATATTATTCTGTCTATTATATTTTATTTTTATATTATATTTACTATTTATATTTTCTATTAATTTTTAATTATGTTTAAAGATTTTATCTTGTAACTGTTTTAAAGCTAAAACTAATTTAAGAAATACCCTTATATTTAAATATTTTCTTTAATATCAATATGATTAATATTATTTTCTATTAAAAATCTAAAAATGTATACGACTTTAAAAAATAAAAAACAGATTTGTTATTACAATAAAATATAAAAAATAGGACTGTCAATAGAATAAATGATTAATTTCTGACTTTATGATTTGAAAATAATTAATAATATCAAATGCAGTCTAAAATAGTATTTAATTAAAAATCCCTTACTTTCATTATCATAAAAAATGATGTGGGATGAGTAGTTTTATGAAGGGGTTGTTTCAGATCACTAACCCTACATGAGCTAAAGACAGAAGACATCTTGGACTCTCTTCATGTAGTAACAGATGTTTTTAGAATCAGTTTTGCAGTAATGTTTGTGTCTTTGGTGTTTCAGTGTGGTGAGATGGTCGAGGAGTTGCGGGGTCACACTGCAGCTGTCCAGAGCAGCGCCTTCTCATCAGACTCGCAGTGTGTGGTATGAATCACCTTCTTGCTGTGTGGTTTGTTTTGAGCCTTTCGGCATGAGCTGCATCACCTCTTCTTTCTTTCGGTTCACCACAGGCCACGGGCTCCTGGGATCGGACCGTGAGAGTGTGGAAACTTCATGATGAAAAGGAGGTTGCGGTATTACAGGGGCACCTGGGAAATGTGGCCTGTCTCTGTTTCTCTGTAACTGGGATGTTGGTAAGCTCACGAAATCAGATTTGTTGTTGATAGTGATCTTTGGTGTTTGATTTAGGATAAACAGGATGTTTAATAGTTCATGTGAAAATGAATCATTTACTTGCACTCAAAAGAATGCAGATACTTTTTGTGCTGATTTTTTCCATAAACACTCTTAGAAGAAAAGGTTCTATATAGAACCTTAAACGGGTTCTGTCAGGCTCTTCATATAAAGTCATATAAACTTTTAGCAGTGTAATGTTTATATTCTTTATATTTCTGTTTTAGTTTTACTGTGATTTGGTTTAGTTCTGTTCCTGTTCCTTAACCTAGTTGCCGTTTACATGACACCATTTTCAACTAAATACTGAAAACTTTGTATGCGATTTAGCTGTTCGTTTAAGGCAGGAACACACCAAGCCAACGCTGACGAACTAGTGGTGACGAAAGCAGACTGCAGGGTTGGCTCACGTCAGCAGTGTCTGTGTCCAAAGTTGCCCTGACACACCAAATTGACGCTTGACACGCGACGGCCAAGTAGCACGTCCGTTCTGCGCCTGCGTAAGATGAAATGCCTTTCCGTACCTGCAGGTGGCAGTAGCTGAACTGCCAATCAGAATGATCAGATGCCCCGACGGACCAACATGTCGAATCGGCCGAAAAAAAGCCAACGGTGCGGAACACACTGAGAAATCTAGTCGGCCGACGAACAAAAACTGCCCGACGGCTGATTGTCAGCTTGGTGTGTTCCTGCATTTACACGACTATGCTGTTTTGGGGGCCTGAAAATGCAAACTTTTGAAAAAGGGTTTCAAAGTGCATAAACGATACCGTTATATTCTCTGTGTAACTACAAAAACATGAATTTGTGAAAACAGTGACGCCATGCACATGCGTATTATGTGTTCTGTAGGCATGCACGTTTGGTGCATATGCGTATGTGCGCAGGCGCGTTGTCTTTGTTTACAAAGTGACATCGCCATCTACTGGTCTGGTATGCATAATACAGCGTTTTTAGTTGTTTTCATGGATCTGTGTCAACGGGGATTATTTTGATAACATTGTCATCTTTCCGTTTTTTTGTAAATCGTTGTCGTGCAAACATACCCCTAGCTTCCTATTGTGTGCCAGTTTGTTTCCATAGTTACTGATTAGTTTCACCTGTGTTTCATTTAGGTCCCTTTGTTTGCCCTCTGTGTATTTAAGCTCTTAGTTTCCTCTGTTCATTGTTCTGTCTCGTTTGGATTATACATGGCTGTGTATCTTTACTCCTAGTTATTCTCCTGCCTGTTTCCTAGTTGGTTTTTGAACGAAGACCCTTTGTTGCATTCCATTCGTTGTGCGCTCATCGCAACCAGCCTTACAAGCTTGTAAACATATTTTATCACTCGAAAAAAAATTAAACAGCATGTTAAACATGAAAGTATTATGCAATCAATTAAAGGATTAGTTCACTTTCAAATAAAATTTTCCTGATAATTTAGTCAGTTTAGCTTTCCTGATAATTTACTTTAGCTTAAGTAGAATAGGGAAGGCGTAGGACATACAGCGTAAGCTTTTTGAAGAATACAGAAAGCAGAAGCACGTGCAAGGCGATCATTTGTGTTCATAAAGCATATACAGTAGCATTTTTTTTTTTGAAATGACTGATTGTTTCTCTAGATAAAACCCTTATTCCTCGTCTGGTATCATTTAAAGCCCTTTGAAGCTGCACTGAAACTGTCATTTTGATCTTCAACTGTTTGGAGGCCATTGAAGTCCACTATAAGGAGAATAATCCTGAATGTTTTCATCGAAAACCTTAATTTCGTTTCGACCGAAGAAAGAAAGACATGAACATCTTGAATGACATGGGGGTGATTAAATTATCAGGAAAATTTTATTTGAAAGTGAACTAATCCTTTAAAGGGTTAGTTGACACAAAAATGAAAATTATGTCATTAATGACTCACCCTCATGTCGTTCCAAACCCGTAAGACCTCCGTTCATCTTCGGAACACAGTTCAAGATATTTTAGATTTAGTCCGAGAGCTTTCTGTCCCTCCATTGAAATGTATGTACGGTATACTGTCCATGTCCAGAAAGGTAATAAAACATCATCAAAGTAGTCCATGTGACACCAGAGGGTCATTAGAATTTGTTGAAGCATCGAAATACATTTTGGTCCAAAAATAACAAAAACTACGACTTTATTCAGCATTGTCTTCTCTTCTGGAATCCTTTCCCTGAATTGATTCCATTGAATCCTTTCATCTGTCGGCGTTGGTAATGCACTTTTACGTCGCCGTGGTTGTTTTTGGCGACTGTATTCTCTTCCGGGTCTGTTGTCAATTCGCGTTCACGACTCCGCTTCTTCTTCTTCTTTCCTGTTTTACGGCGGTTGGCATCCTTATTGGTGCATTACCGCCCCCTTCTGCTCCGGAGTGTGTTCACGACTCCGCAGTGACGCTGCTGACGTAAGACACTGCTGACGTGTTATCCGGTGCGCCCGAGCTTCGTTTACAGTCTGAGGGAGACACACGCTGTATTCAAGCTATTTTACATTGTTTGTATTTTGGTATTGCTATATTTTTTAAATGGTGCGTAAGTGTGCATGTCGCGGATGTCCTAATCGCCAAAAACAACCACGGCGACGTAAAAGTGCATTACCAACGCCGACAGATGAAAGGATTCAATGGAATCAATTCAATGGAAAGGATTCCGGAAGAGAAGACAATGCTGAATAAAGTCGTAGTTTTTGTTATTTTTGGACCAAAATGTATTTTCGATGCTTCAACAAATTCTAACTAACCCACTGATGTCACATGGACTACTTTGATGATGTTTTATTATCTTTCTGGACATGGACAGTATACCATACATACATTTTCAATGGAGGGACAGAAAGCTCTCGGACTAAATCTAAAATATCTTAAACTGTGTTCCGAAGATTAACGAAGGTCTTACGGGTTTGGAACGACATGAGGGTGAGTAATTAATGACATAATTTTCATTTTTGGGTGAACTAACCCTTTAAGACATTTCTCCTTGTACAGAACCTTTTGGCATAAATGGTTCTTTAGAATTGAGTCAAGAAACCTATTGGTTCTATATAGAACTCCATTGAACCTTTTTTCTAAGAGTATGTTCTTAAAAATAAAGGTTCTTTATTGGCATTGATGGTTCCATTAAGAACTTTTGACATTCCATTCCACAAAAGTTACTTTACTGGTTCTTCAGATTATAAAAAATGTTCTTCAAAGTAAGAAAAAAGGGTTCTTTTAAGAACTGTTCACTGAAAGGTTCTTTGGGGAAGCACAAAATGGTTTAAAAACATTAATATTTTGAAATTTAAAATAACTGTTTTCTATTTGAATATATGTTAAAATGTAATTTATTTCTGTGATCAAAGCTGAATTTTCAGCATCATTACTCCAGTCTTCAGTGTCACATGATCCTTCAGAAATCATTCTAATATGCTGATTTGCTGCTCAAGAAACATTTATGATTATTATCAGTGTTGAAAACAGTTGTGCTGCTTCATATTTTTGTGGAAACTGAGATACATTTTTCCTCGGAATTCTTTGATGAATAGAAAGTTAAGTTCAAAAGAACAGCATTTATTTAAAATAGAAATCTTTGTAACATTGTATATACATTATTTATTGATTGTATGTCTGTGTATTTTAGGCCTCAGGCTCATGGGACGGCACAGTGCGTGTGTGGTTGCCGATGCGTCACGCGTGTCTGTTTGTTTTGGGAGGCTGTGAGCGTGTGTGGGTCAGGAGTCTGGCCTTCTCCATAGACGGACGGGTTTTAGCATCCGCCGCTGAAGGCGACAGGGTAAAACAAACACACATACACTCACTCACACAGTCTGACCTGCAATGCTTGATTTTGATACATCTCTTCATCAGGTGAGGATCTGGGATACGACCACTGGAGTATGTCTGTGAAGAGGCTGCAGGTGATCCAGAAACTTTGACTGGTCATGTTAAGCATTATAACATCACAAAGCCTCATAATGTATACATGTGTGTGTTTCAGGGTCATAAGGACTCAGCGTTTGGCTGTGTGTTCAGTCCCGGCGGGGAGCTACTCGTCAGCGGCTCTGAGCAGCTGGAGGAAGAAGGGGATGAAGAAAACAGCACAGAGGAGAGAAGTGAGAGCTGGAGGAGTTTAAACAGCGAACAGGACAATATAGATGACAGCTATACCAACTTGGATATTACATAAGAGCATGTGCAGGCATTTTGTAATGTTAATGAGCGAGGCTTCTGGTTCATTAGCTGCAACCTAATTATGCAAAAATAAGCTATTTGCTGTGAATGAGTGAGACTTTCAATTCATTCGCTGCTGTAGGTAAATATTTAGAAGAATAGTTGAGTGCAGTAAACAGTACAACTATGTGCTCTACAAACCAAAGTGTTTATGATTATGATAATAAATTTAAAATAACAAATACCGTTTACACCATCAAGCAACATAACGGACTGTTTTGTACACAGTTTAAGTGATGCTTGACCATGCATGCCATTCCTAAAATATAAAGGCATATATTAAATATTTTATATATACACTATTATTTATTTTATATATAAAGACCTATAAAGGCCTACTGTGTAAAAAAAAATAGTGATATCAAGAAAATATGTTGTTTCTAAAATTAAATACATTTAAAAGACTGTATTGTACAATTCTACATTATATGATTGCATATTTTAATTTTTTTTATCATGTTTAAGTTCAACAGCCAGAGCAAGAATAAATATGTGGAAAATACTTAAATATATTTTTATTCTATATATTTTAGATTTTATGAAATATTGTATTTCTATTAAAAAGAAATGATGTATAAACCTTTAAAAATAAAAAAGGTTGGAAAAAAAGAATAGAATAAAAGAACTGAATCATCTCAGGTTTTCTGTCATAATACAATAAAGCATATTACAAGCCCATTTTTCTGCAATCAAAATCACTTAAACGCATATCACAATTATGATTTTCAAAATAAAAACTTTTGAGGATTTGAAGGCGAGATTAGCTACAAATACATCTTGTTATATATTTAAAAAAAAAGTAAAAATCAAACAGTTGACTGATTTCCATAATATTTTTTTTCATACTATGGAAGTCAGTGGGGTCCATCAGCTGTTTAGCAGAAGAAAGAAATTCATATAGGTGTGGAACAATCAATCAATCAATCCTAGACCTCTAACCTAGACAAACCCTTTAAAAGTTTAACCAAGTTAGTCCAAATTTAGTTTGATATTTTTAATGTATCTTAAATATCTTGTTTTATTCTACTTTTTAATTTTTACATAGCTGTAACTGTAACGATACCAAGCTTAAAGTAAATTTAATTAAAAACCACGTCAACCATCCCAGTTCCAACTGTAAAACAGAAAAGAGTGACTTTGTTTGTGATATAGCCTATCAAATAGCTTATACCTATACATGAGTGTGAGAACAAAAAGAGGTGAGAAACCAAAATATTCCATATCTAGATCAGTGGTTCTCAGCTGGTTTGGCCACTGAGTGTGCCAGAAGGGCTGCTGCTTTTGCAGTTCGTGCTTGCGGTTATCACATGAAAAGATTTATCTTGATCTTTGACATGGAAACTAGCATATATAAACCATATTAAAAAAATAATCAATTAAAAAGGAATTTATACCTGTATGATATTAGGCTGTAGCCACATTGGACCAGCTGTATGGAAAAGTTGTGGGTGCCATCTTCTGGTCAGACTCAGGAATTCATTTAACGTGCAATGACTCACAGTGCATTATGGGTATTCTCTAGCCGTTGAGCATACATCACTTGTACACTCATTATTGTGGTGCATTGTGATCAAAGTCCACTATGGTTTCAGACACCACTATAAATGGCTGTTCCCTCAAAAAGTGCCCTATTTAAAAAGGTACCCTAGAACCAGTTTTCACAAGATGTAATATAAGTCTAAGGTGTCCCCTGAATGTCTATGTGAAGTTTCAGCTCAAAATACCCCATAGATTTTTTTTTTAATTAATTTTTTTAACTGCCTATTTTGGGGCATCATTAACTATGCACCGATTCAGGCTGCGGCCCCTTTAAATCGCGTGCTCTGTTAAAACTTATGGACACTTATCCTGATGAATAGACTGAGTAAACAATATTCATGCACATCTTTTAAAACATTAAATATATATAGAACAACATTTGTCATTTTTGAATACCCCCTCCACTACCCACTCAAAACAGTCTTTTGACTCACTGGCTGAAATCACTGATCTAGAAAAGACAAGCAACACATGAGATCACTTCATATTTCTCAAGAATTCCCATAGCTGCTTCAGAGAGAGACAGACTCAGAGGGCATCTTTATTCCAGGGTGGGGTGTTTATTTTTTTCTGTGAAAAACAACAGTACAGCCTCTTAAGCCTTGATGGCGAATTTGCGAATGGAGTAGAGGCGAGACTTCCTCTGCATCTTCTTGGTCATCAGGTTCTGCTCGTGTTTTGTCAGCTGACGACGGATGGCACGGGTCTTCCTGGGCCTCAGATCCAAAGGCTTGTACTTCTTACCCTGAAAATGAAAAGTAGGGCTGTTAGAACATATTGGACAGACAGTTCAGGAAGCAGATGATTCAATCTACATTTGCCAACACTTATACCTCATGAAAGCAATGCAACATTCCATAGAAGTAAAGAGCCTTATCATAGATGACAGTTTTCACACTTATTAATACTGTAAATATAGCAAAGTTTCCTTTTTTTTTTTTAATAATGTACATTTATAACACTGTACTTTGCATTATACTAACTTGGTGAATTTGAATTTGGAAATGGTGAATTTGAGATCTTTGTCCCTTCTGAACAACAATCTATACATTTTTTCTTCCTCTTTTGGAAAGAAATAGAAACACCATTATGTTTACTACTGGAGCAAATGGCAACATTACATTTTGTTGTGGTCTTTATTCAATAGAAGTCTACCAAATTTGGACAAATTGTGGACCAGGAAATTGTGAGAAGGGTCCATTCAGAGATGAAATCAGCGTCAAACAGTTTAAAAAACAAACAAGGATTGCATTTTTGAAAAGTTACATATACAGATGACAACACTGTCAGAACGAATCCCGTTCCCACGGATCCACGAAAACTAATAAAAACGTTGTATTTATGCCAGGCCAGTAATCGGTGATATCACTATGTAAATAAACACTATGTGCCTACAGACTGAACACGTAATATGCATGCGCAATACACCAGTTTTCACAAACTCACTTTTTTGTAATTTATACGAAGATAATGGTATAGTTTTCAAAAACTTGCACTTTAAAACCAGTTGATAAGTTTACATATTTAGCTACCCAAAGCGTTGTCATCAACTAAATGTACAGCCAAAATGCATAAAAGCCTTCCGTTTTTAGTTGAAAATATCATGTAAATGCCCTAAAAATCTACGTACAGTTGCTGTTAAATTATGAACACTAAATCACTAAATTATAATAGTATTAACACCCATTTCAAAGACACAAAGTAACTGTTCTCCACTAAATTCTCCTTCATAACTGGACTACAGCTGAAGTTGATGAAGATGGCATAAAAACGTTCTGTCGGCTACTCGCAGCAGATGAGCGTCATTTAAAGACTCTGCTGTGAACAGTCGTTTTCTTTAGCAAGAGAGTATTCACACTATCTCCACTTGTGCAGGAGGAGTGCTGGGTGATCGTTCTTGCTGGAGTCTAAACGGACGCGCTGTGTAGTTGTATGTTTACTTCTAATAACAATACATTTAATCTGAATACAATTAAAGATTAGTAACATGACACTGATGGCCATCACACTTGCTAGGAAGAATAAAATGAACACCGAGCAATGCAGTTCTTTAATTGTCAGAGCACAACTTCATGTATCTGCCTCAAAGACGTAATGTTGGGGTCCAGATCATATTTGGATCTGCAGTATAACCAGATTCTCTTTAATCCAGACCATCTAAAAAGGTTTAAGGCATTTCCAGTAGTGAAACAGCATCTTTGCACAAGTGTGCATGAATGTATGTTTCAGTGGCATTAAACTGACCTTGTAAAATTTCCTCAAATTCTCCTTCTGTGTCTGGTTGATAACTGTGAGGACTCTAGCGATGGACTTGCGGACAACGCGGCTGAAAATAGAAAAAAAAAAATTAAAATAAAGCTTTACATTTATAAACATGCATGTAATATAATACACACATAAACCTTTAAAAAGTTAGTTCACCCAGATATGAGAATTGTCATCAAGTACTCGCCCTCATGTCATTCTACACCCCTAAGACCTTCGTTCATCTTCAGAACACATTAGATATTTTTAATGAAAACCAAGAGGTAAATGTCTCCTCCATAGACAGCAATTTAATCACCACTTTCAAGGTCGAGAAAGGTAGTAAAGAGCTCGTTAAAACGGTCAACATGACTGCAGTGGTTCAACCTTAATGTTATGAAGCGACGAGAGTACTTTGTGCGGAAAAACTTGTTTTCGTCCGAACGTGGGCTCAGTATTGGCTAAGGCTGCGTTCACATGAGCACAACGTCGCAGGAGCCAGCCAACAATGAGTCAGCGTTCAGACGTAAACAGGGAGGCTCTGCAATGCGTTCACCGCGCCAATTGCGTAACAAACTGACGGGAAAGAGGGAAAATTGTTGAATAAAGTCGCTCTTTTTGTTTTTGCGCACAAAAAGTATTCTCATCGCTTCATCACATTAGGATTGAACCACTGCAGGCAGTCACAGACTTTAAAAAGGTGCAATATGTAAAATTCTGTCCGCTAGAGGCCTATTCAAAACCAAGGCGTAGCTTGATGACACCAAGTTTGAGCGCAGAATCTTGGGACATATGGTCTACCTCAATGGCCAGTGGAAAATAGGGATTGGACTCAGGAAGAAATCATGTTCATGGATGCGATTATTAACGTTACTGTAGTATGAAGCAGAGCAGGAGGGAGTGTTGGAGCTGAATGAGGCCACTGGAGCGATAGATCAACACACACCTCACAAGCAGCAGAACTTATGTCACTTCCGCTTTTCCGGTCATGAATTTGCAGTAACGCAGCTCTTTTCATCATATTAGATACATTTGAGTGTGTTGAAAATGTTGTTATAACATTACTCTGTGCGTTCGCTCAGTGGCTGCTGTGAAATACTTGTTTGAGACACACTGCAGTAAGATAGATCGATTTTAGAATATCATATTAAATGCTGGATGGTTTGTGTTGATAAACGGCATGCAATTAATTTTAAAACGTACTGTATGATGGAGAAAATTCTGTATTACTGTTACTAAAAATAAAGCTGCATCTGATTATGCTATGTTAGCTACTTCACAAAATAGTGTTTCTCTGAGGCATGATAAAGCATGGTACTCAAAAGAAAAAAAAAAGAAAATTAGATTTAAACAAGACTAAATGTGTTCAGCTATATAATAATTAGTTTGTCTATAAATATATCAAAACAGCTGTTCTCGTCTATTAAACCGTAATATATTAAAGCATCTTTGTTGTTTCCATGGTTTCTACAAAATAAACAGAAAACAGAGGGTAATGCGGGTATGATGCAATTGACAGGCGACTCCTCACACGTCCCGGAGCCTTGGTTAAAATTGCAATTTTCTCACGATTTACTAATAGTTGGAAACATTTGGTATTTAAAGGGATAGTTCACCCAAAATGAAAATTTGATGTTTATCTGCTTACCCCCAGCGCATCCAAGATGTAGGTGACTTTGTTTCTTCAGTAAACACAAATATTTTTAACTCCAACCGTTGCCGTCTGTCAGTCAAATAATGCTAGTGGATGGGAACTTCTACTATAAGAGTAAATAAAACTTGCATAGACAAGTCCAAATTAAACCCTGCAGCTCGTGACGACACACTGATGTCCTAAGACACGAAACGATCGGTTTGTGCGAGAAACCGAACAGTATTTATATACTTTTTTAACTCTAATACACCACTATGTCCAACCGCGTTCAGCACTCGTTAGTAAGGTCTGATCGCGCTCTGACAGCTGCCGCTGTCAGAGCAACGGTTGGAGTTAAAAATCATTATTTGTGTTCTACTGAAGAAACAAAGTCACCTACATCTTGGATGCGCTGGGGGTAAGCAGATAAACATCAAATTTTCATTTTTGGGTGAACTATCCCTTTAAGTACTCAAGTGAACAAACTATAACACTGGCCTAGCGGTTTTTGGATATTTTACGGCAAAATTCTTACATTTTGCACCTTTAACAATGTCTTTAGTACCTTTCTGGACCTTAAAGTGGTGGTTATATTGGACGAATTTCATCAAAAATATCAATGCGTGTTCTGAAGCTGCACAAAGGTCTTACAGGTGTGGAACGACATGAAGGTGAGTAATAAATGACGGAATTTTCATTTTTGGGTGAATTAACCCTTTGAAGTTCTTCTGGTTCTAAAGCGCCAAAATTCACCCACATTCCCATCACACTAAAGCTGGCACTGAAACGCAGGAGGGGCCCCAAACAATTGTTCTTCCTATACAGCACATTCAGGCCAAAAGCATGTGCACTCTGCTAAACAGACTAACACAACTGACTCCAACCAAACACTCACATCTTCGAGAGTTTGGAGGCAGCTCCACCAGTAACCTTGGCAACACGGAGCTGGGAAAGTTCCACCTTCAGATCATCCAGCTGTTTCAGCAGCTCCTCCTTTTTCTTTCCGCGAAGGTCTCTGGCCTTGATCTTTGCCTACAAAAACAACATTCATTAGAATCACTTCAAACCAATATATATATATAAAATATACATAAATATCTAATGTAGAGACTCGTGGAATTGTGTACACATATCAAAAGCATACAAATACAAAATTATTGAGGTTTGGTTTTCTTCAGCAAATAATATCACGGGTTTCTGATGTTGTTGCTTTGGAAACACATGTCGGTTCACACTGAATTTAGCTGCTATCGTCTAAACAAACCGGTTATAACGATCTGTCATTGGTGTCCGATGGCCATTAACTGCTAAAATCCACATAATCAAAAAAGCATATTCAAAAATAGTACTTTTGAGTACCTATAAGTGCAGTTTAAAGCGGTTTGGTCGTATGCTACGCTAACCACTGCTGGACTTCAGTCAAATCCAGGCAGCAGATTAACGTCTCGTTTCATCACTCAATATACACTTTATTTTAAGATCATCGTTTCAAATACTGTGCTCAAACTCTAGCTCACAACTCAATGTGTACTTAAAACGTGTTTTCAGAGCCGTTTAACATGTATAACCGACTAGATTGATTTAGATTACTCGGTTTCGGTAAAATCCTCACCATTTTTCTCGATGGCTGCCACAAGAAAGGAAGTTGCAGCGGTCACGTGGGAAAGTCTACCGGGTTACGGAGGAAACTAAACTGGCGCGCGAGGGGGGCTGGAATCTTCCATTCTCCTCTTAAAGGGGGCGCTTAATGACTATAATTGATTAAATTACAGCATTATTACTCTCAAATGTAGAATTAAATAATAAATACTGCGATTATGTTCATTTATTGCTAATTTCTGTTAGATTTCTGTTAAAAAAAATACTGCGATTGTGTTAATTTATAGCTAATTTCTGTTAAAAAAATATTACGTGTATTAGATGTGTATCTCAGAAATAGTTGTACGTGTTCAAATAGGTCTATGTTAAAGTAAAAAGAACAATAAAATCAATAAAAAATAAATAAATGAATACATTTAAAATGTATTCGTTTTATTGACTCATTGGTCGACGGATTTGATAGACAGCTCATCGTCCCGCCCCCTCTTCCGGAAGACTCCATTGACGATCATGGCGCTCGCAAGAAGTGTCTACAATCTGCTCTTTAGGAGAACGTCAACTTTCGCCATCACCATCATGGTGGGAGCTGTTGTCTTCGAGAGGGTGTTTGATCAGGCTGGAGATGCGATATTTGAGAACATAAATCGGGGGGTAAGTTATTTTTCGATTGAATTTATTTGAAATCTTCTTGACCGACCGGCAGACTGACCTTGATTAGCCTGCTGGCTAACCTCAACTATATATTCAGTAGGATGAAAATATAAGACTTAACTTAAGCCTAAAACCATATTTCAGTTTTATAATAATATAATTTTGTCCCTATATTGATCAAATCTTATAGAAAACAATTTACTGTCATGCCACAGCTAAACCTGGAGTGTCAGTCTCACTACAAATTATAATATAATCATGATTATAAATTATTTTGTATCTGTAATGTGTTCTACTCACCCTGTATGATCTAATTCTGTGGGTGTTTTTTGTAGAAACTCTGGAAACACATCAAACACAATTATGAAGAGAAGGAGGAATAATCCTGGCTTTGATGCAGCGTTCATTCTACCATCATCCCATTTCCTGATGTGACTCTGTTGGATGGTCCACCGGCTTTTGCAGTGTCTTCGGACGCCGTGTTCAACTTCCAGCCTTTGTCCCAGGGACATAGACAGAGACTGATTACCGAACCCTGTTAAAATGTCAGGTGACCACCTGTTATTGTGTGATATGTCACATTCTTCATGATTTGTAAATGTGTTGCGAACTTAATTCTGTATGAATAAACTGTACAACTTAGAATCCTTTAAAATCTGGTGGTTCTTTGGTATACAATTTCAGGTACTGTTTAAAGGGGTTAGTTCACCCAAAAATGAAATTTCTGTCATTAATTACTCACCCTCATGTCGCCCCAAACCCATAAAACCTTCGTTCATCTTCTGAACACAAATTAAGATATTTTTGATGAAATCCGAGGGTATCTGATCCACACATAGGCAGCAACGACACTGCACATTTTGAGGTCCAGAAAAGTACTAAAGACATTGTTAAAACAGTCAATGTGACTACAGTGGTTCAAATTTAATATGAAGCGACGAGAATATTTTTTGTGTGCCAAAACAAAAATAATGACTTTATTCAACAAATTTGTCTGTCCTGTCATACTGCTACGCTATTTTCCAGCCAATACTGAGCCGCCGTTCAGACACACACTGAAGCTCTGCAACGAAAATAGCGTAGCAGTATGTTTACACGACACTGTTCTCAACTAAAAATGGAAAACTTTTTCATATGCATGACAACAGCATTTTGGGTGCCTGAAAATGTAAACTTTTAAAAAGTGGGTTTCAAAGTGCATGTTTTTGAAATCGAAACTGCTATCGTCTCTGTGTAAACTACAAAAATGCGAATTTGTGAAAACTCTGATGCCTTAAAGGGTTAGTTCACCCAAAAATGAAAATAATGTCATTTATTACTCACCCTCATGTCGTTCTACACCTGTAAGACCTTCGTTCATCTTCAGAACAGAAATTATGATATTTTTGATGAAATCCGATGGCTCAGTGAGGTCTGCATAGCCAGCAATGACACTTCCATTTTGCATTTTGTCAATGTCATCTGTACACAAAAAACGCAAAGTAAAAACTTTCTGTTTTTAGTACATCGTTGTCGTGTAAATGTACCCTAAAACTAAAAAATGTACACAACAATGGCCTGAAAACAGATTTCAAAGTGCAAGAACGTTTTGAGAATGATACCATAATCGTCTCCTTGTAAACTACAAAAACGCTAATTTGTGAAAACTGGTGTTCATTATGTAGGCGCGTAGTGTTTCTTTACAAAGTGACATCGCCATCTACTGGCCTGACAGCAGAATACATAATTTTGATAACATTGTCATCTGTACAAAGAAAAAACTTTTCTGTACATTGTTGTGTAAACGTACCCTTAGAGAATGTGTTTTCTAGTCTCACTTAATCACTTTAAAGACTGAAAACTTTTTATGCGTTTTGGCGGTCATTTATGTGAAAAGGGTGTTTTGGGGGCCTGAAAATGCAAACTTTTGAAAACGGGTTATCGTCTCTGCGTAATCTA